>JAMJFZ010002981.1:9660000-10260000 GCA_026225945.1 Cricetomys ansorgei
CCTCAAAAACTGTGCAAGTGTGCAGAGCTGATGTGTCCTTTCCAAAGGGCAATCTTGTACTAAGATTGAGCCTGTGGAGAGAGAAGAAAAATACTGAATGTAATTATGAAGCAGGTATGAATTTGTTTAATTTTCTAGACCGCAGGAGGTTTACAGTAAGAGTTGGAATACGTAAACATTCTGATAACAAAAAAAAGGAAATAATTTTTTTCTTTTCCTTTTTAAAGAAGCTGTGACTGAATGATTAGACTTTACTTCTAAAAGAGTTGGCATTTGAGGATATCCTTGAGAGAGATAATATCTGATTTCAAAATCATGACTTCTATTGAGTTTCAGAGAGCTGGAAGCAGGGAGGCACATAACAAAAAAAGTTTGACAGGAAACAATACTGGCATCTTCTCCAGAAATACACACAAGCTTTGCTCCTTCATCTGGAAGGACTACATGCCTTGGACAGTGAAGGAACACAAAGTTGTAAATGGGGTCACCCAGTGCACTACTGGAAAAGGATGAGCAGATCTGAAAAGACTGGTCTTTCTCTTGTAATATTCATGGGCATTTTTTAAATTAATTGTCATAGACGCTGCTAAGCAATACTCAGTTTCAATTTTTTAAATCTTATTTATTCTTCTCTCTCTCTCTCTCTCTCTCTCTCTCTCTCTCTCTCTCTCTCTCTGTGTGTGAGAGAGAGAGAGAGAGAGAAAGTAGAGAATGTTGGTGTTGGGAAGATTCTAAGAATCAAATTCAGGTCATATTGGCTGCAGGCAGCTTTACTCATTGAACCATCTCACAAACCTGACTAAATTTTTAAAAAGAATGAAAACTGACTAAATAAGCTTCCCATAATCTTATAAATTATGTTCCCCAGTACATGAGTAGAGTTCACCTAGCATATGAGAGTATGGATTGTTATTTCCCAGTACATGAGAGGGATTAAGGCAGTGTGTATTACTTAATGTGGCAAATTTTCAAGAATGTAGTTTTCAGCAATTTTTATATGGCTCACAAATAAGACATATTCCTCCGTGGATGAGGTTGTGAGTAAAAACAACGGAAATGCATGAAAGTTACTAGAAAATAGGCTTGTATATATGTGTGATAATACATCATTCTCACAATAAGTCTGGTTTTGCAACAGACTGCTATACTTCTGGGGCTTTGTTTTTCCTGACATAGGGTGTATCCAAAACACATGAGCTATGTTAAGGACACTCTGGAATTCCTTTCAATGCTAACTTATCTTTTAAAAAAGTAATAAAAATAGTAACTGAATAGGATTTATTGGATACTTAATGTGTAGCATGGGTCATGACTTTCCTTCCGACTTTTACAAAACAATGCTGATAGACAGGAAATGAAAATGAATGAATGCTTCCAAGACATCTTAGCACACCTCCATCTGAAAGGTCGCCAGAGAAGATAAGCACCAATGAAAAACCACAGCAAAGGGAAAAGGGCCTTTTCTTGTTCTTAAATGTAGCTTGCATCTGGTGGGGAAAACAGCCCAAACCAGGTGTCCTTGAACAATAGCTCTGCCTCCAGCTCTCCAGCAAAGCCCATCTTTCTCTGAAGGCTAGCATTATTCTCTCAAGTAGAAGCATCTAGGTTATCATTTTAAAGTCTTCCTTTCAAGCAGTATAAGCTTGAATAGAAAAAGGCAGTGGTATAACAAGCATACGGTTTCCTTCTTCCTTCTTGACAGGACATCTGGAGGAGACTCCTTTGAGGAAACAGACTAAATAAGAGGCCAGCAGGCTAAAAGCTCCATGCGGACACTTCACCTCACCTGCTCTCTGTAGATCCCTTTCTCCCAGTGTGTTCTGTTCTCATTCATGCACCTCTACGATTCGGTGTCCATGTTCCATTTTCTCCTCACTCCTGTCTATGACACTGAACTCTACCTCAGCAGTAAAACTGAAAGGAAGATACTCAACTTCTACAACTTCATTTTGAAAAGAAAGTTAAAGATCAGCAACTAAAACACAAACTGTTGTGCAGGAAACCCAGGAGGCCAAGAACAATTTCTGAATAAATTGTTTTTGTCTACCAGAAGAAATGACCACTGTTCCCATCCTGCTGCCCTTGATCCCACCAGGTAGAAAGAGGAAGGGCTAAGTGAGGAAGACCAGTCTGCCAATTTTAGCTGCTACTTAGCTGCTGATTTCTTCAGCCCAGTTAGTCAACAGCCTCACCATTGCCCAAAGGTGAAAATAGGTAGTCTAAGATTTAACCAAGATGTAAATTTCTCAAATTGATTACCCTAACATAACACACAATACATAGATAAAGAGATAGACAGACAGACAGACAGACAGGATAGGAAGGATGTATGGATGGTGAGTGGATGGAAGATGGCTGGATGGCTGGATAGATATACTTATAAAGTAATACAGTTATTTAATAGAATACCAAAATCTTGAATGCTGGAAATGTAAAAGCAGGATAGGTAATAAACTCCAGATGTTCAATTCCTTGGTCTGTTCAAATTGTATGCTGCTAATTCCAGAAAGAAATCTATAGCACAACTCCTATACATACAGCTTTATATATAGCCTTCTATCATGAAGGAGGAGGTGGAAAGGTTGTAAGAGCCTGAGGATCAGAATGACTGGTGCATGGCTCTATCTTTTGGACAGGACAGGCATGCTGCTCCCATGAACTTTCAACAATGTGGTTGCTTGCACAAGACCATCAAAAACCACAGAAGCTGTCAGGTCAACATGGGTGGAGGAAAATTTCACAAGATACCACCACTAGATGAATAGCTGCAGGCAATCAGTAGCTGTTGAGGAATGGAGAATCCAAGTTTTCTTTTCCAGCAATGAGATTCCAATCCTAAAGTGTTACAACATATACAAATATACAAATGAAGGATACATTATATATATATATATATATATATATCTGATATATACATATATTCCTGATATATATATATATACCTGATATGTATATATATTCCTGATCTCTCTCTCTCTCTCTCTCTCTCTATATATATATATATATATATATATATATATATATATATATATATGGAATTTGAGAGGGGGAAAAAGAGGGTAGGATTTGTTAGTGGGCAGGGGAGGACTTGAGATAAGACTGGAAAGGATGAAAATATAGTATAACCAAATATGAAATTCCCAATTTAAAAAACTCTTGATAGACTCTCATATTACTACCACCACCTCATTCTGCCAATACCTCTGAATCCCTGAGTCCAACTCTGGAAGACAGCTCCAGTCTCACTGCAGGGCACAGCAAGCCAGCAAGAAGCAGTGTCCAAGATCCAGCCCCCAATTCAGGCAGAGACTCCCTGTTGTACCAAAAGCCAAGTCAGTTGCCAGAGCTAGAGCATCCAACTCACAGAGAGGCTCCTGGTCAACAAGATGCCACAAAGTACAGAATACCAGGGAGGAAAAAGAAACCAAGGGACAAAACACTCATCCACTAAAGAAAAATCCAGGAATTTGGCACCTAAACCTATAATCACTCCAAATCAAGATGCTTAAATGGAATAATACAAACAGAATCAACAACAATCATGACAATATGTCACCACCAGAGCCCAACTATTCTACTTCAACAAGCCATAAACACTCAGACACAACAAAAAGATCTTAAAACTAACTATATGAAAATAATAGAGACCCTTAAAGAGAAAATGAATGAATTCCTCAAAGAAATCAATGAAAAGAAAAAAACAAATGGGAGGAATTGAGCAAATTCATTAAAGAAACCCAGGAAAACACAAGCAAACAATTAGGAAAGAATGACTAAATACCCTTAAAGAATGCCAAAAAAATCAAATAAACAAGTGAAGGAAATAAACAAAACTGCTCAAAACTTGAAAATGGAAAGAAAGCATAAACCTAGGAAATTTGGTAAATGAAAATTGTAGAAAGGTAAGCAGGAACTAGAGAGGAAAGCTTCGGCAATAGAATATAAGAGATAGAAGAGTGAATCTCAGGGATTGAGGGTACTATAGAAGAAATAGTTACATCAATAGAATATGTGTGTGTGTGTGTATATATACTCCTAAAATTCCTGAAACAATACACCCAGAAAATCTGGAAAACTATGAAGATACCAAATCAAAAAGTAATAGGACTAGAGAAAGGAGAAGAATCCCAGCTCAAAAGTCCAAAAAATATTTTTAAAAAGAAAAATTTCCAAACCTAAAGAAGGAGATGTCCATAATGGTACAAGAAGCATACAGAACATCAAATAAACTGTATCAGAAAAGAAAATCTCATCACATAATAATCAAAATACTAAACATGCAGAACCAAGAAAAAAACTTAAAGATGTAATAGAAAAGGAGTAAGAAACATATAAAGGCAAAGCTATTAAAATTGCACCCCAATTCTCAACAGAGACTCTAAAAGCCAGAAGGGCCAGAACAGATGTGCCTCAGATTCTGAGAGACCACAGATCCAGTCCAGGCTACTATACCAAGCAAAACATTCAATTACCACAGATGGAGAAAACACAATATTTCATACTAAATCCAAACTCAAACAATATCAAAATACAAATTCAACTCTACAGAAGGTACTAGAAGGCAAACTCCAATGCAAGAAGGTTAATTACACTCATGAAAACACAGAAAATAAGTAATCTCATGCCATCAAAATCAATAAAAGGGACACACGCATGCAAACACACACACACACACAATAAAACCAACAATGACAAAATAACAGGATCCAGCAATCATTGGTCATTCATATCTCTCAGTATCAATGATCTCTACTCCCCAATAAAAAGACACAGACTAACAGATTGAATGCCAAAACAGGATCCATCCTTCTGCTGCACTCAAGAAACACCACAAATTCAAAGATAAACATTACCTCAGAGTAAAGGATTGGGATAAGATTTTCCAAGCAAATGGGCTTATGAAACAAGCTGATGTAGCCATTCTAATATCTAACAAAATATATTTCAAACCAAAGTTAATCAAAAGATACAGGAAAAGACACTTCATACTCATCAAAGAAAAAATCCACCAAGACGACATTTCAATTCTTAACATCTCTGCCCCAAACACAAGGGCTCACACGTTTGTAAAAGAGACATCATTAAACACACATTGACTTGCACACATTGATAGTGCGAGATTTCAATACCTCACTCTCAGCAATAGGCAGGTCATCAAGACAAAAACTAAACAAAGAAAAACTGGAGCTAATAGATGTTATAAACCAAATTGTCCTAACATATCTATAGAATATTTCATCCAAACACAAAAAAAATATTTTTTTCTCACTACCATATGAAATCTCCAAAATTGACCATATACTCAGTCACAAAACAAGCCTCAATAGCTATAAGAAAATTAGAATAACACCCTGCATCCTTTCAGACCACCATGGATTAAAACTGGATTTTAACAACAACAGCAACCACAGAATGGAAACTTATGGAAAAATTACAACTCTCTACTGAATGACTACTGGGTCAAGACAGAAACAGAGAAATTAAAGATGTGCTAGAATTCAATGAAAATGAATCCACAACATATCCAAACTTATAGACACAATGAAAATGGTGCTAAGAGGAAAATACATAGCACAAAATGCCTATAAAAATGTAAAGAGATTTCGCACTAGTAAATTAACACCATACCTGAAAGATTTAGAGCAAAAGGAAGCAATCAGACCCAAGAGGAATAGATGACAAGAAGTAATCAAGCTGAGGGCTAAAATCAATACAATAGAAACATAACAGTATAAAAAGAATCAATGAAGTAAAGAGTTGGTTATTTGAGAAAATCAACAAGATAGACAAACCTCCATCCAATACAATTAAAAGGCAGACAGAGAATATTCAAATTAACAATATCAGAAACAAAAAGAGGTATATAACTACAGACATGAAGGAAATCCAAATAAAATCATTAGCTCATAATTTAGAAATCTGTACTTCACAAGATTGGAAAATCTAAAAGAAATGTATATTTTTTCTTGATAGATACTGTACACCAAAGTTAATGCAAGATCAGAAAAACAATTTAAATAGACCTATAATCCCAAGGAAATAATTAAATTCTTTCAACCAACAAAAGTCCAGGACTAGACAGTTTTAGAGCAAAATTCTATCAGACATTCAAAGAAAAGTTAACGCCAATACTCCTCAAAACACCCCTTCATGATAAACGTCTTGGAGAGATTAAAGATACAAGGGACATACTTAAACATAATAAAGGCAATTTACAGCAAGCCTACAGCCAACATCAAATTAAATGGAAGTGGAAAATCAAAACATTTCTACTAAAATCAGAAACAAAACAAGGTTGTCTACTCTCCCCATACCTATTCAATATAGAAACTGAAGTTCTATCTAGAGCAAAGACAACAGAAGGAAATCAGGGAGATATGAACTGGGAAAGAAGAAGTCAAATTATAATTATTTAAAGATGTTGTGATAGTATATATAAGTGGCCCTCAAAATTCGATCAGGCAAGTCCTACAACTGATAAACAACTTCAGTGAAATGGCTGGCTGTACAAGCATCTCAAAAAATCAGTATATATTACTATATACAAACAACAAATGGACTGAAAGAAAATCAGGGAAACAACACCCTTTACAATAGCCACAAATAACATAAACTATCTTGAGGTAACTCTAGCCAAGCAAGCGAAAGACTTGTATGACAAAAACTTCATGTCTTTGAAGAGAGAAATTGAAGAATTGTTCTTGGATCAGTAGGATCAACATAGTAAAAATGGCCATCTTAACAAATTCAGTCTATAGATTCAACACACTCAACATCAGAACCTCAGTACAATTTTTGACAGACCTTCAAAGAATAGTTCTCAACTTATTTGGAAAAACAAAAACCCAGGACAACCAAAATAAAAGAATATTGAAAAATAAAGGAATCTCTGGAAGAATCATCATTCCTTATTTCAAACTGTACTTCAGAGTTACAGTAATAAAAAAACACATATGGTATTGGAATAAAAACAGACACATTGATCAACGGCACCAAATCAAAGATCAAGACATAAATCCACACACTTAGGGACACCTGATTTTCTAAAAAGAAATCAAAAATATACAATGGAAAAAGAAAGCATCTTAAACAAAAGGTTCTGGTGTAACAGGATGTCTGCTTGTAGCAGAAAGCAAACAGAACCATATTTATCACCATGCGCAGAACTCAAGCCCACATGGATCAAAGACCTCAACATGAAACCAGATACACTGAACCTGATAGAAGAGAAAGTGGGGAATGACATTGAATGCATTGCAACAGGAAAAGAAAGGGAACTAGCACAGTCATTGCATCTGGGCTGAAGGAGGATGTGAATGGGAACAGGAAGGACCAGGTAAGATTAGAAGGCTGGAGATAGAGAATATAGGGAGAAATGATCATAATTGAAAGTTATTTAGGGGCAATCTGGAGATCCAGTGCAGAAGAAACTCCCTGAAATCTACGACAGTGACCCTAGTGAGGACCTCAAGTAAGGGAGAACAGGGAGCCTGAGCAGGCCATCTCCTGTAACCAGGCAAGATGTCCAGTGGTAGGACACCATCCCAGACACAAATTCTCAACCTAAAATCTATTCTTACTGCAGGATCTGCTAGGAAGGGCAGAACCACACAACAAAAGAGGGAGCCCATACCTACCACTGCAGGACTGGCCAGGAATTGGGGACTGGATAGCAAGAAGACAGTACCAAATGATATCTTGCTATATTCTTAGATCACTGCCTGACTCAAGCTTCATCAAAGAGGCCTCCCCTGCCAACTACTGGTAGCAGATACAGAAGCCCAGGGCTAAGCATAGTGTAGAGCTCAGGGAAACCCCAAGGAAGAGGAGGAAGTGGGATTGCAGGAACCAGAGGAGTTAAGGACACTAGGAGAACAAGCTCTACTGAGTTAACAGACCAATACTCTTAGGGGTTCAAAGAAACTGAAATGGCACACATGGATCCTACATGGTACTCTACATATATCTTATGGTTGTCTGACTTGGTGTTCTTGTAGAACTGAGAACTCCTACAAGTCGTAGTATAGGGGTGGTGGGAACAGGGCTTTCTGGCCCTTTTATCTGCCGGTGGAACCTTTTTTCTCCTGCTGGGTTGCCCTGTACAGCCCTGTTGCAGCTGGTAACCCTGAGAAGACTGTTCTTTTCTGAGAAAAAGCAGGGGTTGGTGGGGGTGGGGGAAAAGGGATGATGTGAGGAGCTAGGAGGCATTGGGGTGGGTGAGAGTTGGGGTATATTATAGGAGAATAGAAAAAATAAAGGAAAAAAATCTCTTGATGTTTGTAAACATATCTGTGAACAGAACTGTATAGATTCATAATATCAGTCTTTCAAATGGAATCTGCATCTACATTTTACAATAACATCTAACTTTGTGGGGCAAAGGGAAGTTCCAAAGACCTCAGCACTGCTAGTCTTTGTAGTGCTGGTGTTTATGACATGTGGTTCCCTTGATTCAGTTGTGTAAGAGTGTGTGGGATAACTGATGATTTCCCACCCACATTCTGGGCATTTGCATAGTTGTCATTTGCCGTAGAATGAAATTCACTCTAAAGTCTGAAACAAGATTTTCCAAGCTTCCTAAGTTGGCAGTGAGGCTCCTTTTAGCTAGGGGTGAGTTTACAAAGCATGGGTGTGTTGAAAACGAATAAGCCAAGCTCAGGGTGCTCTTTAGAAGTATCTATTACATTAAGTCTATTGCCCACTAAAGCAATGGAAGGGATGAGACTTGGGAGCATTTAAAAGCATTTATGCAGACAAAAGTAAGTGCTTTGTCCCCGACCTGCAGTGCTTGCCTTGCTCCTCTAGCTTTAACTGAAAGCTTCTTATGCCTTTGCTGAATTTATTTCTGGAGTCCACACCAGAGAGAAGAGGATGGATGAGAGAAAATGGGAATAGCAAGTTCCAAATATTTATCAGGGAATATGGAAAATGTCCACACTGAGCTCTCTAATATATGTGTACACACCCCTGACACAAGTACACCCTGGCACAATTGCCCAATCGTTTTGTTCTGTTGACTTAAGTAGCTGAGAACATTTCTGGAAAGAGGTCAGCTGACTGGCAAGCCTGTTATTCTCATGCATGATCTGTTCTTTGTTGAGATATTGTACTTAGTATCTCTACCAAGAAACTGCCTCAAGAGGTCCCAGCTTTGTCAGGGCTGATAGGTAAGTAAGCAGACATGAAGCTTTTCTAACTGGTATCCCTCTTTGACATTTTCCATCCTGGCTGGTGTGTGTATTGATTTCCTGGAGAGTAACAAATAAAAGTATGATAGGGTAATACCTAGCACAGTGAGACATCTGCAGTTTAGAGAACATTAAATACTAATGCTTTTCTATGCAAAAATGTGACATTAATATCCCCTTATCCAACCATACAGAACTATATTATATAAAATGAACATTTTCATTCCCAGACTAGCTCTAAAAAAGGCCCTAAAAACCACACCTAAGATGACTACATAGATTCAGAGCTTTTTTTTTTTAAATATTTTTCACACTGCAGACATTATTTGTTGAGTTTACTACTTATCCCAAGTCTCCTACCATCCCTTTTCTGGTGCCCCTGTATTAGTCCTCTTTATTTCCCAGACAGCTTTACTCCTTCTTTCATATCATATAAAATCTAGAAGCCATAAATGGGAGAAAAAATGTACTATTTGGAGTAAGTTGCTTAGTAGCTCTGTTCTGGATCTCTCCTATAACAATTGTTTGTAGTGTATTTTTATCACCTCTAAACATCAGATCAGTCTAAATCTAAAGTTCTCTTGATAGTCACTAATCTAAAAATAAGCATAGCAATTATCAACTTCTCTACATACTCCAATTTAGAAAAATAATACTCAGCCACTATAGTAGGTTATTATTAAATAACTGAGTCCATACTGTATGAATTAACACCCAAACTCCATCATACGCAGAACTAAGGAACAAGGTATGCAGTGGAGAAGGATAGCGATCATCACCAAGGATACACTGGAAAACTTTTGATTTCCATATTCCTTGATGATGAGGGAACATTTTAGATGAACAGAAACCTCTACTCATGAAGTTAGTCCTAGGGAAGATACTTTTATCAAAGCATTAACTGTATCCTCACATTGATTTTACAATGTTTTCAAACAACTACTTGTGATCTTCCCTTATATCAACTAAAGCAACTGAATTCTGAGAGTCTATTCCTTTTAGCTGAAATTGATTTAGTGAATATATAGTGTCATCTATTCAGGGAGAACCTCTATTCATTAGGCCCCTGAACTGTGCAATCATGGAAGAGGCCATATAGATGTCAATGACTGGCTTGGAATAGAAAATATCCTGCATTATGTCGGAATGCTCAGTGTGATCACTAAGGTATTTATAAAGGACAGGAGAGAGCAAGGCACACAAGTACCTGTGAACATAAATACGGATCAAAATGACATGGGGCCACAGCCAAGAAATGTGGGGCAACATATATAAAGAAAGAAGGGCAAGAGATGGGAATTTTCCATTTATATAGAAACAATGTGTTTTGTTAAGCCACTGATTTTGTGGTACTACACTACAGAGGTGCAGAAAGTGAATGTATCTCTTATGTGTTAGTTTCCTAGTACACACCACAAGCAACAATTATTTTATTTAATCTATTGTGGACTTTGTTTCTTTCCTAATAGCATGTAATCTTTGTGAAGACTTTAAGTATGCCCTTACTGGCTGTGCTACTTGACATAAGATCAAGTAATTTGGGAAGAGGAAACCTTAAATGAAAGGATGCCTCCATCAGAACATGCTGTAAGCATGATTGCAGGGCATTTTCTTGACTAATTGTTGATAGGGAAGGGCCCAGCACACTGTGGGTTGTGTCACCTCTGGGTAGGTGGTCCTGGAGGGGTACAAGAAAGTAAACTGAGTAAGTCATAAGGGAGCAAGCCAGTAAGCATGTTCTTCCATGGTTTCTGCTTCAGTTCTTGCCTCCAAATTCCTGCCTTGAGTTCCCTCCCTGACTTCCTTGACAGTGATTCAACATGTAATCCAAATAAACAGTGTTTGTCCTTACCAATTCATACCACTTCGTTAAGCACAGTTTGCATTGAGCTAGGTTACAAGGAATGAATTTGAGAGAGTTAGGTGAGTAAAGTCTAAGATTATATTAAATCACTCAAACACGTATTAAACTTAGAGAATATGAAGCATACAAGTATTTTATTCTCCACAAATACCATTGCCAAGCCTGTTTTTGTGTATATATATATATATATACACAATTATAGCACAGAACATATACACAAAATATATACACAATATTTGTATTGTATATTATAATATATATAATATATAATATTATATTGTATAATATATGTATATTATGTATACATATATATTATATGTATGTATGTGTATAATATATATGTATATTGTATATGTATATTGTGTATAATATATATGTATATTGTATATGTATATGTATATTGTGTATATAAATATACACAAATATAGCTATTCATTACATGAATTATCTGCCCACATTGGGTAAAATTAATTTGGAAGTACCAAAATGTTTTAATTATCGACTTACATGTCTGTATTCTTAATAGTTAATAACCATCTTTAAAGACAAAGACAGCGCTGGGAGTTTGTTCTAAATCCCTAGAGTATCTTCCATGTATGTCATCTACTACATAAATTATGAATATATATTTAATGGATAAAAATGTGTAACTATTATTATTAAAGTACTTAATTCAGATTTGTGCTTCCTGTGTTATTTTAATAGTTTAAGTTGCATTTTAAACAGCAATATTATATTTTCTATATTTTTGTTCACATACAAGTTTTACATTCACTCTTTCTAAAAACCGTCATATCTTATAATATGTCTATCAATTTGATCAAGAAAGAAATTACTATTATAGATTATGTGGTTATAGAAGCAAATGTGATATGTAAATACAAGGTCAATCTCTTTTGAGTGAAGGTCAATCTTCTTTGGGGACACATTTTGCAATAAGGAACTAACAAGTAAATAAATGATTTAAAACATCAATTGGTCATAAAACTAGTTTCATTTACCTAGATAACTTTGTTTTACTTTGTTGCATGACAGGCATTATCTGATAAATGTCTGATAAATATCTGATAAATGATAAATATGTATTTACATATATGTACTTATTTTTATATATGTTTATATATAGTATATATGATATATGTGTGTATACACACACACACACACACACACACACACACACACACACACACACCTTGACCGTTTTAGTTACGGATTTGTGAGTTCTATGCTTTAATTTTTTTTAAATGACATTATATGTCTACAGGCATGGAGTGCCCTTTTTTCTTTTGTATTTCCATATGAAGTAGCTTAAGTTTGGGGGTAGTGAATTTAAATTTTATCTCCACTGATCATTAGCAAGTGATTTGTCTGCAAGAGTTTTAATGGGAGGTCCAGATTTCTACTGTGAAAGCCAGAATACTCTCTGCAGTAGAGACATTGCATTGTTATCTGCAGAAGAACATAAATGAGAAATGCCCTACTGCTGGCAAAGCATCCAGACAAAGGTCAGGCACATAGTAGGCTCTTCCTAAGTGAAGTTCCTTCCTTTTCTCATCTACCTCACAGAGCACTTTCACTTATACCTCTTCTGTTTTCTAAAAGCCTGTTACAGTATGCTGTCTTATCAGGCAATGGCTTTTTTAATGTTCTGCTCCCCCACCCCCATTTAATGTTTTCTGTGCTCATGAGATGCCCCTCAAGCAGATCCTCCTCCATATGACCTTCATTGACTTCTGACTGACACAATGATATCGGTAGAGGTGCATTGTGGCAAACAATATCAAGCTGGCCTGGAGGAAGAAAAAGTCAATTCTCATTCAGACCCATGTCTTCCCTCTGGCGGTATGAAACTCATTATTCAGCACAGAAAGAGGCTGTAATGTGTTTGTCATGAGACTCACAAGGTGCTTGTGAGGACACAGTATATAAAGCTCTGAAGGGAACATATGGCTCAACACCTGCATTCAGAACTGTATAATATCAGTAATCTAACTATCAACACAACAGACCAAACTGTAGCTGTGTGCCAGACACCTGCCGCCAATTCTATCAGATTCTGAGATATAATCTGGCGTAACTATACTGAAAAAGATTTTGTGGCCAGTCCTTGGTCTAAGTTCTGACTCCGCAAGTAAGTCTCCATGTGACTTTGGGTGATGTGCTCATCTCCTCTCTTTAGTTTTTCATGTGTAAAATAGGCTGTCTACTATTACCTACTACTGTACTTTAAGAGTGAAATGATTCCAAAGGCTCAAGTGCCTTAACAGTTGGTGCCTAGATGTTGGTGATGTTCTGAAGACTCTGGAGCCTTTAGGAGACTCTCTTTCTCTCTGGAGAGAGTGGATCACCAAGGGACAGGTCTTTGAGGTTTTATAGCCCAACCCTACTTCAAACTTGATCTCTACTTTCTGACTGTAGATGCAATGTCTCCCGTTATGTTATACTCCTGCCACCTGGTGTCCTCCCCGTGATGAGCTTCATCCTTGCACACTGTGAACCAAAATAAACTGGTCATTCCTTTAACTGTTTCTTCTCGGGTATTTGATTGTTGCGATATAAACAGGCAATACGACACCATCACAATAGCATTGAAACTTACTTGAATACATTATAATATAATGTTTGTTAAATGAGTCTGTTCTTTAATCTGCACAATATTAATGCTATTAGTATCACTAATGTACAATTCTAGTCACTGAAGCTCAGTAACTTCCCAAGTATAAGCTTCGAGCAAAAGACCAGCTACCTAAATCATCCATGTCTATTCAACATAGAGGTGTAGAGAATTGACAAAGTCTGGAACATTTTTAATTGTCACAATAGAGAGTTTTGCTATCATGTAGAAGAAGTCAACAATGTTACTAATCAGCTTACAATGTCCAGAGTATCCTCCCATATAATACCTGGCATAATACAATACTCCAAAATAAATACCTGGCATAAATATAAGTCTTCCCAGATAAAAGACATCAGTTATATTTGAATTTCAGTTAAACTACAATTTGTCAAAATAAATATGTCTCAAATGCTTAGATAAAAATTGCATCATACAGTATAACTGAAAATCATGTATTTTATTATTCAACTTTTTAATAGTAAAATATCTCAAAAAAAAACTTTTCCATTGGTAACATAAGTGATATGCCACGTTTATTCAGAGTTCCCAAGCTTGGAAAGGTTGAAACTAGAACCAGATGCAGGATTCTATTATTATTGGGCCAACAATATTTTTCATAGACACCATCAGATTTTAATTTATTGATTGAGAGTTTTGAAAGACGGTAGGAGGCTTTAATTAAAGAAAGACAAGTGATGACTAAGAGATCAAACAATAGACCTAAGCCTTTCAAACGACAAAGCCAATGACTTTTGATGTGGATATCGGGGAGTCCCAGACATCATCTACGTGCCAGATCCCAGGCTTCTTTCAATGTAACCTCCTTCAAACATTTTTCTTTCTCTTTTTTTCTTTCTTTTTTCCTTTTTTCTTCATTTTCTTTTTTAGTTTTTTGAGACAGGGTTTCTCTGTTGTAACTCTGGCTTTCCTGGAACTCATTCTGTAGACCATTCTTCTGGCCTTGAACTCATAGAGATCCACCTGCTTCTGCCTCTGCCTCTGCCTCTGCCTCCTGAGTGCTCAGAATAAAGGCATGCACGACTACCACCAGGCTCCTTCAAACATTTCATACTTGATTCATATAAGAAAAAAGACTCAGGGAAGGAATATGAGTATTTGAAATTACACTGAAGGATAAGAAGACATTTGTTAGTTCAATATCTGAGAACACACTTCCTAACTTGCTTGGAGATGTCCTAAATGAAAAGATGTTGCTGAACCAAGAGGAAGCTGAAAGAATTAGCAAGAAAAGCTTTACAACCACAAACCAGGCTTGTAATTTTATTGACATCGTGGTTCACAAAAGGCATCATGCCTGAGAGATATTTATTGCTCATATCTGCGTGAGAGGTGCTGCCCTGAGTTGCAAATGGGATTTTGTTTGGAAAAGTTCTCTAACTTATTTTAAAATCAATTGATTAAATTGGGGAAAGTTTCATATATTTGTGGTGTAGATGTAATACTTAAACATATACATGTTACAATTATTAAATTAAATATTCAAATATATGCATATTTAAATTATTAAAATTATTAAATGGAGTTAGCACATGTATGCCTTACATAGCTTTGGTTTCTTCTTCTTGTTGTTTGGTGAAAACACTTAAAATGCATTCTTTAAGGAAGATTTCTAAGTACACATTATTATTAGCTGTGGTCACAGCCGCACCTTCCATTCCTTGTATCTGAGCCAACAATATCTGTTTGCTTGTTTTCAGTTCAGTAAACCGAGGGTTAGCAGACCTTACCATAGCATCTGGCCTCCTCCAGGACCGCCCTTATTCTCACATCCTCTTGCAGGTTCTAAGCTTGCAGGCTTGCTCTTACTGTTCTCTGCTTTAGTTAGGAAGAGTTTCTTATGCTTTATGTCTTAAGATTTTTTAAATAATAGTATAACTATACAGTTCTTTGAAATAATTTATAAGGCCTTCTTTAAGGTTCTTATAAATAAGAGTCAATGCTCTCTCCATTTAGTCATTGAAAAATAACAATTGTGACAGCATGCACAAGATTGGTGCAAGCCTAAAACCACATCAAATTCCAGCATGGAGAGGGGAGTTAAGAGCAAAGTTCCACTCTATCCAAGGATATACTGGCAATTCTTGGCTACTGGGAGATGGAGAAAGTTTTCGCTAAGACTGAAGCCCCTGAGGGGTTTGTTGACTCTGCTAGTGACAGGCCAAACAGTCAAGAATAGTTGGGCAGCACAAGCTGACCTTTATAGTAGGGGAAAGATACAAAGTTAGATAGGAAGAAAGGAAGGTGGTTATGGGAATAGTTGGGGAAGGAAGTGTGAGTATCATCAAAACACATATGAAAGTCTCACAGAATACAGAGAGAGAGAGAGAGAGAGAGAGAGAGAGAGAGAGAGAGAGAGAGAGAGAGAGAGAGAGAGAGAGAGAGAGAGAGAGACCATGCCTCTTATCATGCATATATGAGCAGAAATATGATGCATCTAACTTGTCAGTGTTCTACAAATCTGTCCAGTCGGAGAGAAGGGAGACCACACTCATCTGGCTCTCATCATCTGGAACACAGAGTTTACCCATTTCTCAAGACACGGTGACCATGACATTGCAGGGATGGTGGGGACTCCATGAATAGCTGGGATACTATGTTCACAAGGAAATAAATCTCACAGCCAAGGCAAGCCCTTTTCTTCTCCACAGACCCCTTATAATTCCACAGTGAACGAACATGGACACACACATGCTAACACTTCTCATAAGATTCTATAGAGTACAAGGACACACACACGCCTCTTACAAAGAGGCAGGGTTTTAGTATGAGGTACCTTCACTTAATACTTACATGATTTACTTTTTCATCGTCAGAATAAAAAATTTAAAGCTGCAAATTATAATACCTTTATGTTATAGTACACTACTGGATTGGTCCATAATAAAGACAAGGGCACATTTTCACAGATGCAAAACTTGCCAGACCTCAGCAAAGAGAACCACCTGTCACGGCAAGCATCATCCTGGACAGTAGAACCCATTCATCTGACCTCAGGTGTTTTTATTAATGCAGACACTCCTCAGGTGTTCTATTGATATAAAAAAAAAATCCTGTCCTTTCATCCAAAGGCCTGTTTCTGCCAGAAAGCAGTGGGCAGGTGAAAATCATGAGCAATCAAACATCCTTTACATAAAGCCAAGACTTGCAGATAACACAAAATGTCAAGGCTTAGGTATCCCTTTCCCCAACAATGTATAAACAATTATAAACATAACTAGAAAATGTCAAGGCTTAGGTATCCCTTTCCCCAACAATGTATAAACAATTATAAACATAACTAGAAATTAACCTCTTCAATCCCTTTATTTCCCTTGAGCACTAAAACATGTACCTAAAACATATATACACATAAAATGTGTGTGTGTGTGTGTGTGTGTGTGTGTGTGTGTGTGTACAAGAGGCTTACATACATGCATGTTTGATAGTGAATTTTAAATATCAACTTGCCACAACCTAGAATCACAAGAGAAGAAAACCTGAATGAGGGATTAGCTAGATCAGGTTTGCCTGTGCCTATGTTTCTAGAGGATTTTAATAGGGGCAAAATGGAAGGAATGTGGATAGCACCATTTCCTGGGCTGGGATTTGAAGTGAATGAATAAGAAAGCCATCTGAGAGCGAACAAGCAGACAGCGCATATGCATTCACTGCTGTCTGCTCTGGACCATGGATATGATGAAACTAGCTCCTTGTGCTGCCCTAACCTCAACGGTGGACAGTAATCTGGAAACTGAGTCAAAAAAACCCTTTAATCCTCATATTGCTTTCTACAACAGCAACAGAAATGAAATTAGAGCAACATACGTTTGTAAGTATGGACATACATGAAACTCAGGATGCTTTTATTGCTATCACTTTATAAAGGTTAGGCTCAAAGATCATCACTTTACTTAAGACACAGACACACAAACACACGCACACGCACATGAACAGGGACACGCACTCCTTGTGCAATTAGAATATGAGCTAGGGAAAGTGTTACTCAGAAAACTCTGCAATCATAGGGGTTGTGAGACGTTGCTTCTGACCGAATTGTGGCAACACCTGGATGTGGTGTTATGGAACTGCATTTCTTGAATATTCTCATCTGCTATCCAGTATTCTCCAATCTCCCTGTCAGTGGCATTAACTTATCAAACCCAGTAAGTTTGTTGACAGAGGGGCTCTGCTGTCCCACTCCAAAGAGATAGAACAGAAAAAATAAAAGCAATGAAATGAGCCAGAGAAAACTTAAAATTATAAAAAAATAATAATCACAGGGCAACGTCAAGAAAGATGACAAATTGGAAAGCATCACAAACCCTTCTCTGGAGTAACAAGTATACTGGAACAAACAGTTCCAATTTACCAATATTGGGATAGTGTTGTCGTGAATGTCTTTCTAAGACTCTAATGATCAGATTGCCTAATTAACTGCATTTTCTTTTGCTGGGTTCCTTATCCCACCTCTCAATATGTGGCAAATAGCTGAGGGAATGACAACCTACGTTTTGATAGAACTTGCTGGAACCACACTGAGCAAATAGTAAGTCCACATACTGGAGTTGTTGTCCACATACTGTGGTTCAGCATTCTTACTGTGCATCACCACTCCACACCACCAGTAGTTGGACATGAATGATGGATACTAGAGATTCATTATTAAATATTAGCTAAATTAGTAACTAGGTTAGTTAGCTTTAAGAGACTGCTCTGTTTTTGGTTCTTATTTGTTCATTTGTCATTCAAAATAAATACCCTAGATGTGGAGGGGGACTTAGAAATTTCTCAAGCTCAAGAAATTTCAGGCTGATTTCTGACAATGGTTTGTGGCAAAACATCAGGGACTGGAAAGATGATGCAACAGTTAAAAGTACCTATTGTTCTTCAGAAGACCTGGGTTCAATTTCCAACACCCACATGATATCTCATAGCTATCTGCATCTCCAGATCCAGGAGGTCCAACAGCCAGGCACACATGTTACACAGACATACTTACAGGCAAAACACTCATATACATAAATTAATAAAAATAATTTTAAAGACCCACAAATATTAAACCTAATAAAATTCTGTTTCCAGAATTTCAATCTTTTGTTTTCCATGGTATCTGATGTTCCCAAAGAAATAGACTACAGCAGTAACTAATTGGAAGCACCCAGCAAAAACACACTTGGACCTCACATGCACAGGCATTTCCCTTTCATTATTCTCCGAATAATAAAGTGAAAGTATTTAGATAACATTTAATTTTACATTGGATATTTCAAGCAATCTGGGGATGATTAAAGTGGGTTTAATGATGTGCTTAAGTTCTATGCAGGTTCCATGTGGCTTTATACAGTAGTTGAACATCTACATCTTTTGATATATGTCAGTAACTTTAGAACAATTCCTCTGAGAACACCTAGGAATCCTAAGATTCAGGAATCCCACCACAAAATTACAAGATACACAAAGTACAAGAAAAATTGGCCCTTTCAAATGGGACAAAATAAATCTAATATAATTATCCACGAGGAAGTCCAGATGGTCAATTTACACTTACAGCTCTGTAAAAGACAGAAGGCTAATAGAAGAAAAACAAATACATAAATAAGATACATATGTAAATGAAAATGTCAACAAGGAGATGGAAGTTATAGAGTTATCAAAAAGAGCTTCTGGAGCTTCTAAGTAAGAAGACACAATAATGGAATGAAATAAAAAACAATAGACAAAATAAATGAATAACAGGTCTTTGAAATAGACCAATGGTCCTGTAGATAGGACATAAGAGGGATAGAAACTGAAATAGATGAGACATACATTAGATGATTGATAGATGAGTATATGATAGATAGACAGACAGACAGATAGATAGATAGATAGATAGACAGACAGATAGATAGATAGATAGACAGACAGACAGATAGATAGATAGATAGATAGATAGATAGATAGATAGATAGATAGATAATAGATAGATAGATGTTAGATTATAGATTGATGAGAGATGATAGGTAGATAGATGATTAAAATAACTAAATTTGGAAATGAATTGAAGTTATCACTTTCAATCTCACAAAAACTGAGCATTTTACTAACAAGTGTGTGGCAATAATTTGATAATTTTGATGAAATGGATGAATTATTAAAGTCATACAACTAATCAAGATGGATTCATGAAGAAAAAGAAGATTGGGAAAATATCTATTACAGAAAGGAAAGCCAATAGTCAAAATCAGTAGTTTCACAACAAGAAAACTACAGACTGTACCTATGAAAAACAGCAAATGAATAACAAATAATAAACATTAGTAGTCCTCTACATTGAAATATTGAAGCTTTTTAGCTTTGGAAGAAATATAGTCCATTTATGAAGTGAATTTTTCTTTGATTCCAAAGCCAACTGAGATATCACAAAGTATATAATTACAGACCTTTGTGAAAATACGTACAATTGTACGACTAAAATATCCAGTAAATCTAACAAAAAATTAAGAGGTTTTGTCACACTGAGTAAGTGAGGTTTATCCCAGGAATGCATTGGTGATTTATCCTTCTCATTGAGGGGACTAAATAAAAAAACATGTTATTCTCATAGGTGGAAAAAAGTCATTCAAATTTTCATTTGAACTCATGCCTTACTATGTTATCAGTGCTGAGAAAACTAGAAGACAATCCTTGATTGTTCAGGCTGATGTTTTAGAAGCAAATGTAGAGAGGAAAATGCACATATTTGAAAAATGTATCTTCTGAATTTCTAGATGAAATGCCAGGTTTCTGTCAAAAGGAGTAAGGAGGAATTTTTATGTCAGATATGTTTGACCTCAATATGATCAATGGAACACAGAAGTGTTGGTGTGGTATTGGATGGTATAAATATATTTTCACTGACCTGAAGAACTATGAGTAAAGAATGCATGTCCAATATTAGCTTGGTAGATTAAAAAGAAAGATGGATTTGAATCTTAAAGGGCAAAAACCTTGAGGAGAAATTTTAGAATATATATATGTGTGTGTGTGTGTGTGTGTGTGTGTGTGCGTGTGTGTGTCAGAAACTGTGTTCTCATCTGTGTAGATAAACAAAAATTAATTTATCCTCCTTTCTAAAACAAACCCATACTTGATCTTCCTAACCATTTTAATGGATTTTTTGGCTGTCAGACTGTGCATTCATTCTACTAGTTCAGATCTCGTGTCCCTTTTATTCCTATGCGTGTGTGTGTATGTGTATATATATATATATATATATATATATTTATATATGTGTGTGTGTGTGTGTGTATATATATATATATATATATATATATATATATATATATGAATAAAACAACCTTGTTTGGGCTCATTTTGTCAGTCAGAACAAACAGCCAAACAAAATATAGAAAAGCATATTTAAAACAATAGCTTTCAATATACTAGACATCAAACAAGGCAAAAGGGATCCCTGGCTTTTAAGAAACAAAGAAACCTTAAAATTATCTTGAGAAAGTTTCCCGGCATCCAACTGAGAGATGGAGTCAAGGGTAACTCTGCAGACTCACAGGGTGCAGACACAGAGCTGAGAATGCAGAGAGCACAGCGCTTGGAGATCACAGGGCATAACACCAAAGAGCAGACAGATACCCAGAAAGCTCTTTAGAATTCCATCAAGGATTTAGCCAAGCTCTGTTCAGCACGTGCGTATGGGGAAATGGCTTCAGTTAGGTGAGTATAGGAACATACTAAAGAAGACAGCATTATTATGGAAATATTAAGGAATATTATGGAAATATTAAGGAAATATTAAGGAAATTTTTCCTCCCAGGGAAAACAACTCTCTGTACCTTTTTATAAGTCTTAAGAGCAAGAATGAATATTATGTGAGCTATTTAAGAATAAAATATTCATATAGGTATATATGAATGTATTATGCATTGAATATATTTGTATGCATTCATACAAAATATTCAAAATATTTGTGATCTAACTAATAAAAGCAATCAGCTATGCAATGAAAAAAAGAAAATGAATTCCATTTTTAAGCAGTGTAAGCAGTGTAAATGATCAATCAAAACTGACCTATAGATTTTAATATTAGCATAAAAATGTAGTAAACGGTTATTGTAATTTTAAATAAGTGGGATCAGGGTAGATTTGTTGAGCTTGCAGGATGGCTCAGCAGGAAAAGGCATCTGGGGCAAGTCTGAGACCTGAATTCAATCTCTGTGTCTCATGTGGTAGACTCACAATTTGTCTTCTGAGCCTTATGCAAGCAGTGTGGAGCTTGTGCACACACACATATCCTGGGTAAATAAATGTAAAAATATTTTAAAAAATAAGATCTGAATTGAATTTGGTAATATGAAAAACTAGAATGATTTTTGTGTGAGATTAAAAAAAAAGTATACTGGAAAGGTCTTGTACCAGGTTAGATGTGACAGAAGAAAAAATAGTCTATTTTGGGAAACTACAGAAGATGAAGCTCAGGGAAAAAGTATACAACAAAATTAACAAAATTTCAGTGGGGTAGGAATCATATACAAGGCGCCTAGAATATGTGTGTATGATGCTCTTGAGTAGCGGGACAGAAAAGAGAATATCTGAAGAAATAATCATGTAAACTTTTCCAGTGCAAGTAAAAACACAACTAGACTATGAGAAAACACAAGATAATTATTAATAAAAAATACATAACTCAATTTTATAATATATTAAGATCTACAATATATAAAGGCATTTGTTTGAAATATGAGAAAATAAATGAACTCTCAAAATTAAAGTATGAAAAATGAAGCATGAACACTGAAAGGACCTGCGCCCCCTAGTGCACTGACCTTGCCTCTATGCTTACTGTAAGTCCCTGCTTTCCTAAAAGCCCTTTGTTTCCTTATAACATTTAATGAGAAAATCCAGTATTCAGATCCTGACCAATCAGAAAGATCTCTTAGCCACCACCTGTTTGGTTTAAATGGCCATGTGGCCAGCTTTCTGGGTTCCCATGTTTTTTTCTGTTTAATTGGTTAGCCCTGACATGTCAGTATGTATCCCATGGAAAATAAGCTGCTTTAACCTTAAAATGGCCACATGTTTCTCTCAGGGTCTATTTGAGCTATTTCGCAGACCCAACAATACCATGAAAATACTGCAAATTACTACATAAAAATAAGACCAACTTTATGTCATGAGAAAATAAAAGCTAAAACTGAAGTTAATGATGACATCTATTTAGAACATACAAATAAAAAAACTTGAGCACATTAATGTTGAAATAAGTCTGTAAAATATACAATTCTAACACTGTATAAAGAACTTAAAAATGACACTGTGATTTTGAAAAGTGTTTAGAGGCTTTTAAATAGCTAACTATATCAAAACTACATGAGCCAATTATTTTGCTGTATATATTCCAAAAGGAATTTAAGTGCATATATATCAACAACAATTAGCGTATTGTTCATAATTAGCATAGAGTTCATAACATATGAACTCTATTTAAAGAACCTGAATTATACTCCATCAGTCTTTCAGCTGTTGGATGGATAGTGTTGGGATGATGGGAGTCCAATGTCAAGTTATTGTCAGCGGAGGCCTTTTCTGAAGCACCTCCTTTCTTTGCTGTGGCTTTCTTCTTGAGACTTCGACTGACCTCTACACTGCATGTATGCATGTCTGCTGTCTCAGTGCGGTCTCAAACTTGTTCTCTGTAAAGGAACATGAGTCCAGTCAAATGTAATCAGACAATATTGGCTTCATTTTAATGTAACCATCTCTGTATACCCTTATTTCTAAAGTTAGCAGCATTCTAAATATACATTCTAAGGAGTTATACTTTTGATGCAAAATTTTGGGTCATGCTATGGTCCGCACGAATTCTGTGGGACTTGATCTGAAGATCATGTTTTGTTAGTATATTACATTTTGGGAATGACAGGTTTTTAGCAGTGTGAAAAAAGATTGGTCCCATCTTAGAATCCTGTATTACAGCTTTTCTTCCCTCAAAAAAAAATTTTTTTTTTTTTTTTTTCCAGATGGGGTTTATCTGTTTAACTCTGGCTACCCTGGAACTCACTGTAAACCAGGCTGGCTCTGAACTCACAGAGGTCCACTGCCTCTGCCTCCAAAGTGCTGGGATTAAAGACATGCACCACCACTACCTGGCCTCTCAAATGTTTTAAGTATCCTCAAACCCATTGTTTATCATTTTGCCACCTGGGGTTATGTGTTCTCCATTTATATACAGCAGACAGAACTAAAAACTCTGTTTAGATTTAAATTTTTAGGCTCAACAATCCTTTGAAATACCAGGTATTAAAGCTCAGATGCCTACCATTGAAAGACAAACACTGAACGTTATTACCAAATTTTAGGCAACTAAAATTAGTAAGTATCTATAGACAATGCTAACACAACAACAGACAATTTACTAAAGTAGGAGGCAGGCTGGTGAAAAATCATGTCAAAGTAAACTTAGCCTCATTTTGTATCTATTGTTTGAGTCTTATATACATATAAAGTTTATCAAAAATAAAGGTAGTAGTTTATGTTTGGTTAAGAACAAGTAAGTAACAATTGATCTTATGAGAAATAAGTCAAACCTAAAAGAGAAATGAAACAGCACTTGTCAGATAATGGGAAATGGCGTATGTAGAATTTCACTACAAAAATGGAGGAAAGTAACCTGACCTTCAATTCCATATCTGCATCATAAGCATTGTGAAATGCAAGAAGAGATACTCAAAGACAGTATGTTAGTTGGCTACAGAATAAGGGGGCTGCTAAGACAGCTGAAATATGAAGGGCTGAATGCAGAGAGAGAATTCCAGAAAACTAGTCTGATACTAAGTTTTGGATGAGAGCAATTCTAACCATTTATAAGGTAGTCAGGAACACAAGAAGCGAAACAAAATAAGAAAACACAAAACCAAACCAAAGAAATGAGCTTCTCTGCTTTGCCACTCCCTCTCCAACTTGAAGGCTCCAAAACTGTGAGCAAAAGCAGTTCTCCTTCCCTTGTATGTTCTTGTTAGGTACTTTATCACCATGATGAGAAATCTAACATTTCCAGGAAATCAGTACTGACAATTAGGATGCTTACTGTGTCTAATTGTCCATGTCATTTAGGACCTTTTGCAAGAAGATAGGGGAAAGAATTTGGAAAGCTTGGAGATACAGGTAAAGAACCAGTAGAATTCTGTGACTGTATTCTGATGGGCACTCAGAAGGCCGGAATTAACTAGCAAAAACTGTGTATTTATGAAGTATTTGATGATAAAGATTTCATTTTAAATAGGACAAGTGCTTATTTCTGTTACATTTTCAAAAAGAGTTTATCCACATTTTGTCTACATTCTGATACTTTGTGACAAAAACTAAAAATAATTCATTTGACAGAAGAAATTTCAAGGAAGTCAGCATTCAGGAAATTGTTAGTGGGAGCCGGTTTTTGTCAGTTTTATAGTGAAATTTGAGGGCAAAAAAATAATACAGAGCAGAAATATTTAAAAAACATGCTATTGACCAAGAAAGGGCAAAGGTTTAAGATCAACAGCAAGGAGATGTTGAATGTAAAAGAGATTGGCACTACTAAAGAATTAAAGTACTTTGCAAGGGAACAGTAGGACATGGAGAACATTCCAGAAACGACTAGAAACTACCCATGGCAGGATGAGCTCAGCTGAATGATTTTGTTTGAAAAAGGAACTTCCAGGCACCTTGGTGGCACAAGGCAGCCTAGAGAAGTGTTCTTTTGAATTCAGTCCTCTGCACTTTCAGAAGCCACTGCAGTCATGCTCTGAATGGGTCTATGGCCCCAGCAAGCTGCAGCTCCTGGCATCATTCGCATGTGATGCTAGTTTTGAAGCCACTGAGAATGAAAGATTGGAAGCATCAAGGAGGTTTGCATTATCTTCATTTCAAAGGAAGGTTTACAAGACCATGCAGTGTGTAGTGACTCTGAATAATTTTTCTGTGCCCCTAAGAAGCTGATGCATGAAGATGTGGCAGTGAAGAAGTCTTTATGGTATCGTGATAACATGATACATACATATATATATGTGTGTGTTTGTGTGTGTGTGTGTGTGTGTGTGTGTATAACATGATAATATTTTAGCACCACACACATTGGATAGGTGACATGGATCAATGAGATTTAATATTTTCTCTATTGGCTTTTCATCCTGCTTTTTGATTACCATGACTTAGTTAATCACATTTCCTCTATTATATGACATCATAAGAAAATGTTCCAGAGAGTATTTTGGTTTTATTTATTCAGTTACTATTAGTTTTATGAGCAAAGAGTATACATTTTTTTCTCTTCAGGATATAACTCAGACTGTCCAGGGTGACACTGAGTTACTGAGCTCTAGGCTCACTTCATAACACTCATAACATTAGTCTTTTTATTGATTCCTTCATTACTTGTACATCTTTGACCTGGGAGTCTAGAATTTAAGATACTGCAAATTCTGACTTAATTATAAAAGTTCTCTTTAAATCTTTCATCTCTTTCCTTCTTTATATTACATTCATCTGGACTTGGAGAGATTGAATTTTAGTCCTCAAGTTACTAACTTTTCTGTTGCCAATTTTTAATATGTAATGTTACATGATTAAAGAATCTTTGTGGATATATTTAAAAGTGCTGATTAATTGAGCAAAAGGTAAATTTACTTTACTGAATTGTGTGAATAAACCTAATGCAATCACAAAATTCCTTTGAAGTAGAAAGCTCTCTAGCTGAAAGCTGGCATGATGCAGGAGAGAAGTCAGAGGGATCATCAGTGCACGAAGGACTTGCTACCTCTCACTGTCACTGCAGTGAACACCTGTGTGAGAAACACAGGCACTATGAGGGAGGAGCAACAGCTGGCAGCCAGAACGGTCCAGCCTGAAATAAAAAGTTTTTCATTTCATTCAAACACTAGAGTCACTGGTATTTTCTTCCCACAGATAGGACTGGACCAGACTCTTGTCTCATAGCCCCCATTGTGGCTTCAAGAGAACAGGAGATGAGAGCTTACGGAATCTAGATGCTCACAGATTGCTCCCTGGAATACACCTTGGTCATGGATAGAGTGAGGTGCCATCTTATCATATTTCCAGAAAGTGACATTTTACCCTGACTTGTAGGGAACCTCAAAACATATCTTTGGAATCTGTAATAAGACAAAATAAGACCTCTAAAATATGAGTGTGGTATTTGTGTTTGCTTTCTGTTGCCATGACAAGAAACATGATAGAAGTAACCTAACGGAGAGTTTATCTTTGAGTTAATGGTAAAGTAAATCACGGTACAGCAGAAGACAAATTGAGAGGTACCCATGAAACAGTTGTGGATAAGTTCTAGATGGCTTAGCTTTTTGACTTCTGAAAAAGATCCTGATCTCCAAAGAAGATGTTACTTTACCCAGGGAACATCCAGTGATTCAAACTAGTGCTAAGAGAGAGAGACTGTATCCTAACATATAAATATGCTATCTTTATATATTTTGTCAGTGTAGAGGAAATGTCTCAGGGTTTCAGCCTCAGTCTCTTCCCCATATGTATAGACCATGAGCATATCTCCTGACCTTGTACTACTGGGTCTATTGTACATCACCTCTTCTTTCTCATTTCTGATTACAGCTCATCTCTAGTTCTGTGATGGCTCTAGCTCATTTCTGTAGTTCATTTAGAGATTAGACCTTTCTTCACACGAAGTTCATTGGATGTCCCTAGGGAACGATTAAAATATCCTTTGTGGGGATTGAGAAGTCCCTGAATTTCTTAGAAGGGAAGACAGACATAAGCTCTTTATCTATCTACCACTCCATAAACTTCATGTCCTTATTACATGTATTTCATAATATATAGTGTTGGTAGCATTTTCAGAGATAAATTGAGTATGTAATTAAAACTAATTGTGCATTAAACAATGGTAATTAATTATGTAATTATAATTATTCATGACAATGTATTTTCATGAAACTCTATATAGGTTCTGTTTGATAGTCAACACATTTCTCTTGTGTATGTGTATTGGTGTCCTTATATGGTGCTCATCCTGCTCATGTAACGACACTAACTGAAGTCTACCTCCTAAGATTTGTTCTAAGAGCACACATCCAGGTTATGGTATCAGAGGTTATCCTTTCTTATAATTCTCTGCTTCTTCTGCAAAGTGAGAAGAAAATTCTGTTGGACTGCTGTCACTTTTCCAAAGATGTTTCTGGAGGATACATTCTTATGAGCCAAAAATAAAAATCTCTATCTACTGAAACTAATTTATGTTATCAATTCTGTCTTCAATAAATTTCTTACTTTTTTATTATTTGTTTCTAGCCTCAGTTAGTCATCAATATCAATAAAAGCTACACTCTAACCAAGGTTAATCATTGATATCAGTGAAGGCTGTGTGGTATTGATACATAATTGATGTAATTATTATATTCTTCCCATTTCTTTTAGCTTCTTGTTCCGGATCTCTTACAAATCTGAAGGCATACCACCTATCCACTTTGATGATCTTAGCAGGTACTAGCAGTGATGGGAATCAAATTCAGCTTTTAGTTAGAATTTTCAATAACTTTGTATCCTTGCGCTTACACGTGTGAGTGGGCACACACACACACACACCCAGTATTCTCATTTGATAAGCTAACAAACCTCCCTTTTTAAGAATACAATAAAGTAGACCCAAAGACTCTACTGTCAGAAGTGGACCTTCCTCAAATTATACATTCATGGAAGCACTAATATTGTCTTTCAGCTCTGAATGAGAAGGTATGACTTGATGGGGACGAGTCAGTATAACATGGTAACACACCATAATTCTCCATGGTTCCCAGCAGGAAAGAGGCCACCCTTTCTTCTTAGGACATAGGCAGCATTAGATAATATCTTTCTTGTTAGCTCATGCTGATATCTAAAATTTCTGATGTACATTGTAGTGAGCAGTGGATTTGAGGAATGAAGACCAAAGCATTTACTGGATTTTCCAGCTTGGTGGACCTTTGATGAGCTCTTTATAAAGCTGAAATAAAAACCATGTTTTCCTTTCTCCTGAATTTGTTCAGTATGAGTCAAGGGGGTTTGCAAATCTCATGTAGCTTAGCATCAGATATGATATGTGAGTATCTTCAGTGATTTTGATTCATAGAGGAAGTTCCTGCCATTGATGATGAGTTTGCACCTGTGTAGGAGATATCAGAGAGTAGATCTGAGGACTGTTTTTAATAATGAGAAGATTTCTTTGGGAGATCACAGCTTGAGGGGGATGGTCTGACATAATTTCAGGATCAACAGAGCTTTTGGACGTGAAGGCAGAGAGAAATCTTACCATATATGACTGTTTGAAATGTCTGCTACCTCTGGTGGGGCACACTTTGTTCATAAACAAAAAATAATTAACAATACTATCCAAATGTGACATTTGGAAATAAAATTTGAAATTTATGGAAATAAAAAAGCTTCTCAAGGCTTAACTCATTGCTTGACAGTGACAGAACAAACAGTGGATTTTGCTTGCATTTATAATCACTTTATCGCTGCTTCTATTTATAGAGACACAAAATTATGAGATTGTGTATACTATAGAAAATTTAGGGAATAAGAATCATAATGCATATTTCAGAGATCACAAATTAACATCCTGAATAGTATAAAACTTATAAATACTCAAACTAACATGACAAACACCTGTTCAATACACATTATTTTGATGGGATTATACTGGCTCTAATATACTGTCAAATATACTGTCACATCTAATAAACATATTAATACACATGAGAAGCCATAGTTGCCAGCCATATCTCTTGGAAAGCAGCCACCAGTGAACATTCATTATCATGTGGGCCTAAGAGGACAGACTTAAGGAGGAACAGGTTTCTGATTGCCAGGTTTCTACCTGAACTGATTCAATCCCGGAAGCTCAGAAGCTCTCAATTAACCTTGTTCAAAGTATGTGTAATGTAAATCAAATCCAAGAAATAAGGGAATGATTGCCTTAGCCATCTGAAATCACAACTTCCTTAATTAGGAAAGATTTCTTGCATAAATATTTTGTATCTAACACTTGTAGATAGAATCTTATCTTGGAATTCTTTGGCAAGCACAGTAGGCTTCATTTAACAGCCTCTAAGCATGCTTAACAAAGGTGTTTCTCTACTGCCTACTTACCTATGATATAAGTTAATTTTCTCATCGTTGTGACAAATATCCAAGAAAGAGTGACCTAAGGAAGGAAAGGTTTTCTTGGCTCACAGCTTAAGAAGAGGGACTAGTGAGATGGCATGTGTCACCAAACCTGAATCCTTCAGCTCAATCCCTGGAACATGCATGCACAGTGGAAGGAAAGAATTGCCCTCTGAGACCCACATGCAAACGCTGGTATACACACCCTCAATACACACACCAATGTAAACAAACAAAATGACATAAGATGTAAAGATAAGCTAAAGTCTGCCATGGTAGGAAGAGAGATAGAAGCACGAGGCAGCTGTTTGCATCGTATCACAGGAAATAGAGAGAGAAGTGCTGGCACTTAGGCCACTTTGGTACTTTCCTTTTTTTATTTAGTGTAGGTAACCAGTGAAAAATTTGGTGCCATCCAGATCCCCAAAGTACGTATATTCCCTCCTCAGTTATACTGCTCTACAAACATGCTCAAAGACACGCAAGGGCCTATGTCAATCCAAATCCAATCAAGTTAACAAGAAGGTTAATCTGCACATCCAGCCTCCTTTGGGAATATGCGAACCCCCATTTTAGGCCTCCAGTGCTCTGATTGCATCAAAATCTGTTTTCTGTCATTAAAATGCTCTCCTCCACCTCACCCCAACCTCTCACATATCAGTTAGATGTCCCTTCTCCACAGCCACGTGCCCAGACACTGAAATCCTAACTTCTTCCAGTTGTTTGTGAGAGCTGGCTTTGATGTGTTCGGTGTCCTGATCAATAATCCCCACATTAGCCTATTGAGTGCCAAGTATCAAATACTTCATATCCTGTCTTAACTTTGTAATTTTATTGATTATCACAACTCTCTGTGATTTGGGGATAAAAGAGACATTTTTAACTGTCACTTCCAAAAAGCAAAACCAGACAAAAAGCTTTTGGAGTTGGCTCACTTCACTGATCCTGAGAGATCTAACTCTAAGCATCATAGACAGAGTAATTTCACCATCTATTTATGGCTCAGTGATGGGCTCTGTACCCTATGTTTGTTGAAAAGCAAGGTTACTTGATTTCTTGCTTTTGTAACAAACTTTTGTGAGACTGTCATCCAGTAAAGAGGCATCTATTTCTTTCTAATTCTCTTTTTCTGTTTTTCTCCATATCCTAGTAATCTCTATGTCACATGAGTCCATGCTGGGAATACTTATTCTGTGTTAGTCATAAGTTTTGGACTGTTGAATATACATTCTTCTTAAGAAATGGATTTCACTTCAGTATATCTAGTTAGAAAACCAAAGATACGCAATGTGAGTGATGGTATTTCTCTCAGATTTAAAGTGCAAATTCACTTCACATTCTTTACTGTGTATGAGATGTATGTTATAAGCTCTCTCCCCATGGCAGTCAGTCCAGTCTCTCTGTTGTTGAATCCTCCATCAACCTTAGAAATGGTTGTAAGTGCCTGCTGCTGCATCCTGTGAAGATATATAGGATTTCTCCTATGAAGATAGTTCTGTCAGGTTTTGCTATCTTACAGAAGCTTGAAGGATTTTATTAAGGTAATAAGTACAATTTCTAGGTGTCTAGTTTTCAATGGTTAGTATCCTTTTTCAGACATAAAATTAGTTCAGCAACTTCTCTGTGTCAGGTCTGGTAGCAGGGGCTGCTTATCTGTTTACTTTAATAATATTCTCACAAAGACTACCTGGCATCAGTGCACTCAAGAGGAGCTCAGCAGTTTCCAAGGATAGGGCAAATATCCTCATGGGGTGTCAGAAGGCCAAGCTGTTCTGTACACAATCCAGATGCCTCCTGAGGTCTAAGCAAGCAGAACAACTTTGGGTGGAAGCCTAGAGGCTTTCATGACTTATCAGTGTGGGTGGATTATGTTACCTTGGTGGTTTTTGTTTTTTGTTTTTGTTTTTTTTTGTTGTTCAGCACTACCTGGCCATATCCCAGGAGTCTTGCTAAACTAGGTGCCCTGTTGCTTCCTGTTGTAGCAAGAGGATAGACACTAGTCAGGGCTGACTGATAAAGGATAGATTATGCTTCTAGATAGTTTACTGTAATTGTACAAGTATGAGCAGGTCTGTCCTGATAATTGATAGAGCAAGGTTGGCCAAGTTATTGGAGGAAAACATTTGGCTCTTTCATAAGATCCTGAGAGGTTGGTATCCCAAAACAGTGCTGACCACCAGGAGCTTGTGGAGACACCGTGAATGTTTCATAGGCTATAGCAGTGAGCATTTGAATAAGGCCACAGTATGCTACGAGTTATTCAGAGTTTTCTTAGGTGGTTTTAGTGCCCGTGGAAGCTGCTATATTCTCCAGCATCAAATACCTCAGCTGCTTGTTGTACTAGTAAGAAAGCTGAAACAACTGGACAGAGGAATTCCTCATGTGGCTTGTTTTCCAATGTAACCTGATAATAAAACCCTCAGCTTCCCTAAGTCTTGTAACTCAGCAAGGCTTGTAAACAGGAATATAGTGCCCAATCACATTCTGCTTTAAAAGGTAAAAAAGAGATGAGATAAAAAGAAAAAGGAAAAAAAAAATAGCATGGAGATTGTCACTTACCCTTTACCTAGTTGACTCAGCTACAGGGACAAGACAACCAATGCTATGAACTTGGTTCCATTCTTTATAGGGTCGTTGTGCTATGTGGCATCTTGGCCTTGTCACTGCTACACTCTGGCACTCGGCCTTAGAGTAACAGGAGAGTAACAGTTGGTTCTTCTGTGTAGGACCCTCTCAGTGGAGGGCTGTATTCCAGGCACCCAAGCTTGTCCATTTTTTTGGAGTGCTAACCTTGAACACGTATTATTATTTATCCTCATTTCCTTTTGAGAATTGTCTTAGTTTCATTTCTGTATCAATGATTTAAAAAAAAAGTGACCTAGAAAAGAAAGGACTTATTTTGGCTCACAAGTCCAGGATTCTGTCCAGCCTAGTGGGGAAGTCACAGCATTAGAAGCTCGAGAGAACTGGCACATCACATCCACGACTAAAATCAGAGAGCAACGGACACATGCAAGATAGTTTGCTCACTTTGATTAGCTTTCTCCTCTCTTGTCATTCAGGACCCTCTGCCTCAGGAATGATGCTACCCACAGTGAATTGGCTCTTCTTTCATTGATGAAAAATCAAGAAAATCCCCCACAGACATGCTCAGTCTAATTTAATGTAGATTATTCTTCATTAAGACTTTCCAAGGTTTCTAAGTTTATAGACAGTAAAAACTTACCAGCACATGTGTAACAAGGCCCCAGAACTTAGTAGGCCCTGAGACCTTAGCACAACTGACTCCATGGTGGAAGTGCCATTCAGGCTGTAAGACTTAGGATGTAGACAGCATTGTCTGCTAAAACTAAAACAAAGTCCTGATTCATCAAAGTCCATATAGCTCTAGGGAAGTCCCAAAATGTACTAACCTTGCTTTTTAGCTTCTGTAGTTCTGTATTTGGCTAATTGTTCTTGTTAAATGAAGTATGTCAACCCAGAATATGGTTTTTGTGCTTAAAATCTCACCCTGAGAAAGGCTTGGGACTACACTGGTATCCCAAACATCCTGTGTGGTCACTAGTTGACTAACAAAGACTTTCTGTTGGCTTAAACCCATGTTTGAGCAGTCTCTGGTGAATACCCCGCAATATTTCTGGGAGCTAGTCTAGGATCCCAGAGACTAGATCTCAAAACACTGGAGGTCTCAGAGCCCCTTGAAGCAAGGAAGAGTGTGGTGGTCAGAGAATTCCTAAAGACTGCACAACCTGAGATGTTTCAGGTCCCCAAGGCTCCCTTTGATCAGTTGCTGCCTAATGCTTCAGAAGAGTCTGACTCCTCCACCCCAAAAGTAAACAAGAAAGTCCCCTGATCTGTCACCTCTGGAGGTAAGTCTGGTTAAGGTGCCTTCCATTTGGGCTCATAAGAGAGGTCTGAGGAGACTGCTGATCCAAGTATCCTCGGCCCTGTAAGACATTGCGGGATTAGCTCTGTTCAGATGTATGAATATGCGATCAACACCCCTGGTTGTCTTTACTGTGTGTTTCTGTGTATGGGTCTGTGTCTTTCTATGTATTTCTGTCAGTTTTGTTTCCCTCTATTGACTAGTGGTTTTGTCTGGCATGAGAAGCCCTGTCTCTAAGACCTGTACTCCCTCCTGTTGGGGTCTTGAATCCTTTTGGCTCAGGCAGGTCACCAAGAGAAACTCCAAAAGAAACCTTCACCTGTCCCACTCTAGGATCAGAAATGCTTGCTTGTTTTTTGCTTGACTCCTGCTCATGGTCACAGTTGGTCCCTGTGTTGATATGGGGAGGAGCCAGGCCTCTCATCCAGGCCCCTTGACATCTAAACATTTTAGCAAAATTCACACAGGGCGGAGAAAGTAGTTCTCCCTGATGAGCATTCTCTTCCTCTCTGTGCCTGCTCTGATCAATCCCAGGAAAATCTGAACTGATCCCAAAAGAAAAGAGGAAGTTCCACTCCTTTCTAATTCATAATTTATGTCTGTTTCAATCAGTAATCTGTAAAAGCCACCATTCTCTAAAATAATAAAATAAAATAATCCATCCCTGGATCAGGCAGTGGGATGGATTCCAGGCAATGCAACCTGGACAGAATGGATTTTCCCCTCTGTTCAACTGACCAAGGAAACTTTAAAAGAAGCGATTTCCTTTTTTATACAGTTGGCCCCAGATATTTTTTTAAAGTTATAAAAATAAGTTTAAAGATATAAACAGGTCCCACTTGCTATAGATAGCTCAAAATGAGTTTAACAACAGAAAACTGATTGGGACAAGACCCTTTGCATAAACTTAAAACCACTGTCACCTTATCTGATAATGAGACACAGTTAGACTTAGAAATAACCAGCAAAATTTTGGTATCTTACTCTCAGTCTGAAGAATGTCTCCTAGTTGAAATTTCTGCCTCTAGTCGAAGATACAGTTGGACTATCTCTCAGATTGACAACAAAAACTCCTGGGTATATGGGCAGAAACCAATCCTCCAGGACTGGCCCAACACCAAGCTCCTATAATCATTCAACTAACCAGTTCAGCTACCTCCATCCAGATTAAACAATATCTAATGACTTTGAAAACAAAAGAGAAAATTGCAGTTTATATTGCCTGGCTTAAGAAGTCATACATCCTGATGCCCTGCCAGTTACCCTGAAATATGCCTTTCCTGCCTATGAAGAAACCTGGGACCTCTGATTCTCATGAATCTGATATTTCCAGAGAAACAGGATACAACACCTTGGACTGAAAGACATATTCTTCAGCTTCATATTGATAAAGATGAATCAACTCTGATTTTAAATGGACAGACCCAGTTGGAAGTTACAGAGGGCAACATACCTGGACCAGGATGTCCCAGGACTTAAAGACACTACAGACTCCTGACTTTCCATCATAGGATTCCTGGAAAAATAAATTATAAAAGAGCCACAGTGTGAGTGCTGCAAGAGTTATAGACCTTGGGCCACTAAATATCAGTTAAGAAACCCCTACTTTGTACATCAGAGACTGTGGCTAGGAATGACTGTCTCTGGATACCAGGTTTTGAAGTAATAGCAAAGCCTCTCTACACCAACACGAGAGGGGGCACTGAGCTCCTAATCTGGACTGAGACAAAACAAAATATTTAAGGCTTTAAAAACAGCTCAGACTTCAGCTCCAGCCCTAAAACTTCCAGATATTTCAAAAACTTTTCATCTATTTGTCCATGAAAGAAAAGACAAAAAGAGTTTTAACTCAAACTTTGGGGTCATGGAAACACCCAGTGATGTATCTGTTCAAAGGACTGGAACCTGTAGCCACATGATGGCCCACCCGTCTAAGAACTGTGGTGGCTACTGCTAGTTTAATGAAAGAAAACAAACAAGTAAATTCTAGATCAAGATCTTATAATCACCCCACCACATGGTTGAGTCTTTCTCCAAGAAGCACCAGGATACTGGCTATCTAATGACTGTGTGACCCAATACCAGGCCCTACTCCTGGAACACCTTAGGGTTGGATGTGAGAAACACACCACCATCAATCCTGGTACTTTCTTGCCTGTTGACAACTCGCAGATCCTCATCCATGACTGTCGTGAGATAAAAGAAGTCAGATATGTTAGGGCCACAAAAGCTACTTTAACCAAAAAGATTTGGGCCCAAGCTAATTACCTTAGCTCAGAGAGCAGAAGTGATTGATCTGACCCAGACTCTCAGATGGGAGAAAAGAAAATTCATCAGGTGTATACACGGACAATGATAATGCTTCTACTACTGTACATATTCACAGTATAATAGAGAAAGAAGGCTTCTTACTCCTGGAATAAAATCTTGGTTCTCCTAGAGGTAGTGTGGCTTCCCCTACAAATTGCTGTCCTCTATTGCTGGGCTGCTGCCCTGGCTGGTTGACAAATGGTCCTAAGACCAGTGGGGCCTATTGATATTCTGGTGACATACCATGAGCCAGTGCTTCTTGAGACATCTTGGTAAAGAAAAAAATTAACAGCTCAAATATACAGGTTGATAGAGGACACCAGAGGAAAAGACCATTCTCTCAGAAACAACTGACAGGAATCTGGTAACTAAACTTCACCAAGCTATTCATCTGTAGTTTAGAAAACTTTCTGAGTTGCTCAGACCAGGGTATGTTATACCTAGACTAGACAGCCTAGCATGGGATACCTCAACCAGATGTCAGGTTTGAGTTCAAGTGAATCCCAAACAGAGAGTCCTTACTCAGAAAGGGGTCCAAATGAGAGACCAACACCCTGGCAAGCTCTGAGAAAACTGACTTCACTGAGATCCTGCCTGCCAGGGAAAAATGCAAATACTTGCTAGTTTTTACAGATATATTTTCTGGATGGATAAAAGCATTCCCCACAAGGACTGAAACTGCTCAAATAGTAGCTATAAAGTTCTGCTAGAAGCTGTCCCTTAATTTGGCCTCCTCTAGCAATGGGGTCTGACAATGGCCTGGTTTTCATAGCCAAAACCTTTCAATTAATTGTCAAAGCTTTAGGCATAAATTGGAAACATCATCGTGCTTATAGATCTCAAAGTTCTGGCCAGTTAGAAAGAATGAATGGGACATTAAAGGAAACTCTAACAAAACTTTTACTAGAGTCTGGCAAAGGGTGGATAGAGCTCCTTCCTTTGTTTACTTTGGGTCTGCTGCAACACATGTAGGGAGGGATTTATTCCCTATGATATAATGTTTGGAAAACCTCCTCCACTGCATCTCATACTCAGAGACCAGCAATTGGCAGAACTCCCTAACCATTTCCTTCTCATGTCACTACAGCCCCTTCACCCTACCTCCAGTCCTCCATAAAGGCTATTCATCAGACTATTCGAGAGACCCAACCAACCTCTGAGCCCACCACCAATTTCCCTTTGTTCAGCCTGGTGATACTGTCTGTGTCAAATGAGTAGCCAAAGGGACACTTGAATGAACTTGAAAAGGACCCCACATGGTGATTCTGTCCACACCTACAGCTGTGAAGATAGTTGACATTGCACCATGAATCTACCATACCCAGGTCAAGAAAGTAGAAGCCACAGATGCCAAATGAACTGTCTCTAGGACTATGGACCCATTAAAATTAAGACTTGATTATGCCTCAGATTGTTCCACTCTCTGCCCCTCTACTTCCTCCTGAGTCTTACGCAGGATCGTTATCCAACCCTTATCATTCTCTGCCGGGACCTGGGAACTGAGAAAAACAAATATAGGGAGGTGATAACAAATGTGACCACAGAGCAGCAGCTCATATTTTCTCTTGACCTTTGCTCGCTGTTCCTGACTTTCAGTGTCTGGTTTTATTGGGAAAAGGGAGGATGGGGGAGTTTATCTTTTGAGGTAGGAACAGGAGAATGAGGGAGTGAGAGTACAGTCCAGACCACCAGACCGACAATTGGCCCCAACCTGACAAGGAGGATCAGTTTGTCATTCCTTTCTTCTTCCCTCAGACCCAATCCTCTCCTACCTGAGATATTTGAAGTGTGAAGAAAGAGTCATTTCTGTGGTTGACTCCTTTGTTGACTTACTCCAGAAGAAAGAGTTTAATTGGGGCATGAAGAGATAAGCACACATGAGCAATATTTATTTCTCAACTGCATACACACCTCAATATAAAGAAACGTACAACCTGTTTATAGTTCAGTTGCACTGGAGGATAGAAGAGACCATCTATGGCTGGTGAGTTTCCCCTTCTGTTAAAGGAGCTGATTAATGAATACACAGTTTGGAAAGGTTGGTTTTTCTGGAAGCTATCATTGGATTCTATCAATGTTTATAGGTAAACTGAATCTAGGAAAATGGTGTACAGCAGGGAGGAAATGTGCACAGAAGATCTTTGAAGCCATAAGAAAATCAAAAGCAGGGCCAGAAGTGAAATGGTACTTTACTGCATCCTTCTGCCATTTTGTAATCTTAACCCTTAAGTGTCCTGACTCTAACAGAGGAAACAGGATGAGTGACAGGGACTGTTATCCTCAAAGAAAATGAGTTACCATTATTATTTATCTTATCAACCTGAAATACACATTGGGCAAAAAAGGATGGTTTATTCTTCTCAGGTCCTAATCAAGAATTCATCCCTAACCCTGTGTGCTTATATGGGTAATGCTGAGTGGGGGGTGTGGAGCAGATAAACAATAAAGAGCGAGAAAAGTGAAGGGTGTGAAAAGGGACATTTTGCTGATTCAATCTGAAGGAAACCATGCCCGTTCATGATGTGAAAGGAATCTGAGTATGTTTTTTCTGATTTGAACAATCTTTGTCTTATAAGCAAATGACATCCTAAAAGAAAGGAGGAAGAAGTTCATCCATTCAGTGGGCTTAGTGACGATTAATGGCTTGCTGGATGAACTCCTCGAGGCAAAAGTGATGAACCAAGAGGAGATGGAGAGAATAAATTTTCAAAATGACACCATTGTGGGAAAGGCACGGGATCTGTGTGATTCTGTCATCCGGAAAGGTGACAAAGCATGCCAAATCTGTATTGATTACATTTATAAAGAAGACCCTTATCTGGCAAAAATTCTCCTAGGTAAGAATTAAACTCCCAAGAAAGTTTAAGTGACTGTTTTTTTCTTTGCCAATGTCTGATTTCTTTATTACCATATATGCTTGTTAATCCTGACTATGAATTTGATACAACCTAGATTACTTGAGAATAAAATCTTAATGAAATATTATCTAGTGTCCAGTTGGCCTATGGAGGATTGTTGTATTTGTTCATCAGTATAGGAAGATACAGTTCACTGTGGGTGGTGCCATTCCACAGGCAGTGTAAGAACATAATAAGAGAGAAAACAGTAGCTGAGTTCAAGTAAGCAAGAAAAGACCCTTGTGTTTATTTCTCTGTTCTAGACACTTCTTCAAGAATGGACTGAAAATTGGAATTGTATTCTAAATAAATCCCCTTTCCACTCAGTTGATCTTTGCCAAGTTGTTTTGTTACAGCAACAGGAATAAAACTGGAAGAGAATTTTGTATTGAGTGTGAGGTTCTTGCTGTGGTCAGCCTAACCAGTTAGGGAAGAAAAGTAGACATTTTTGAACTCCTGGCTAAGAAAGCCATTGAGCGCACAGGCAAAGCTTAATAGTCCATTCTAGTGGACATTTGGAAGAGAAGGATATTGAGAGGAATGCAGACTATAGAGGCCCAGTTCATGAGAATTCAGAGAGGAACAAATGTGGCACTGTCCTAGAGCTGAGAGTGAGTCAAAGCTGTCCTGGAAATCCCGATTTTCTCATCCTGAGAACTGCAGGACTTCAGTTGCTCCTCACTTTAATCCTGGCCAGAACCCAGCTAAATATTAAATACTGCCTACTTCATAGAAGCAAAGGAATTTAGCTTGATTGATGCTTATCTGCTCTGTAGCTGGAAGCATAGGGATAAGTTAACTTACTGATAAGGTGCACTTGCAGGGCCTTGACGCTTAGGTTTGAACTCCACATGCAGTGAGGCTACTTCCAGTATCCTTGTCTTAATCAATGAATCCCATCCTTGGGACTAATGACTCTCCCCTGCCTGCACCCTTTAAATATACTCTAAGCCTTGCAATAAAGGGAGAATGCCCCACTGATGGCCCCGTATCCTGAGTTCCTGTGCTAGTCAGCTCACAGGGGCTCCGATCACAGAATGGACACACCATGAAGGGTCCCACCGCCCACACCACCCAGGATAGATGCACACATGGGTGAGATTCCATATTACAAACAAGGACTTTATTAGTAACTAGGCCATAGGCCATTCATCTGATCATGTGATGTTATGGCCAAGAATCTGTTTCTGCTGATCAGGCTTCAGCTAAAAACATAGTTGTTCTTAGTTACCATCAGAACCACTGAGATGAACCCTTCTGTGATTCATTTGAGGCAATAGAAAAGTAGTTTCATAGGATCAGGATACAGAAGCAGATGCAATTGTGGTACAAGGGGGTTACATCAACAATTTGTAGCAGAACTTGATAATATAAGAGTCATTCACATGACGCTTATTTTGATGGGCATGAAGGTTTCATAAAGAGCAGATGAAGTTTGGTATCCTATGGCAAGTTAAATGTACACATGGAGAGATGATAAAGCCCATTGGCAAAAGTGAAACCTCAGTGTAATGGAGACCCCCAGGATAATGGCAATGATAAGACAGTGACATCCTTTGAAGAGAGCATCAGGTGTGAAAGAGTGCTGGCTTGAGAGGGAAGCCATGTGTGCTGTGATTGACAGAGCTAAAGAGGTGCTGTTGTGTTGATTGATGCTATTCCTGGGGAGAGATAAACAAATATCTGCTCACCTCATGTAGAAAAATGATGAAAGATCAAATTAAGGGTACTACCAAAGCCCAACTTGGTGAAACCACTAGTCATTAATTATGGTTACTCATAGGACTATAGGTATGTTTCATATAGGAACGGAAGCGACTCAGAAACGAAAGCCCACCCAGCATGGAACTCTCTGAATGATATGTAGGCAGCTTGATAGATCATATAGCATCTCTTCTAGGCAGCTCTGCAAGCCCGGGACTCTTCCAGGCATCTTGGTTGTATCTTCTCAGCTTAAGCATGGGAGAGTTTAGTGCACCTGGCTAGTTTTAGGGACTTCCTGAGGCTTCTGAGTTGTTTATTTCTTGAATATTAAGGAGCTTCATTTTAGAATGTTCTGGGTCATAACCAGATTCAACTTAGGACTTTCTGAGGCCTAAGGAGAAATTTAAAAGATGGAATGCTTTAATTGGGAGGAAATTGCTGTATAGCACTCCATGGCTTCCTCTAGCTGTTTCATTTTTTCTATCTCCTCCACCAACCATGTTCCCCTACCTCAGAGGGGTAGTGTACCTGCTTGTATAAGGCTAATCACTAGGCCACTGGGCCACAGAAATAGCCACTTGTTTTTGAAAGCTTCCCTAGTGATTATGAATCTCTGTGATATGTCGTCTCCTCTACAGCTGGTCTTGGTAAGCTAAGTGGATGCTAAAAAATAAATGTTAATGAGAACTAATAAGTATAAAAAGATACCACTTTTATTGAAGTTTTTATCAAAAGAACAATATTGTGTACTGTGGCATTAATGGAGAATATTGCAATATTTAGTTATTATTTTTAATCTACAGTCTTTCTCTCTGGGTTATCTCACTTTATTATCTTGGAATGTTCTCATGGGGCTTCTGTGCATCTCTTTAGCATTAATGAGCTGGATAGGGCCAGTTTAACTGGTTAATTTGGCCTGTGGCCAAAGTGGAATAGTGCCTTCCCCTTTGAGCTAGTCTGGTGTCCAAGTATTTTGGGTTATGCTTATGCTCATTTCATTTGGACTATACCTGTTTCCACCACCTGTGGGCTATAACTCTCCCCCTCCTTTTGGTTATTTCTATGTGACCCTATTATGGGCTACACTAGAGTCTACCTTTTTGGGGTGCCTTGTTCTCCTTCTTTGAATTGTACCTTTATCCCCCTTCTTTGCTGTGTTCCTGTGTCCCAGGGAGCCCCAGAACTGGAGGCAACAGGGCAACAGCCAGAGCCTGTCAGACTCTGCCTGTTGCCCTACTGCCTTCTAGAATTTTCAAAACCTTGTTTTTCTATAGTGGGGTATAGTAGGAGAACATTGTACCCCATTTCCCTTCATGGCACCCTGATGGTAAACTGTTAGTCAGAACTTAAGTCCTTCCCAAAGCTCACCAGAACTGAATTTGGTGTTTTAGCCAATTGGTTTCTATAGACTCTAACTCCATGTAACTCTATAAATTTGTCTCTAAGTGACACAGAGATGCCCCTTTATCTGTACTTTTTTATGTTTTTATTTGTTTTAGCACTTTCCAAACCTGATCTATATGTCTATCTCATCATGTTCTGCCAAATCATATCAAATCTTACGAATATCATGTCCTACCATGAGATTCACATAAGTCTCTGAAATTGCATCCTAAGCCCAAGATCTTTGATAAATTTATCCTTTTTCTAAAAATATCAGATAAACAAATTTTATTTAGTGAAGAGTGAACTGGAAATTTATTTAGTCTAGTGAACTGGAAATAAAACACTACTTTTGGTATTTAATGATCATTTTTACTGTATTTTTTTTCTTTTTCCTATCCTATTCATTCCATGGACCCTGCACCGGTGGATACATCTTGCTAGACAAGTCAGCAATGAAGCATACAAGACCCGGTGCTTAGTGGGACTATTGATACCTTTTCTTCCCCAGCACCTGCACAGCATCTTGTGGCATTAGGAAGCTGGAAAGCAGAGGGTTTCCCATCAGTTCAAGATTGATTCCTCTGTGCCATACTGCCAAATCATGTAGTATCTTCAGCAATAAGTTCTTACTATCTGGTAGTAATGGCAACCAAAAGTAATAGGGATAGTTTGTGTTATTTTAGATGCCTCTGGGGTCTCCATTGCCAAAAGATAGGAAAGTAAGTGATTTCTGGTACTGAGATTTTCATGTAATAACTCATGTCTTCTGGGAGCAGCACTATTCCCTCAACATTGTCCACTTCTAATATACATCTGTTCAGGTTCATTTAAAATATTTTTAATTAGCTTACAAATTAGTAGGGTTTTATAAGGCTTTGTTATGCATCCCTAGTTTAGATTAATCTGTCCTTTATTTCCTCCTTTCTCCCATCACTCTAACCTGATACATATTTAAATGTTTAACCTCCAGAGTTCCCATGCCCTTCCCATCCTTTCATGTCATATGTTCTCTACTGGCCCTTAATATAATTGTTACTTAGGTTGCAAGATCATAGGTGTCCATATAGCTTTTACTTACGTACTTCATTTTGGCTAATCCTTCATACATTCCCTTGTTTCCTGATCCTCCTACCACCCTCACTGCTTGAACCTTTCTGCTACTAGAATTTCCCCTTGAAATAGTCAGAATTTTCTAGAGTAACAGAACGAATAGAATGAAATTCTCTGTGTGTGTGTCTCTGTCTCTGTGTCTCTCTATGTCTCTGTGTCTCTCTCTGTCTATATATACATATATAGATATATTTGATTTATTAGAATGACTTACAGGCTGTGATCCATCTAATCCAGCAATGGCTGCCTATGAACAATAGGAAGTCCAAGAATGTAGAAGTTACCCAGTCCACAAGGCTGTTTGTCTCAACTAGTCTTCAGTAGATGCTGGAATTCAGAAGTAGGCTCTAATGCCAGTGAAGGAATGGACTTGCTAGTGAGTTTAGAGCAAGCAGGGAAAGAGCAAAAGCTTCCTTCTTCTATGTCCTTCTGTAGGCTTCCAGCAAGAGGTGTGGCCCAGATTAGAGGTCTGTGTTTTCCCACCTCAGGATCTGGATTAGAAGTGGATCTTCTTTCTTCAAAATTACCATAAATAATCCCACACTGATGTGCCCTTCATTTTGGGGTTTTACTTAACTCCAGACTTAACCAAGTTGACAAACAAGAACAGGCATCATATCCCTCTACACTTTGATTTTACCTGTATTCATCTCCTATGTCTTTTTCCTTATTTAACACTCCACCAATAGTGCGTTTCTGGCACTCACAAATCCCACGTGTATTCCAAGATTTGAAGTCAGGACCCACATATGAGAGAGAACTTATGGAGTTTGTTTTTCTGAGTCTATATAATTTTACTCAGTATATATTTTTTCAAATCCACTTATCTGCAAATTTTTATTTTTCTTTACAGCTGAACAGTATTCTGTTGTGTCTACATACCACATTTTCCTTATTCATTCATTAGCTGATGGCGTTAAGGTTGATTCCTATTTATTGTCAATAAAGCAGTGATGAACATAGGTGTGCAAGAATCTCTGAAGTAGGATATTAGGTTTTTTGAGTATATGCTTCCTATGACCTCAACCTCAGACATTGTTCCTGTTTCTGTTGCCCAAGAGCATACCTTCTGTCCCTGCTCATCTGGGTTCCTTCTATCTTATCTCAGTTCTCCCTCCTGATTACATCTCATCTTCAGTTCTGAGAATGCCCTAGCTCTTTGATGTAGTTCATTTACAGAGTGATCATTTCTTCACTTGAGTCCTTTTGATGCCTATGGAGATTATGAATCATAATCTGTATTACAGAGATCACAAATGACTTTTCTTGGACATCATGAATGGTTTAATATCCCCAAATAGTCAAATCAACTGCCAAAGCTGACTTCAATGAGGATAGGAAAAGCTCTGGGGTATCCTCATGTTCAATAAAGCTATTTATGAAAAAAATGAATGGCTCAAGGCCCTGATCTTGTCTTCTGGGCAGCAACAACTAGTCAGAAATTAAGTCCATGTAGGTTCCAGAAACAGCGGACTTAAGTCCTTTAAAGAAGCAGCAGGAACCTTATTGGCCAAGCTTCCACCCACCTGTCTGTTATGTACAGGTTACGTACATAACAGTCTTTGTTATATACATTTCAGAGTATTTATTGATGTTGAAACTTATACAGAATAAATTGAATATATAAATAAAATTGTGACTTAAACAATTACATTTTTATTTTCTAGTCAATTGTTTGCACATGCATGTGTGCATATGTATGTGTGTGAATGTGTGTGTAATGGTGTCTTTATATAGTGTCAATCTGTAGTCAGTTTCTGAGGTTTACCTACTGTGAATTTTGTCTTCTAAGGGCACACATCCAGACTGTGTTATCTGATCCCTCTCTATAACCCTTTGCTTCCTCTGCAGAGTGAAGATGAGATCTCTGATGGACTACTGTCGATTTTCAGATCTGCTTCAGGAGTATACGTTCTTCTGAGATGGAAAAAAAGTCTCACTGATCAATGTCATCATCGGTTCTTTGTTTCTAATAAATTTCTCATTCTTTTATTTATTGTTTCTTATGTTTCTCAATATCACTCCAACCAAGATGGACCAGCATCAGTTGGGGCTCTGGGGGATTGACAAATAATTGTTAATCTTCCAATTGCTCTTTGCTTCTTGTTCACAGTTCCCTTACAATCCTGAGACAATTCAACTTCCCACTTTGATACTTTTATGGAGCATGAGCTGCAACCATGGAAACCAATTAACTCTTCATTCTAAAATTTTGGCACCATTGTATTCTTGTAAGGTACACAGGCACACACACACACACACACACACACACACACACACGACTTTCTGATAAAAAATTTCAGATCTGGGTCTATAATACTAATTTAAAGTAATAAACCCTCCTTACTTGGAATACAATAGACCCAAAGACTCCATTTTCAGAAGTGAACCTTCTTCAACATATGTGTTTATGAATGTACTGACACTGCCTTCCAACTCCAAAAGGGAAGGTGCAGCTGATATGGCTTGCTCTCTGGAGAATAAAGATGGGCATAGCCAGTAAGTACATAGTGGTGACTTGCCAAGGCTCTGCATTGTCTGCAAGGAGGAAAATGGCCATCATTTTACTTAGCTGTTTTCTACTTGTCTATATAGTGGCATAGTATGAAGTATTATCTTCTGGAAGACTCAGGAAAGGTTCTGATTCATTAAGTCCTGCCAATTCCTAAAATTTCTGGCATAGAGTATAGTAAGCGATGGGTGCCAGAAATGAAGAGTGACGTATTTTCTGAAGTTTTCAGTTAGTGCACTTCTAATGAGCTCTTTATGAAGCTGAAATAAAATCTAAAGTGTTCCCCATTCTCTTGATTGTCCTCACCATAAGCCACAGTGTGAAATAACTGTAGGTTGAAGCTAAATGCAATATTGAGTATTTTCAGTATTTTGTTTCACAGGAGAAAATCCTGACAGTTACAGTGAATGCATTGGTCTGGGAGATATCAGACTACTTATATGTTGGAGGTTTTAGTACTGACCTGAGCTCTTGGGAGAGCACAGTTTGAGGATGGTCTGGTATCTTTTCAGGGATTAGGAGTATTGTCTAGGATCAAGACAGAACAGTCATAGGCTTTGTGGCCATTTGGAAAGTTTCCTGACCCTGATTTGTCCATGGTGTAAAATGAATTAATACCACTGTCCACATGTAGTCCCTCGAAGAAATTAAACACCTTGTAAAGGCCTAGCCAGATGCTTTATAGCAACGGAAACAAAAATATTTGGAATTTTGCTTCCAAATATACTGCGTTCATTGTTACTAATGTCCATAGAGACACAGAATCATGAAACTGATAAAAGAAAATCTAGGAAGTAAGCATTATAACCCTTGTTACAGAGATGACAAATGAGATCCCTTTAACATCATGAATACTATAAAATGTACAATTGATCTAATCCACATGATAAAAGCCTCTTCACTAAAAATAATTTCAATGAGGACTAGAGAGGCTCTGGAGGGCTTCATGTTCAAAAACAAAAACAAAAACAAAAACACTATTGAAGCAAATAAGGATTCCCCGGGTTCTAGCCATGTGCGCTGGGCAGCAGCCACTCCTCAGCACTCATGGTTGTGACTAAGCCTGGAAGGACAGGAGAAAAGCAGGAGCAGCCCCCATCTTCCACCTAACCTGACTCAATCTCTGGAGCTCAGAAATTCTTAATTAACCCTAGTCAAAATATATGTGATGTAAATCAAATCTAAGAATTTAAGGGAGACAAGATAAACTGATTGCCTTAGTTTCTGAATTCACAACTTCCTTAATCAGGAAAGCTCTATTACATAAATATTTCAGAGCTACAGCTTGTATCTAGAACCTTTCTAGAGAAATTCTTTTTCCCCCCAGTAGAATAGCTTTATTTGATAGCTATTAAATATGCCCCCAAATGCTGTGGGTTCATTGTTGTTGTTGTTGTGTTGTCAGCTTACCTGCTGCATATGTTACTTTTATCAGTGCAATATCTGTAGTAGTCCATCTACTGCAGTGGCTCAGCCAACAGAACAAGGAGGAATATTCATATTTGCAAGTTCTGCCAGACCTCAGCAGAGGAAAACCACTGCCGTGGCAAGTGCCAATCTGGACTGTGGAACCCTGAACATATGAGCTCAGGTGTTTTTATTGATTCAGAACTCCTTAGGTGTTCAACTGATACCACATGAAGATCATAAGCAATTAAACAACCCCCATGGAAATCCAACACCTGCAGACAATTCAAAATGCCAAGGCCTACGCATCTCTTCCTCCAACAGTGCAAAAAAGCAAGTATTTTAAATATAACTAAAAATAAACTTCTACAACATATACTAAATACCTAAAAGAGCAACTTAAGAAAGAAAAAGTTTATTTTGATTCACAGTCAAGAAGTGTAGAGGGCCATGCTTTTGGGTGCTCAGACTTGAGACAGCACCCCATTTCTGCTTAAAAGGGCTCCACTTTTCTCCAGTCCTAACGGACAGAGTTCAGACAAAGGTCAGTTAGCCTGAAATTGCCCAGTTCAAAGGAACCACCATTTCACTAACAACTCTTATCTCTCCCTCATTCTGTGGAAGGTTTCTATCTCTATAAATTAGATAAAAATGGCACCTTCGGTGCCAGACGGCCTTGGGAGAAACCCTGCAGCTGCATTTCTTGACTCCCTAGGCTCCTTGACCCAGTGACCTCAGATAGGCAACTAGCCCGCCCTCATATAAGAGTTACCATAGCAATCAGCTTATCTTCCCTATAGAGTTACCATAGTAACCTGCTCACCACTCCCCATGCACCCTCCCTACCTCGAAACTCCTTTAAAAGTTTGTGCTGTGTGTTCAATAAACTGAGGTTTGATCAGAATACTGTCTTGCCTCGTCTCTCTTGCCTCCTTGTTTCCCACAATCCTCACTCCCTCTCCTAGGTCTATCGTTGCAGAACCCTGCAGGCCGGGACAAAGAAGGAGTGCAATCACCATGGAAGGAAGGCGAGGATATGGGAGCACGAGACACTGATCATATTTCTTTCACAGTCAGAAAGCAGGAAATGTTGACTTCTGGTAGTCAATTTATCATCCTTTTTATTTCTCTTGGATATCCCATGCACAGGATGGTTCCACCCTCACCCTGAAAGGGGATATCTTCCTTTCTCAACTAGATTCCTTTGCAAACACCTTCAGAGATATACCAAGGTCTCCTATGGGATTTCAAATCCAGTAAAAATTAACAAGATTATCCACATAGCTAGTCTCCTTGTGGAGTAAGTAAACCCCCATTTTTAAGCCTCCAGTGCACTGCTTGCATCCAAATCTGTCTTCTCTCATCAGAAAGCTCCCCTTCACATCACCCCAGCCTCTCACATTTCTGTTAGGTTCCCCTTCCCCACAGCCATATGTGCAACCACTGAAATCTTGATTTATTTCTATTGCTCACTTTTCTCAGGCTGCCCTTGAGGGAGCCTTTACTATGTGCCAAAATTCAGTATCCTAATAATCCCCACAAATATTACCCTATTAATTACTGTCCAAATCTGCTCTTCCTATAAAATCTTGACCTTCTATTTTTAAAAATTTTGTTGGTTTTCATAATTGTCTGTGGTTTGGGAATAAAAGATACATTCGTCTTAATTACTCCTAGACAAGAGTTAAAAGGTTTGGGAGGTTGCTCATTTCTCTAATCCCTGATATATCTAATCTAAGCACTGTAAACAAAGTGATAGCACCATTTATGTAGGACTTGGTGTGGACCTTTGCACCCTGTGATTGGGGAAAGCAAAGTTACTTGACTTCCTGTTTCAGGGTTAACAAGGTTGTCTCAAAGTAAAGAGGCTTTTTTTTTTCTTATTTCTTTCCAATTCTCTTTTCTATTTTTTTCCCCTAGACCAGTGGTCTCCAAGCAAAATGACTCCATGCTGGAAATACTTATTCAGTGGTAGTGAGTTTTGAGTGTACTATTAAGTACCCATCCATTTTAAGCTTGATTTATTTTTCTTTTATGTGCATGATGTGTATTCCTGTGCCTACAGAGGCCAGCAGAAGACTTTGGATCCCCTGGAAATAAAGTTGTAGGCATTTTTAAACTTTTATATGGGTGTTGGAAATTGAATCCTGGTCTTCTACAGGAGCCATCTCTTCTGCTTCTACATATCTATTTTAAAATGATGAATTTCATATCAGGACATCAGTTAGTAAATGTCACTGCTTCCAGAGAGTCACCCATATTTATCCTAGAAAATGATTTTATTTTTCTGGCAAGTATTTAGTGTTTGTGGAAGAATTCTCTTGAGAAATCTGGACAATTGATCAGTGGATATTTAATAGGTGTCGTTACTGTCATCTACCATTTTAGAACTTGTTATTTTTATACAAGAGCCTCCTAAGCACAGGTACCTTCCTATAAATTAGTAGGTTTTGTTTGTTTGTTTCAGCAAGTGAATATTTGAAGTTTGTCTCTTTTGGTATTAGCTATTGATTCATGAAGATGCTCCATTTCTAAGGCATAATCTGAATTATTCTCTGAGCCAGGTATGGTAGTACACAGCTTTAATCCCAACATTCTGAAGGCAGAGGCAGGCAGATCTCTGTTATTTGATAACAGCCTGATCTGCATGTGAGTTCCAGGCCATCCAGGGTTGCATCATGAGATCCTGTCGACAACAACAACAGTAGCAGCAACAGCAGCAGCAGTAACAACAGCAATAACAATAACAAATATAAGAAAAACAATAAAAGTAAAGAACCTGCACTTTTCTCTGAACCTGTCCATTGTATTCCTATATTGAGTCATCTCACCTGTAGACTCCATCAATTTTCCTCAAGTTTTCAAATGTCAAGCACTTTTGTGGCTTTGTAAATTTTCTCTTATTTGGCCCCTGGATATCTTAAATCACCTTAAACTGAGCATACACAAAGCTAAAGTAGTCATCTTCCTCCACAGCTTTTCCTGGTACACTTTACCATTCTACAAAGACAATACTATCTATATGTAATTTGATATACATGTTTTTAGTTAATGCTTGTTGTTTTTTCTCTGCTAACACCTGTCTTACGGCTTCTATTGCTATGATAAAACACTATGACCAAACAACTTGGAGAGTAAAGAGGTTCATTTCAGCTTATACTTTCAGGTAACTGTCTATCACTGAGGTAAGTCAGGACAGCTACTCAAATAAGGCAGGATCCTAGATGCAGGAGCTAATGTAGAGGCCATGCTGGCTTGCTTCCCATGGCTTACTCAGTCTGCTTTGTTACAGAACCCAGGACCACACAGCACAGGAATGGACCTACCCACAATGGGCTGAGCCCTCACCCGGCAATCATCAATTAAGCCCTACAGGTTGCCTATAGCTGATCTTATGGACACATTTTCTCAGTTGAGGCTCCCTTATCTCTGGTAATTCTAGCTTATGTTAAGTTGACATCAAATTAGCCAGAACAACACCCTAACTCATAATTCAAGCTGTGACAAATTGTATGATTCTTTCCTTAAGTGTACCCTAGTCTACCAACCTTCCAGTTACCACCTGATTCTTCATTCTAGCTTGTATATCATCATGTGTTTTCTCAGCAAAATGCTCAATGAAGTTTTATTTTCCAGATCTCTCTTCCTCACTAAGCTGTAGCTTGTAATGTGAATGGGAAACATGGATGTATCACTTGAAGCTTCTAGACACAGGGTTGCAGATATGGCTCATAATAAATTGAATGTCATTCCTTTCTTTTTTTAAGATTTTAAAATAAGCTCATATTTCTCGAATACGCACATTACAGGAAACAAAACACAAGAAGCCAAGAACAAAGCCATCTAGTCACAAGTATGAATGAAAATTCCCCAAAAGAAGCTTTGTCTGGATGTGAACAAAAATCTGTTTGAAGAAGGTTTTGTGCCTGCAAAGAGCGATGGACCAATTGAGATTTTAATACTGTAGAGAGATTGGAATTTGTAGGTTCAGAGGCTAATTACTTTATCTTGGGGTTAGTCTTAGCATTCTAGAAAAGCCATTCTTTACCCCACTCTGTATCTGAACTAACACTTTGTGATAATAAATAAAATACTTCTTAGAAGCTATTAACTCAGGAGACTGTGAAATGTCACCAATCAAGGAAGTAAGATTGTCATCAGATAACATTTTAGGCCTACACGGAAGCTTGCCCCATCTCAATATATCTGCTCTACCCACCAATGCATTTTTATCTTGCCTTGATTTATGACTTTCTTTGTTTTCTAGATCTAGAAAAATTTCATGAAAACGCTTCCATGTTGGAACTTGGAATTCGGAGTAACCTAAATCTGTATTCACAGGTTCTGGTCACTCAAAATGGCTCCAGAATAAACTTCTGTGGTTTCTATGATGACACAAGCAGCTAGGCTTGATGTGTCCTTACAGACCCTGTTGCCTTCTGTCCCAGCCCCCCAACCCAGCAGGCACTGCCTGCTAGCCCAAGGACTGCTCCTGCTAGGGAGACAAGAAGAGAGACTGCAGATCGATACCTCTACTTCTGCTCCTCCAGGTCCAATATTCCCAGTCTCATCCCAGGTTCTGTAGCAGACACTCTGCTGCTGTTTCCCTTTCTTCTCCGAAACTATCCCCAGTGAATCATAAAGACCTTCCCCTCACCCCCAAATGTTCATTCCACCAATTCATTCCTTCATTCCCACCTCCAACACCAGCAGGCATTCTCTGTGAACACACCAGCTGAGGAGGGCAGGGAAACAGGTAAGTCAATTGAAGACCTTCACTATTCCCTCTTCCCCTCCAAATCTATTTCAGTCTCATCTCTGGCTCTGCAACAGAACACCAGCTGCAGCCTTCCTCCGCAGCTGCATCTCCTGTGAATCCTACAGACCATCTCTTCCTCCTATTTCTTCCCCCCTTGTAGCTTTATCCCAGACCCCAACTCCAGCAGGCAGCCCCTGCTAACTTACAGGCCCTATGGTCAGAAAACCAGGAAGGCTGATCGTAGATCTCCTTTTCTACCCCTGTTCTCCCAGATCCAATTCCCCAGTCTCATACCCGGCTCTGCAGCAAAAATACCTGTGGCAGCCTTCCCTGCCCCCTCTTCCATCTGCTGTGGATCCCACAGATCTTCTCCTTCTAACCTCCCTCTCCCAACTCTCTGATCTGTCCCAGCCTATTTCTTTCTTAATGCCTAGGACACACTCCCCTCCTGTGTTAGTCCTACCATTTGAGAAGAAGATCACTACCACAATTTTTGAGCCAAACATGAAGCAAGCTTTAATTAAATACTGGCCAGGATGATGGACTCTGGCCAGGTCTATTCCAGGATTACCCAAAATGGCACTGAGTCACATTTGGCAGAGGCTTATCAAAGGAAAAACCCATAAAGCTACATACTTTCCACTTTTGTCCAACCGGGGACAAACATACATCTCTGATATACTTCCTGCCTAAGTATCTTTTGCCTAAGTGTGATCAAGCACATCCTGTGCAGCAGGATCAACCAAGCTTGTTTGCTGAAGTGAAAACATGTTGTTTTTATCTTATATGAACAATAGCCTCCAGCATTTCAGAAAGTATCTGTCCCTGGGCAAGTGGGCTTATAGCTCAGGCTGGTCAAGTCCACCTTGTTCTCCCCCAGATGTCTCGGCCTCTATGTTAGTCCTTTTATCTACAATAAACTTCTCCCTCCACCATGCCTAGGAGCAGTCATATTCTTCCCCTTTTTGTTTCTTTTTTTCGAAAACCCTGTGAGAGAGATAAGTGAGTTCCCTCCAAAGGGACTAGGGTGCTCCAAACCAAACTGTTGATTTGACTCTCCTAAGGTATGTATAAAGCATTTGTTTCTGCTGGCTTCTGCCACCCACTATATTTAACTTCCAATTCCAGAGTCTGACTTTTCAGCTGTTTCTTCACCCCACCTGCTCTAACCATCCACCATTTCCAAAAGCCTCTCTAATTTCCAGTTCACCTCTTCGGCTGTTTTCTATTTTACCTGCTCTAACCATTGTCTCTTCCTTTGCTCTCTCCTGTTCCTAGAGCCTTCTACACCCTCCCAAGGCACCCGACCTGGCACTTTCTCATTTCTTGGCTCTGGCCTGGTCTTTCCTCCATGTGGGCACGTGTCTCTACTTAAGCACTTTTTATGTGTTTCTCTGGCTCCTGCAGCCTCCTGCACCTCTGGCCTGCTACACCCACCTGAACATCTCCCTTTTCCCTTGCTGTTTCATCTCTCTACTGGATAAGTATCACAATGGAGCTGCCTACTTTGTCTACCTTTACTACAAAAGTCACAGTGGTGTGCCAGGTAGCTTATTCTTGCCTTGCCCAGATCCCCTCACATGGAAAAGGATGCCTCTCCTCTGTGATTTGGGACATTTTTCTCTCTGACCAGTTTGTCATTCCATCTGGGGACACCTTGGATTGAAATTCTTGCAAATTTTAACAACTGCCACTGCACAAATGATCCCAAAATCTCTTCTCTTGCTCTGATCTACACTACCAAAAATATCTTACCTGTACTTTAAAATCTTTTATCTCTATGATTTCTTTGCTCTCTGTTCTAAAAAAAAAAATCTCTTAAGACTGTACTATATACTTTATCTCAAGATCTTTCAGGTATGGGTATGCTTATAAAAACTGTAAGAAATTTGGCTTAAAACTTATAACAAAAGACACATACAAAAAATCTATACATGGATAAGCTTAATTTGCTAAAACTTATGTGATTCAACTCTTGTTTTGAAAACACTATAGTTGTAACTTAGATTCAACACTTGTTTAAAATTAGATTAAAAATTATTATTTTAAACACCTACCACATGGTTGGCAGTCATCTTTACTAGAGTTAAAGGGTTCATGCCATTTGACTTAAACAATCTTGTTGACCACATGGTGTGAACTGACTGAGGCAGCATCAATTACAGAACTTCTTAGTTCTACTGAGCTCTCTGTTTATCATTGTATCTAGTTCTTAAAATATGGAGACAGCAATAGGTTTCCACTACTATAGGTTTCTACTATAGGTTTTCTACTCTATGTTAGATATCTATTTACATTGGTATCTAATAGCCATCAGTTAAATGGTATCCAGATGGGAATTAATGTATTTAATTAAGACATTAATGATACAAGGGCCAACAGTAGTTAGGAGAAACAGAAGGTTCAAAGGCTTTGTGATGACTGACATTAGAGTTACTATCTAGGAGAAGCCCCAAAATGAAAATGGGGACCAGTCATTTATTTCATCTCAAGTCCCCCTTTTTTGCAATGTTCTTTGAATACAGCCAGATTATTTCAAATGATAACAACAGCTTTTTTTCCTCTTTTTTTCTTAAAACTATACAATAATTCCTTGTTCTACATGAAGCAGGTTGAGTGCCCTATCATACTGTAGAACTATTTCAGTTAGTGAATCTATCTGTTGATACATCTGGGTCTACTGAACCTTTATGGGTAACTTTCTTGGTATGCCAATAGGCATTATAGGTAGCCATTTTGACCCCTATGACAGGGAGTTTTCTTTTGACCAAAGCATTCCAACCTGTTGGGAATATTGGGGACATTCTCTATTATAGCTACTTCCTGCTGGAACTGGGAAATTGTTGTTGGTGGGGGACAGGAAGGCTGGGATGCTAGTCAAAAGCTGGGAGGGGATTCAGGCAATGGTGTATTCATCAGATGCATCTGGTTGGCGGTCTCAGCTGAAGGAACAGGAAGTAATCACATTGCTAGACTGGTCTACATCAGCTTCAGCAAATCCCAGGCTCACAATAGTTAGAGTAGATTGTAGTCTACAGCTGATTCCTGGATGCAGTCTGTCAGCCAAATAGAAATCTGCTGAGACAGATATGGAGATACATATGAGACAGACCTGGACAATCAAACTAGGTTCCTCCATGGCAATCGTGATTTCATTGGGTATAGAGGTTCCAGAAAAGCTTCTACCTTCAGCTTTCAGGCCCAGAAATCCTGAAAGGCGTTCCTGTGAATCAGAAACTTGGAAAGCTATCCTACCTTGTCTATGCAAAGCCAGGCAATCCATTCTCCAGTGTCCTGCTTGTCCATGGTTTGGACAGGGTCATGGCAGCAATCAAGGTAAAGGAGTTTCTTGCCCAGTGGTCAGCTTTGGCAAAATTAAACTATATAAATAGAACATAAAATTAATCAAAATATAAAAACTAAACGTCTACAGGTGATGTTCTTTGGTGTCCCATTGTCTTTTCTTTGAAAACCTCAGGGCTGCTGCCACTTTTCGCTATCATGGGAAGCCTATTATAAAACATTTTAAATGCCGTATTCAGCAGATCTCTGAGGAGTTTAAAGACCATATATTAAGTATAGCTGAGCTAAACAAATTCTGCTTGTTTTTAGTTACTTGCTTCAGGTTTAACCTTGAAATTATACAGGAGGATAAGTAAGGCTTATGTCTATAATTAATTACATTAATGCTTAGCATGACTACAAGTATAGTTCTGAATACATTAAAGTATTTGTTCACTTATAAGGTAACTGATCATTAGCTACATGTTTTAATTATCAACTAATTGCAGTTTACAATAAGTTAGCAGCTTTTATAAGATTACATTTTACAGCTTATCCCTGTTAGAGTTAGAAAAAAAATAACAACAACAAGAAACAAAACAAAAAACCAGTTTCTGAACTGAAGCTTTTTTAGTATCAAAATAAAACTTTCAGTTTATAAGTACAATCCATAGAGAGACTGGGAACTTTTCTTTCTTGGTCCTTTCAGAGTATACTATTACAGAATCTTACAGTTTCTTATTATTCTACTTATCAAAATAATTAAGGCTTAAAATGTTAGCAAAGACAAGGAGATAGAGATACATTCTTAAGCCTGAATAGATCTTAGATAAGGAGAGACATTCTCTAAGCTAGTGGTTTTTAACCTTCCTAATGTTGTAGCTGTTGTGGAGCTGTTTCTGCCCTGTACCTGCCCCTGGCCACCTGTCTTACATAATCAACAGGGACCCACCAACCCACATATAATTCCTCTACCACAGTGTTCTTTCTTTTTTTCTTGGTTTCTTACCCTGCTGTCCTGTCCACCAGCTCCCCTACCTCTTCTCTCTGTCTACAGGGTCCTGTTCTACCCAACTCAGCATCCAGTCCCTCAGCCTTCCCAGTAAGAAATAAACCTTTGTTATAAGTCAGTAGTATCTAAGCATCTGAACTCCATCCATTGCCTCCACACGTATAAAGAGTTATTTCATTGGTGCTGAGACTCAACAGGCGACTCCTGTACCCCAGCTCTAGAGGGGTCTTGAAAACTGACCATTCAGCTGTCAACATGTTCCATGAGTTCCTTTCAGCTCCCACTGTAATTTTTTCTTTAATCTCTCCCAGATTCCCCTCCAGGTACTGCTCTTAATTCTACATCTAAAACCACCTTTAATAAATCCCACTCTTGCCTCATTACTATGGGTAGGAAACCTCTGCTTCATTTCAAAAGCCCTGGCAACATGTAAACTATGTCTCTTTTTGACCTCCTGGCTATTGGTGAAGACTGCTAGAATAGTGTTGGGTCTTTTCCATTTCTGGCCCCTTTCATTATGGAGAGACATCTTCTTAATGGACCATAGGGCCCCTTTCCACTCTTCTCTACCCATAGTAACACTGCCATACTCTCTGCCAGCTACTGTACCATTGGCCCGCTGCCCCAAACCTCTTTACCTCCCTCCACTACCCAGCGACTGGCCGCTGATGGTAGTTCTCTAAAATAAACAAAAAATCCATTCAGGCTCTATTTCTCTCTCCTTTAAAATCATTGTCTTTACTTTTGATTTGGTTTAACTCTAAAACTTTTCCTAAGCCATTTTTGTGGTACTAACACATGGCTCTACTCTCCGCTTGGCCTATACCATATTGGCTTTTTTCCACCTTTTAAAAAAAAAAAGTGTGGCCATGTGGCTGTAAGAATCAGCAGATGATTTGGATCTTACTGGACTGTGATTGCTATTTCTCTCTTTAAATAAACAGGTTGCTTTGCTTTTGATATTACAGGAACACAGATGGGTGATTTTAAACTTTAAGAGTAAATTTTGAGTTAATATTCTTAAAGAAACAACTTTTAAATTTATAAAACTATGGGACATTTTAAATGTATAAACTGTTTTTTAAAATGTTTTATATTATGATGACTTTATTAATCTCTTCCCACTTAATGTCAGCCTTCAAAATATGTCTATAACCACTTATGCTTTTACTAACTGTCCAAATCAGGCTTCTAGATGATTATATGATTAAAAAACAAACAAACAAACAGGTGTGTTTGATAAGATTTACAAATTCCTGGGGTCTATTCAGGTTCACAATAATATTTGTTTAAGCTTTAGTTAGATAATATGAGTTATATAAAAACTGATATTCTATAATTGTATACCATTCCTTTTATGAACAACATTTTTCAAGTTCATGGTAATATTTGTTTAAGCTTTAGCTATTTAGATAATCTGAATTATACAAAAACTGATATTCTATAATTGTACACTGTATAGTAAAATAACACTTCTAGCCCTTCTATAAACAGCATTTTTGGGTTTATAAATTTATTGATTATGTTAAATCTTCATCCCAAATTTTTAAGGCTCAAACTTACAGAAAAAAAATATGTAATTCCATTCTTCATATAACTCTATGCTATTTAATATATAATAATTACTAAATAATTAATACATTACCTATTGTATTATATCAGTGATATTAAATTGATATTATTATCTATAACATTCTAATTCTACTCTTTATAAGACTACAAGCTATTTAATATATAATAATTACTAGACAATTGATACATTATGTAACATATATATAGTTAAATAATTGATATAGGACATTTAGTAATATGTATTAGTAAATATTATTAAATTGATATTATAATTGTTAGTTATATAATATTATATGGTAGCAGATAATAATTATCATTTATTACTGATGATTGTTATTAATATCATTTATTATTGATTATTATTATATACTTATGATCATGTAGAATGCTAACTAAGATTCTTTAATGTGCTCAGATATATACTCATAATTATGCAGAGTACTGATGCAATTAAAATAACCTTCATTTGGGGGTCTCTTGTTATATATTTTCTAGTGATGCACAGTATTAATTAATTCTAAAAGTAAATCTCATTTAGCTCCCTATATGTGTTTTCAAATTTAAGTCTGAAGCAAATAACTAAAAACCAATATATGCTTTATATAGAGATATACTTAATAGATTATAGATATACTTGAGAGATTATGGTCCTTAGATCTTCAAAGATCTGCTAAATATGCTATTTAGTTGTTTAACCTTTCCACAATAAATAGTGGCCATTCCTAAGGGTAACACCACTCCCCCCTCCCCCAGTCTCCAAGAAGTTAACAGGGCTCTACAATGAAGAATCTACCTGGATCATGATAACCCTAACCACAGGGTGAAACTGCCTTATGCTTCTCCTGCCACTAGGTTCTGCTTATGCTATGGACTTGTTTGGGTTGGCTACTTTGCTCTGCCTACCCAGGGTAAGACCAGTTTACCAAGACCATTTCCACAGGAAAAAAACATTTCAGACCTGGGCAGCCAGAGACCTACACCATTCTATATGACAGCTGGAGATTAAATGCTGTTCTGCTTCTGTGCATCAGATGATATCTGCCCCTAGCCAACTATAGGAACCTCAGGAAACTACCTAGGTAATGGGTCCCTGCCATTTTTAATTGATTCATAGACCATATAGATTCTATAATTTATCCTTCCTCAGATCTGATGGCTTTACAGCTAACTGTAGTTTTAGGAGCAACAAACATCTACCAGCTCCTCCCTTACACAGCTCCTCCCACAGGGCTTCAGCTGCCTTCTCATTTCTCTTCAATGTAAAATCAGGCCTCTAGCTTCCATGACTCATAGGTTAAGAACTTCTGCTCTGAGCTCTTTGCCAAACTGCTTAGGCCATTGTCTTGTATCATAAATAGGAATATCCCAGTTTCTGGTGTTTAGCATTTGGTGTTCATAGCTGTTACCTAAACTCTTAAACCCTTTATTTATTTATAAGATCCTATATTAATAGTACAAAACATTTCATAAACTTGAAACATCCCATAGTCTTAAAATTTTAAATATCTTAAAAGCTACTGCTTAAAATATCCTGTTTTAAATTTTCAATTTTCTGTAAAATTAAAAAATTTCTTCTTAAAAAAAGTTTAAAATCTCATTACTGTTCTCTTGCAATATCAAAAATCAAGCACCTTTTATTTTTTTTAACTTCAAGAAAGAAAAAAATACAGGGTACAACCACAATCTGAAAAAGTAAATCCCAGCTCCAACAGTGCAAACAATTCAATGTTCTATATCTGGGATTCATTCACATTCTTCTATGGCCCCACCCTCAGTGTATAAATAGCCTGCCTTCTAGGTCCTGCAGTTCACCTCACAGTGGCTGTTTTTTATGGTGGCTTTCATTTGGTAGCAGAATCTCCAAAACTGCTAGGTTCATTTACCTAGACTCTCTTAGTGGCAAGCCTCAGCTGTTTTCCATGATCCCTTTAAATATCTTAAAAATAAATAGCATGAGTGATTTTTACATTAAAAAGTCATGCTGCCAGTGCATGTCATACTCCTTTATATGAATGCATGAAGTTATACCTTTAATACCTTATTAAACAAGCATTGCTTTAAAATCCTATCTTTTTTTCAGCCTTGATTTCAGGGCAAGTACCATCATACAAAAATTCATCCTAATCTAAAATATCTTGTGTAATATTTCTAATAATTCTTTATATGTGTGGAAGGGTTGGACAGAGTTTTAGCAAAGGTTCATTTCTTATGGAGGAGGGGGAAGGATGTAGAGTCTGGGGTAGAACAGGACCCTGCAGAAGGAAAGAATCTTCATGGACGGAGGGAGGTGGGGAGGGAGGGAGGGAGGTGAGGAGGGAAGTAGTAGAGGCAACAATACAACCAATGAACAAAGAACACAGAAAGCTCATACATTCAAGGAAAGAGCAGAACAGAAGAACACTACCAGAACTTACTTTATATGTGGCAACGCTGGCACTCGGCAAAACTACCCTTCACCTTGCCGGGAGTTGATTGCCCTACTTTGTCAAGACAAGGTAGGACAGTCCCCCAAGTTGTAAAGTCTCTAGGATCTTCTGAGGCTGGCAGTCAAACACAGACCCTGTGTTTGCTCCCAACGGAATCAAGATTACCATGGAGGAACCAATGATGACTACCCAGGTAGCTTGTGAGTCTCTATCATTTTAATTGATAAGCCATTTGGATTCTATAATTTATCCTTCCAAGATCTCTGATGGCTTGATGACTAGGCCAAAAGAAGCTTTGTCACTCTTAGCAACATCTACAAGCTCCTCCCCAAAAGTTTCATGTGCCTTCTCAGTTCTATTCATAAGTAAAGATCAGGCCTCAGGCCTCACTTTCCTAGAGTAGTTTACTTTGGTAACAGACTCTAGAAAGAGATAAACTCACAAAACAGGTTTCAAAGTAATTTTACTATTTTTTCTTTTTTCATTTAAAAACAGCTTGCCTTACAATGACTGTACCCATGTTTTATAATAAATACTTGGATTAAAAAGTTTAAAGCTAAAGTAAGTTGTGAGAGTTTGGGAAAGCATTTTAAGATGTGTAAGATGTAAAGGTTTAAGATGTGAAGGTCTGAGAAAGTGATTTAAGGTGTGTGAGATGTAAGATGTGAAGGTTTAAGAAAGTATCTTAAATAAGTTGTAAGGGTCAAAGAAAGTGTTTTGAATATATGGGTCCCCAAGCATTTATTATGACTCTAAGGTATAAGTCTACTGCTCTCTACATTGTGGATTTCAGTACAGATTACAGAGTGGAAATGCTAACATATCTAAAACTTTTATCTGTTTTTATAAATTAAGAAAAAAAAAATGTTGTGAGGTTCAGAAAGTCAACTTGGATCCACCTCTCACAAGTCAAATGGCCTCCAGAGAAGAGCTGCTGTCAGTCAACAGCCTAAGTTTCCCCACCTAATACCTACTCCTGAGGGTGGGATCTCTCCCCCTTTCCCTGGTCTTACCACTCCCCTCTCCCAACTACCAAGGTGGGCCTAATACTTTCAAGTATATACCCAAGATAAAGAATTCTCCTACAAGCTCCTTAATTTTACCTTCTATCCCTAGCCCTGTGTGTCCCAACAGGTTTCAAATCAACTACACATCTCTCCAAAAACTCTGCCAGCTCCAGGTGTTCCCTCAGAATCTTCATCTCTGACAGCTTCAAAGCCACTAGCCCCAGGTGGGGTCCAGTCTCAGTACTCCAAGGTGACCCCCACAGAACCTGGACAACAGGCAGTGAGTCAAACAGCCTGATCTTCCCCGTCCTGATCCACACTGCCGCTTTTCTGGAGTCCCAAGCAATGGCACTGTCATGTCAGCAGGAAGTAGTCATAGAATATTATTTCACTCCTTATCTTTTTATTTTTTGTTAACAAAAGGTTGGGGTTCAAACTCAGAACAAACTGCGGGCTGAGCTACCTATTTAACATATCAAATGAACCTGTCCTCTAGGTTCTTCCAATGTCATTCAGTCCTTACCCAATTACTTGCATACCCCAGGCCTGAATGCTCCAGCCCAGGGGAGCTGGGCTGCTCTTCCTTATGTAATTCCAGCCATTTTGGTCTCTGGGTCCCTCTTGGCCTCTGCTGGCCTCCTCCTTTTCCGCAAGTTCCCCTCTTTCCCTTCTTTCTCCTCTCCCCTCCTCCATCTCCTCACACGGCCTTGCAGTTCAATCTGGTCAAGCCTACCCTGGACTCCCCAAGATGTCTCTGCCTCTAACTATGTTCACCATTTTATCTTCACCATGCCTAGGAGCAGTCATATTCTTTTCCTTTTAATTTCTTTTTTCATTCATTGGGGAAAGATTATTTCCAAGGTTTATTCCTTGGCAAATCTGAACTCCAGGAAGAGTCAATTTAATTAGGGAAAGAAGCATGCGCACACATGAATAGTGGTTATTTCTCAATCTGCTTGTACACCCTGCTGTAAAGGAACTAGCTACATACTTTCAGTTTCAGTAGCTCGGATGGTAGGAGAGCAACACCATGGCTGGTGAGTTTTTCCTGTTGTTAAAGGGGCTAAGATGGTGAATAAGTAATTTGGGAACGGGTTGGCTTTTCCAGAAGCTATCATTAGCTTCTGCAGATATGTAGGTGAGCTTTAATCAGGGGCATGGGGAGAGTCTGTGCAAGAAATCTGCACAGGAGTTTCTTGAAGCCACAGAAAGCCAAGGCCCGGGACAAGAGGACAATGGTGCTTTGCTGGCATGCTATTGTCCTGTTCCAACTGTAAGGAGTCAATGGCTCTAGTGTGACAGTGGGAACAGCAGGAGGAAAAGGGATGACAGCTGCAAAGGAAAGTGGGCTATCGTTATATCTTTATTTTATTAATCTGATCTGAGAACATGTGAAACCAGGGTGAGGGTTTATGCTTCCTGTGTTCTAACAGAAAGCCAGTAACTCGGTACTCCTGCCTCACCAGATTTGCTTCCGAGTAACGTTGAAGGGAGAATGTGGAGCAGAGATAGAGAAAGGAAAGGAATAAGTGATACATGTGAAAAGGGACATTTTATTAATTCAAGCTGAAAGAGGCCATGCTCTGTCTGCAGCATGAAAGGAACCTAGGGCAGTTTTCTTGACTTGACAAATCTTTTTTTCCCTTAAACAGACAAAATCCTGAAGGCAAAGAGGCAGAACTTTGTCCAGTCAGTGAGTATAGGCACAATAAATGACTTGCTAGATGAACTGTTACAGAAGAGAGTGCTGAGCCACGGAGAGATGGAGAAGATAAAACTCGGAAACGCTACTGTTAGAGATAAGGCGCGGGACCTCTGTGACTCCATCATGCCAAAAGGGCCCGAAGCATGCCAAATACTTATTACTTTCATTTGTAAAGAAGACTGCTTCCTGGCAAAAACTCTGGGGTTTGAATCAGGTAAGAGTCTGCAACTCAGACTAAGTTCAAAGTCTATGCATCTTTGTAATCAATATCTGACTCACTTATTTCTTATAAGGTTTGATGACAACAACCCCACCTCTGAGTCCAGAGTTCCATTTTGTGTGTGTGTGTGTGTGTGTGTGTGTGCACGCGCGTGTGTGTGTGCCAGTGGCCCTATCACCTCCATAATTCCTATTCCTTCTGGCTTGTCTCCTGCCACTCACATTGGCCTCAGATCCACTGAATAGCCAAGGGTGGTCTTGCCATGGTGAATTAATTTCCTTTGTCTCTCTTCAGATACACCAGCTGAAACTTTTGCTACTGCAGATTCCCATGGAGAACATCCTTCTTCCTCAGGTACTCTTTTTGACCATTATCTTCACGGGGTGACCCCAAGTTGAGGGTGCTATAAGTAATTCCTAAGCATTGGTTCTATGATTTTTGTTCCTCTTATTCTCTACATATCTTGCTTAAGCAGAAGCAGTTTTCCTGGCTTCCTCAGCTATAGTTATAAAAAAACTTTCAGGGTCTAAGTCTCCCACTTTAGGTACCAAACCTAATCACTGGAGCAACTAGTGTACATACTCCCATGTCCTCTGGACATGTATATTTAACCCCTCCAACAATAAACTTGTCAGTCTTCTCCATCTGCTTCTTTTCAGCTTCCTGTCTTAGATAATGCTGGCCCCATCAACAGCTGTTCAAATGTGAAACTCAGAAAGCACCCTTAGTACTTCTTTTCCTCTCCAGCCTACTTTCAGTGGAGGCTAAGGTCTACTGGGTTCCTCTCTCAAGTCTTCTGTTACCTTACCACACGCTTGCTATTTACAGCATACAGCAGCTGCCAATCATGACTCTCTCTACAGTTAGCTATGTCAGCTATATTTTCTTGGTCATTAGAAAAATCATTATCACGTGTCAACTTTACTCCAGATGTTGTTCTAGAGCATCTTCAAGAATAATAAACAGGACAAATGAAACTTCTGCTTGAATTGAACTTGCATGAATAAATATTATACTGATAATTATATAAACTATATAATTATATATTATATTGATATTATATAATATATATCTGTCTATCACTGAATTAAAGCTTACCAGCATTTTACGCATAGTAACGATAATGTGAGCTCATTAAAATAACATGAAACGTAGTAAGAAAGTCAATATTTCTGGTGGTTTATTCTTACGTCATACAAAGTTGTTTCTTATTCATGAAAATTATAAAATAGTCACTCTTAATGAGCAAGCAACTCTCTTTCAGTTGCCAGAGTTCTTCCATGCTATGTCTCTCATATCTATAACAGACAATACTAGCAGAACTGTGCTAGACAGCCGCACAGTTAGAAACACTGGAAAGAATATGAGAGGATTATTTGTGGGAGAGTTTGTAAACTCAGCTTAGACATGTTACACACCAAAACATGTATGTTTTCTATTGGATACATCTGATCACTCAGAATAAGTTCTGAAATGACGGTAACAAGAATAGCTTTGTGGCAATGGGAGGGCCATCTTATGGATGCTAAGTACAGGTTCTGAGAGCGTACAAATAACCTTTACTACAAAAATTAAGCAAAAACAAATTTCACACAAGATTACAGCCATTACAGAAAATATTTATGTTCCTAATAATAAGAAATGCACTAATATTTCAGTGACCTGAACTGAAATGGTGAGGCCTCTGCCTTATGGAAGCAGATGTGGTCAGTGTACACCAGATCCCTTGTTGATAATGTTATTCTGGAATAAGTTCATCTATTTTTTAAGAAATAACCAGAGTTACATTTTAGAAGAGAGGTTTTCTACCATAGTTATGAAATAATTTCATCTAGAACATAATCCTTTTTCCCCAAATCAAAAAGGGCAAATAAAAGCAAAAAGACAAACAAAAAAAGCAAACAAAGAAACAAACAAATAAATAAATAGATAAAACAAAGCAAAAATATAAAAAATAAAACAAAACAAAACAAAAAATAAAAACAAAAAACAACAGACAAAAACTCAGTCACTCTATGGGGTCTATTAATGGTCCATATATTTTCTTAGGTATTTCATATGATGTGACATTCCTATATAACTGATACTTTATTTCATTACTTTAACAGTATCTTTAATATAAATAAATATTTGATTAATTTGTTGTTGCTTTAGACTTATTCATGCAGAAGAAAGATATCTTTTTCTAATTAATGAGTATTTTCACGTTTTTCCAGTGTATTCTTTCTAAGTAGTTTGTATTTTTTCTATAACCAACACATATTGATAAGTTGTCCTAATTTACTAACCATACAGCAATTTATCTTAATGCTTTTAAAAATTAATTTAAATGTCCTCATTTTCATTGCTTAGTTTTTAATCTCCAAGTACCTAGATAAATTATTTCTATTTTGAAAACACCAGATTTATATCAAATTACTTAGAAGTACATCCAGTTGTCTGATGATATTGAAGATGGGATCCAATAAGAGTCCCAGGAATTATTCACATTCCCTCATTGATTTGTGTAATCAATAACGAGTGTCATGAATTCACAAAACTTGCACATTAATTTTAGCCTTATCATTCTATCTCACTTTCATTCTAGTTTTATATATTCAATATTTTTCCTTTTTATATATATTATAAAAAGATCCTGAGGAAGAGGACAAAGGATCCTTTGTTTTTGTTTTTGTTTTTTGATACAGGGTTTCTCTGTTTTAACTTTGGTTGTCCTGGGACTCACTCTGTGCTGTAGACCAGGCTGGCCTCAAACTCACAGAGATCTACTTGCTTCTGCCATCTGAGTGCTGAGATTAAAGGCATGTACCACCACTGCCTATAAAGGATCATTTCTTAAAAGTACTTGATGACTATTATTGTACATAAGTTTAAAAAATAGGTAAACACATATTTTTAACACATAATAAGATCTATTTCCCACCACATCCCCTAAAATTTCATCCTAGACTACCAATACTTTCTGAAATAAATATGCTAAACATTTTTATACTTCTTGCTTTGTTTTTATCTAAAATATTTGTCAAAATACAAATCTCAAGGTAGATCCAACACAAACCACTGGAGATCGTTAGCTGGTGACATTTTCCATTAACAAGTGGTCTCCATCTCATTCTACCTAGTGGTAATGAACCCAGAGTTGTCCTCACCTGTCTTCACACAGATAAGGTTGTGAGGAATTTGAAGCGAGACTATCAGGTCAAATACTTTAATGGCATTTTCTTCTCTTACAGTCACAAAGCAAGAACAGAACAAAGGAGATGGAACGTTTTCTGGGCCAAGTGGGAGCCTCAAGTTTTGCCCTTTAGAAACATTCCAAAAGATACTGAAAGCAAATCCTTCAGAGGTGCTGTGCTCAGAACTGGGGATGGAGCAAGCTAAGGAAAACAGGCCATTCTGAAGGGTGGTGGTTCTTTGTCAAAACCAAGTTCATTGAAATGTCCCAGAAACTCTTGTTGAGCTACTTTGTCTTACGTAAAAGATCACTATAAAACAAAACTGTTAGCCTTCAAATGATCCATTTTAGATTAGGAAAGTGAGTCAGGTATGGGTCAATATTACGTCTACAGTTAATAAACCAGAGGGATTGGTCTTACAATTTAGGGATCCTAGCTACAAACCCAGTGAATTTTTAAAAATTTCACTTTTAAAATTAAGATCAGATGCTCAGAGACCACTTAGCCTTTGTAAATTCAGTTTGCCCTCTGGAATTAAGACTCAGTTTCCTTCCTAATTCTTAATCTAATTTTCATGAGGTCAGTTTCTTAAAAGGAGTAAGAGAAGGGAATTAGGAGCTATCATAAGCACATAAAATAGAATTAAACAAGACTGTTCATTCAATCTGCCTTTCATACAGATTTATCCAATAATGGATAGATCCACTCGTACGCGTCTTGCCCTCATTATCTGCAACACAGAGTTTGAACATCTTTCCAGGAGGGAAGGAGGTGATGTTGACCTCAGAGAAATGAAGCTGCTGCTGCAGGATCTGGGATATACTGTGAGAGTGAAAGAAAATCTCACAGCTCAGGTAATATCACTCAAAATACGAAAACAATACCCATGCCTTTATACGCCTAGAATATGTTACAATAGCATAAAACATTAACTCTTGTTATTTTGTAATGGTGCATCCTTTAAAAATAGGCCACTAAATATTACACATGCCTGTCAAATGCTACCATGCTTTAGCCAATAATATCTAATTGGAAAATGTTTTTATCAGCTCAATAATTTCAGAATGACTCCCTATAATTGTTATAGCCTTACTTTTCATAAAACTGAAAATTAGAAATTTTCTTCTCCATGTCACTTATTTTCATGAACTTATTCAAGGACTTCTTTTTTGTGTATCTTTAGTGAAATTCCATGTTGCAATGATAGTGAATCTTAAATCACTCATCTGTCTCTTACAGGAGATGATTACTGAGGTGAAGGTATTTGCTGACTGCCCAGAGCACAAGACTTCTGACAGTACTTTCCTAGTATTCATGTCTCATGGTACCCAGGAAGGAATATGTGGCAAAACATACTCTAATGAAGTCGCAGATGTCTTAAAAGTTAACACTATCTTTCAAATGATGAACACTTTGAAGTGCCCAAGCTTGAAAGACAAGCCCAAGGTTATCATCATTCAGGCCTGTCGTGGGGGTGAGTGCTGATGGTTTAAAATACAGTACATTTTTACATTAACTTTATAATTTATATCTAGAGAGTGATTTTCAGTGTCTTTGGGTTGATTCCTAGATAAGAAACATCTATTTTACTACACAATTAACTATGTATTTTGTGGGTTATATTTCAATTTGGTAGATATTTACTTCATTTTTCACTAGAGAATATCACAATCAACTATCAATACAACACATATTGATCTTTGGATGATATTGTAGTCTATTTAAAGGAATTTGTTGAAACATGGCCTATAACAAATATTATATATATATATATATATATATATATATATATATATATATATGAATAAAAAACAGACTAATAAGTTTATAAATATGGTTTAAAAGAAGTTTAAAGGTGGTAATAATTCCACTGGAAATTGTTAATGATATGAAACCAATTTTGCCTTTCTAGAGAACCAAGGAGTGGTGTTGGTGAAAGATTCAGCAGAAGATTCTGGACAGAAATACTTACTGAATGTAGATTTTGAAGATGACAGCATTAAGAAAGCCCATATAGAGAAGGATTTTATTGCTTTTTGTTCTTCAACACCAGGTAAAGGACTTTTTATGCAGTTCACTTTTGTCAGAGTTGCTCTCAGAAAGAGGAATTCTGTACTTAGCACTACATACGACTTTTAAAGACCACATTTAAACTTCATATTTAACCCCCTCATCCACAGAAACAAAAATATACACATATTTTTGCTGAATTAGTAAACTCTTCCATAGTGCTCTTTTTCTTCTTCTAGAACTCTGAAAGATAGCAGGCAAATAGATGAATATCCATCCTAAAGTTCATCAGAATCTAAAAGGTGTAGATCATTGGGCTTAGTCAGATCACCAGTGTGAGCAAAGTATTTACAGAATCCTGATGAGGGATGTGGAGACAGGAAGACTGATGTCTTAACCTCAGGTCCTAAGTTCATGAATGCACAAGCATCTTTAATCCCAATGTTCCTATGTTTAGTTGGGAGGGTGGGTACAGGAGAATCTCCTGAAAATATATGGGCCAGCTAACGCAAGTTACATATTGGAGGCTATGTGAGTTTTAATGTGAAAGGATATTTGTGAATAATTCAAAATATATGCTAAACTGTAATATTCAGATTATAATCTGATCTTTACATTTACTAAATCTTAAATTAATTGTTTCATCTTGCTGAGATTTCTTTGAATTTCTCACCAATATACACAAATATGCTATCATTGTGGCAAGGATAAAATAAGATGATATATGTGAAATATTAAATAATTCATAAAAACTAACATTAAATGACTTATTAGTACAGTTTTGATTTGTAATCTAACTCAAAATACTATGTTAAGGCTTAAATAAAATTCACTTACATCTTTCATTTCCTGAATTTTACATTTATTCAAATAAGTCCTTAAGGCTCTGCCTCTAATCAAAGTTTCAAGATTATGTTATTGACTATGGTTATGCCCTCCAGATAAAGACTACTTCTACATTGGGTGAACCATGCCTTACTGTTTATCTCACCATATCTTCACCATGGCTATGGATACATTCGGGGCTCATAAGACCTTGCTGGAATATTGGTCATTGCTACATTCTGGCAGATGGAAAATCATCTTCAGATGTATACCAATTAGTAAATCTACCAGAGCACAGTGGATAACTTCATACCCATGGTCCCTCAGATAATCCTGGTTACACTCAGTAAATCACTAAAAATACAAACAAAAAGACATTCACACAGGAAACAGACATATAAGGAGTGAGTTAAGAAAGGGCAGGTCACAAGCGTAATCAGAATGCATTCTACACAAGAAAGAAATCATCAAAGAACACATGTATTTAATTTAAAACACAACAGCAGAACACCCCTACTTTTCTAGCTCGAGAATGCAGCAAACTTTACTATTAGACTCAACTGTTGAGTTAAATCATTTCCTCTTATCTTGTACCACACATCCCTCTCTGGTTATAGAATCTTCTGGAGGCTTTTCTTGCCATCCACCCTGCTTGTGTCTCCTTTTCTTTTGCTTTCTTCAAAACTCCTTGGTTCAGACTCTAGGTATCTTCCACAACCACTATAATCCATGCAATTTGCCAGGGTAAATCCCAATCACATACTAAGACTTTTCTGAAAATAATCTGGCCTTTTACTCTCTTAACTGTGCAAAGTACTTCCAGAGATACTGATTCCACTTCTCTCCATTTATTTTACCCTCTGAGATTTTTGTGGTATATTATCTACTCTCCATATATCTCCTTTGTGTAGAAATAATTATTTTCACCTTATAGTTAAAAACACTGCATTTTAAGACGCAAACTAGATGTAAGTCAGAGTCACTATATGGCATCCTGGAGAAATATACTCAGATATTTATCTCCTAAACCTAATCACTACCCCTACCCTAGTCTACCTGCCGCTCTACTAGGTTTTCACCTCCTTGAAACAAGGAACTACACCATCTGAATGTCTGCATTGTATAAAACAAACACCTTAAGAAACAGGGAAAACAGACACATTGAAATTTGTATACACCCACTGAAAAGGGCAGTCAGTACATGGAATATAATATGAACTCTGTAAAGTGTTCAGTCAGAGTGGAAAGGCTGCAATGGCTTGGAACCAGTTTAAGTTCTGTCACAAGTTTTGGAATATACTTACTTACAGATAATGTCTCTTGGAGGCACCCTCTCTCTGGCTCTCTCTTCATTGTGGAACTCATCAAACAAATAAAAGAATATGCCTGGTCTTGTGACTTGGAGGACATTTTCAGAAAGGTAGGACTCTAGATGCTTTATCATTTCCTACTTCCCAGGATGTTGGTATTCATCTGCTTCTAATGGGAAACCTCTGGATGAGTTTGTCCTATAATAATGTCATTCTTACAAAATGGCTTTGTATTTTTTTTTTGTTGTTGTTAGTCAACAATTCCTACCTGGTGCCAATGTCTTAGGATCACAACCTTTAAGAAATAATCATTTATATTAACCCCTATCCTGCTCTCAGTAGAAAATGGAACAAAATCTAATATCCCCATGCCCATCACATTTGTCAACTCCAGCAAGAGAATTTAATACTGTGGAAGACATTCTTATCGCTATGTTTCTTTCAAATGCCATGAATTGTTGCTGTTTATTGTCATGCTAGTGTGGTTTTTCTATATCAAGTCAAGATTCTCCTCTCTGAAAATAATGGCTATAAATATTCCTTTCTCTTCTAGGTTCGATTTTCATTTGAACAACCGAAATATAAGTTACAGATGCCCACTACTGAAAGGGTGACTTTGACAAAACGTTTCTACCTCTTCCCAGGACATTAAAATAAGTACGTTATACCAAAATCTTTGTACATTTCTAAGTGTGTGTATGTGTGTGTGTGTGTGTGTGTGTGTGTGTGAGAGAGAGAGAGAGAGAGAGAGAGAGAGAGAGAGGAAGAGAAATAGGGAGGGAGGGAGGGAGGGAGGGACAGAGGGGGAGAGGGAGAGGGAGAGGGAGAGAAAGCTCAGTAGGGAAAGATTAGATGAAGACTATTGAAGAGTAATAAAATGGATCCTGGTCCAAGTTTCTAGGTCTGGTATAACAGTGGGGAAAAGAAGAGTAATACTGAGAAAATGCCATGTTTTCAGTTCTCTATAAAGCACATTGTTTTTCTTAATATTCTCAGATTTGGGTGTTTCTTTCTCTAGTTATTACAGACCAGAATTATGAGAGGCCTATGTTCTATAAGTCTATATTTCATCCTAATAGGGCAACACTCAAACATATCCTGGGCTCTTCTTTTTTATGAGTATGTAGCTAACATTACAGCTTGGTATTATAATCTCCACATACCTCGGCAGAATGCTTATGTTTGTGTAATTTTTCTTCTCCATAGGAAGCCAGGAGTGTCCATCTTTCTGTACCTGTTTTGGGAATCATGTCAATTAGAAGCCAACATTTCTCTAAATGATGCAATAAATCTTAAACAAAACTTAAAGGCTATACTGTTTGTTGTTGCTGTTGCTGTTGCTCCTGGGTTTTCCTTTGGTTTTACCTTTATTTGATTTGATGCTCAACACAATTAGGAGAAATGTATGTATGTCTTCTTAAATTGAATTTGTTCCTTGAAATGTCTAGAATGCATTCTGTTTACTATAACCATGTACCCTTTATAGTATTCTTCTATGCCTATAACTAGTCTCCTCCGTATAACTCCCTTTCAAGCACACATGTCTCATGCTTTTGAGACCCACTGAGGTTAACCAGGATCATCAGTGCAACAATGGGGAGGGATTGCCCAGTAAATCCTGGTAGATACCTTAGTGGCGGCACAACTGAAGACAGTTAACTGACCTCTCCCAGAATCCCTAAGTAGACAGAACATCAGTAAAGTCCTTTGGGCTTGATTCTGAGAGTTAAACTGGCTAGATATATCATTATTTCTTCTAGGGTATCATTTACTTGTATTTTTTATAGAATATAAAGTTGATACTTTCACCACAGGTGTCTGGATTCCAGTTTAGGGCACAACAGAAGAGTTGTAGAAAATATAGCTATGACAGTGACAACCAAATGATAAATGACATCTCAAAATGAGTGCTTACTTACTACTGACCAAGCTTTGACCCGAAGCCAGCAATTTATACTTGCTGTTATCCTTCAGGGAATCACAGAAAAGGTTGACTTAGCCCAAAAAACTTAAAAATTCACACTTCCATTGAAAAGCTTAAACGGTCAACACCACAAACAAACATGGAACTATTAGCAGACACACATGACACTGAAGAGGTGGTTGGTTGTGATATCACTTTAAATGTTCACTCAACAACATAGGTTCAGGAAGAGCTGAAAGGAAACTTCCACATGACTTTTCTCATGTATCTCTTCTAATTCAGCATTCCCTGAACCCTTAAAGTTGAACACACCACAGCCTTGTCTTTTTCTGTCCTCTATTTCCCTGACATAACTTTTTTTGATCATGTGATCATGCATTAATTCTATTACAGCCTAAAACTGCCTCTGTGAGAAGTCTTTTTTCAAAGTATAGCAAGTAATAATAATAGCAATAATAATAATAATAATAATAATAGCAAGTTACTCTCAGAAAATAAAGTAGATAAAGGCAGTCCTACAGACTTAACAAAATGCATTCAGGGAGGACAAAAGGGTTGCTCTAAACTATGTCTAATGAAAGGCAAAGGCTATAGGGTACATATAGAAAGGATGTACCATCATGATTCACACATGTACATAGGAAACAAGACAGCCGGTTAATTCTCCACTGGAAATGACACATAAATTTCACTGACTTAAGACTTATGCTTTAGAAAGCAGAGGAGATCCTGAGAAGTCAGAGGAGAAAGAATAAGCACTAGGAGTGACTGGGGCCATGAATGGAGAAAATGCAAAGTAACAACCCCTCAGAGGGTGTGTCCTAAAGAAAAGTATTTTATTTTCACTTTTGATGCTGTTGTGGTTTTTTTGCTTCCTAAGAGGAAGAATTGGAGTTCAGAAAAAATTTTTTTTATGAGTCACAGGGGACTTTGACACGAGGGTTGACACTTTCTGGGAAGCCCTTTCATAACCTGATGAGAAGTCTCCACCTTCCTATACTAAGGAAATGTCTAACAACTTCCCTTTTACAGTGTGAAGCTGTCTGCACTGTGTGAGGGAGCTGAGGCATTTGTTTTTCTCATGGCAGGTAAGACTGGGGACCTTTCTGAATAGGGACTAGGACTTTTTCCATAGTTCTGGGACAGGCAGAGACAAGAGGGAGCATAGCAGTGGTGTAGAAACAAGATGCCAGCCTGCTTACTGTGTAACAGGAAGGTGCTGTGTGTCAGGAAATGTAGAAATGCTGTGATATATGTAGCTTTGAGGCACAAAAAGGTTAATCACTTGTTTTCTATTTCTGGAAATTAAAAAGGAGGGTCAAGACAGATTTCTGTAACAAACTCTGAAATTGTTTTGTTTCCCAGGGATGCTGAATTATTTTCTTAAGATACCCCAATGCCTTTTATAAACAGATTGGAGCATGTTTGAGGCTACCACCCATGTCCTATTTCTAGAATTACTCTCTTGCCCCATTTAAAATGGATTCGTGTTCTTACTATTGCTCTGCTTCTAAAAACAACTCTGATTCCTATCTGGTGTTTTGACTCATGTTGTCCTGTTCTACCCTTGGCATTGCTATGAATCACCCACACAGCTTACATGCAGAAGCTGAAAAGGCACAGGGCTGGAAATCCTTGGTTTTGGTAGCTAGTATTTGAATTCATCTTATTAGTTTTTGTTTTTGTCTCCACATGTGAAGTTTAGGAGGATGGAAAATGTGAGGAATTTCTAAATCTTATAACTAAATAATCTGTAATCATTAAGATGATTTCAGTTCACTACCATGACCTCAATTTGAATAGGTAAATCGTAAAGAGATTTAAGCATCCAGGAACACTTCTACAGCTGGTTTCAGCTTGTTTTCTTTACACTAGTTTACATTATGTTTATTGACTGTGCTTTTAAAATCATGAGAGTAAAATCATTGTGCAGAACTAACGTAACTGGGCATTTCCTTTATGTGTTTTTCTACTATTGTGCAATTTCTTCTGTAAAGTTTAGTTATTGAGTTATTTTTCTGTACTTGGTCTGTGATATAGAACTAATTTTAATCTTCTGCATGTGTACATTTAATTTTAACAGTGATATCTATTGAAGGGGCAATCCTTTCCAGATTGTGGGTTCTCAGTATTTAGGTTGAGAAATAATTGAGGCAAATCTTTATCTGTCATTCTATCCTATCATATGGGTTCGTGTGTTGGCCTCTCTGTGGACCCCATGCCTCTTTGATTTCTTTTGCCTTGTGTTTATATAGTGCCTTATTATACTGTTATTTTTTTCAACCGAGATTTCTTAGTCTATTTTTTTAAATTTTTATTCTGTTTTTGAGATTATGATATAATCACATCATTTCCCCGTTTCCTTCCCTCCCCCGAAACCCTCCAAACAAGAACTTTCTCCTTGTTCTCTTACTCCTCCTTGCTTTCTAACCCTTCTTGTTCACTTTCAAGCTCAAAGCCTCTGTTTTATTCATCAATTGTTGTTACTTATATGTACGCATTTTGAGTTTAAAAAGGTGGTGTGGTATACTCTTTAAACCCTTTTCCTACTTTCAAAAAGAAGCCCCTTGATGTGTGACAGATTCCATCGGAGCCACAGACTGGCTCAGGTGTTTTAGGGGTTCTAATTCTCCCATTCCACAAACACACAGTGCCCCTTCCACAACTTATAAATGATGTTCTATTCTTCTCGCCAATACTTTTTAGTTTTCAGGGTGTGTATCTTTCCCTTACTTGACCAAATTCATTCCCGTGTAGATGTTTATAGCTACTTTTAGTGGAGTTCAGTTCGTTATTTGTATTTCAGACACTTATTACCATAGAACATATTAGCACTTTTAAATGTTAAATATTTTCACAATTTTATAGAAACAATTTTCACACAGTATTTTGTGATCAAATCCTCCCAGACCATACCTACTTCCCTGCCTACCGAACACCATGCCCATTCTTTCTCTTTGTTGTTAAAAACAGAGTAAACCAATCCAGAATAAAACAACACCAATAACCAAAACACCACACAAAACATATACATGCACACATACATAAAGCAAATAAAAGTATAAAATTTTTGTATACTTTGTAGTAGCTTGTTAATTAAATGCTATTATTTTAACTTTAGCTGCTGTGAGATTTGAAACGAGTAAGTAATACTGCCACATAGGCTTACTGTGAAGGTCTGCTATAGTAATATGAACAAAATCCTAAGACTAGAGACTTGAACCCATAGTGGTGCTCCTGACTTGCGTTATTACCTAGGCCATCTCCACTTAAAGGAATGTGACCTCTATTGAGCTAACTATTATTGGGAATTTTTCATGTTTTGTAATTTCTAGGTGTCTTTCTCAGAGTAAATGCCCAGAATAAATGTGTAGTCCCATGGGTAGAATCCCCTCGCCATGTGTTCCTCTGGAACTCGCTAGTTCTTCCTCTGGAGTCTCGGGGGGCCAGTGCCCGCTCCAGGCCAGAGAACATGGTAGAGAGAATAGCAGAATGGCGAGGGGTCAGGCCGTGGGTTCACAGCCTCTTGTCCATCTTTGGAAGGCCTCTGGTGAGTCGCAAGTGGACAGAAAACACTCAGAGACACACTTCAGTGAGCATTTCCTCTTTAGTAGGGCATGGAGCTTGTATACAAGTTGTCACAAGTGGGGCAAAAGCCAGCGACCCTGAGAATGCCCATTGGTTAGGACATCCTATGTGGGAGTGGCCTTGCCTGTGTGTGGAGTTTGAGTGTGTGTACTCCAGTCCACAGGGCAGAAAGGCACGTTTGCTTAGTGAGGGTTCAATCCATATCTAAATTTAGCTGGGATTTATGCCAAGTCTAAGGTGGAGCAATGAACTCCTACTGTCCCACACTCTAGGGGTGACACGAGGTTCAAGTCAGCTTCATCACACTATAGCCCTTGGAAAGTCCTACGTACATGTATAAAAGAACACATAAGACATCTAGGATAACGAGTTCTGTTAGCTAGGGCAAAGTGCTTGTTCAGTCCGTTGGCAAACTTTGTTTGACCATGCCATTGTGATGTGAAAGTTATGTTCACATCATCTTGAACCAATGGGTGAAAAACGCTGCAAAGTTAAGTGAGAATTGTTTAAATATTCTGCCTTTCCATATACTGTGTGAGAAAGTCTTATCTTTAGAACTAAAACTAAAAATGACACTTGGATACCTATATCCTACTACTCTATAAAATATTAATCATGCTAAGGAATACTATATATCAACTCAGTGCCAAATTATTTTGCTATACTGGAAGATAAATGTTCACAATATATTGAATTCTAAATTTTGGGAACAAAATGAAGTAATTCGGACTGTGGATATATTATTCATTTATTTGCAATACATATATTCATAAATAAATCCTTTAAAGCATTTTAAGAACAAAGATTTGAGTATAGCTTATGCTTAACATAATGAAGATAAAAAAGCAGACTGCTTTAACTAAAGAAACTAAATGCAAAGAGGTGAGAAGACTCTCCATGGTAGTGCGAAGAGTTTCCTGTCTTGACAAGAATATTGGCTTCCTCAGAAACACACATTCTTGGTGAACCACTGTCACTTCAGGAGTGACCAAGAGAATGGTAAAAGTAAAGTGAGTGACCAATGCTACAGAATGAATAGAATTAGCTCCAAACAGCCAAGTTAGCAAGGATCTGATAAGCATACTTTGATATAAAATTACGAGATTGATCTGTCTTGGTAAGTACAATGAAATAGGCATGTAACTCTTGTGGGAAATGGAAAACAGATCTTTGTCTTCAGAGATTTTTCACATTGGAAAGACCCTGTCTAAGGTAAGTCTGAACTCTTGTTGGCTTATGGTTGAATGAGTCTTTCAATGTCTCTCAGGAAGCAACTCCCCTGACAAATCATTTAAGATGCTGGAGCATCTGGGCAAAGACGTTCTCACAAAGTACCTAGAAAAACTGGTACAGAGTGATGTATTGAAATTGGAAGAGGAAGAAAAGCAAAAATTTAACAATGCTAAACGCAAAGACAAGCACTGGGTCTTTGTAGATACCATGAAAGAAAGACAGAAGAAAGCGGGTAAAATGTTTCTCCAGTCTTTCCTTAACTTGGACAAAGGCAACCACTATGTTAAAGGTAAGAGCAGAACACCCAGTGAACAGCTCACAGTGTACAAGATCTGTTCACTTCTCATATCCAATGTCTTCTTGATCTTCCAATCATAGTGCCATGGCAATATCATTTTTATCTCAAATAGTTAATCTTTTAGAGACAATTTTTCCTTTTATGGGTTAGAATCTCATTTCTAACTAGGTAGAAAGCTAAGTCCTATGTTTAAGCTGTTTTGAGGAACAGCTTACCATTCAACAGTTATAGAATGGAACCCCATAAACCAAAATCTATCATTTTGTAGAGCCAGGAACATAGAAGATACAGGAAAGTAACTCCACAATTGCTATCTCTCATCCACAGTTCTCTCCTCTGTTTTCCATACTCACTCAGCTCAGCCTGTACAGTCAGTACTTCTGTGCAGATGTTCCATTGCTTCATGAAATGAACACATGTAAAGCTAAATGCCAACTTCTTCATCTTCCCTCATGAGAGGTCTTGGGGTACCCTGGGCTCTGGTTGACCTCAGGACAATGTGAATGCACTGGCCCAGTAGACCAGGCCACAGGGCAATATGGCACATTAAAAAGGTCAAGATGCTGGCCAACTGTTTGGAGATAGATTAATTCTGAAGGTTCTCAGTATAGGTCTGAACAGGCAGAGTGAAAGATAAGAGGAATCCGAGATATTTGCTTCATTGAAATACTTTGTTCCAGGCACTTTTGGACAGAGAGATCGGTATTTGACGTTTATGTCTGCCAAGGAGGATATCTTTGTCTTCAGGAGTCCCTACATTGTTATTGCAACTTAATAGAACTTCTAACCAGAATCAGAAATTTAAAATCTATCTAAATTCATTAATTTTCTGTGTCTTCTTTTCCGAGATAGTGGCTAGAAGCTCCATGTTGCAATGGGAATATTTGTAATACATTGCATTACAGAGTATTACTCTATTCCTCTAACTATTTTCATTCAGCATATATTATATCAGTAAAGCTAAACTAGTATGTTAATTAAGGTAATTTTTAAGTAGATAATATTCTGGTAAGTAAAATTTTCCTGCTAAAATTCAATTGAAGTAAGCAAGGATGAGGGGGCTACTTAGAATAGAACCATCAGAAATGTAAAGTCTTTATTAAATATGGAAGGTCAGGTTTGATACCAAGTTACAGTGGTTTTCTCCCAAGAATTATCAGATTTCAGACTCTCATTTTCAGGTTGTTTTTCTCTCATCATCAAAGACTTCCCTCCACTTTCCTAGTCCTGCAAGGTCCTGTTTTTGCGTATTAGCTGACACTAATCTATACATGTTAAAGCACTTTCTTCCCTTGATATTCCTCCAGACCATTCTGCTCACCTAGCAATTTGGGTCTCAAAATTAGACATAAAAACTAACATTGTGTCACGTATTTTTCAGCTGATCCGGAAATGGAGGAACTAGAAGAATCTGAGGACACTGTGGACACTCTCAAGCTTTGTCCCCATGAGGAGTTTGTCAGACTACGTTCAGAAAAGGCTAAAGATGTACTGTCCTTCGTGCTTGAACAGAGAGACAAAAACAATTGCTCATACTAAAGACAGTTTCTTAAAACACTGAGCTTAGAGGATGGTGATACATCCGCTGTAGATTATGATTATAACCAGATTCTAATTGTCTTTTAATTCCATGACAAGATTCACAGTATTCATTTAGTTCATTTATTTTTTCTTTTCTATTTATGGTTTATGAGAATTTTATCTGTCGTCATGGAGGCATTTGCAACACAGTTGAGTAGTAATTACTCACTGGGAGCACTTTTTAAAAAGACTTTTTGAGACAGGTTTTCCGTGATGTGGAACTCACTCTGTAGACCAGACTGCTTTGAGCTCATAGAGATTCTCCTGCTTCTAGTTAAAAAGAACACACATTGAAGATGCTTTATTATTTAAGTATACAAGGCATGATGCTGACATACTAAAATTACCACAATCACATTACAGAATGTACTTGGTTTACAGTGTTTTTAACTTGAGATTTTAACAAATATCTTTAGATTTTATATGTGACCGAAACCTTGAGTTCTAGAGAAGTTTGGCTACAAACAGAAAAAGAAGAGAGTAGTAATTGTCCTGGTTTTCTCAAGATTTTTATGTGTAACTGTTCTGGGTGTATTCTTCTGGCATTAGGCCTTGATAAGAACGGAGTCAGTATCTTTTGTTTAGAAGTTAATGGAGAGGAAAGCTATCTGCAACCTTAATAAGGCAATGATTATGATGGACAGATTGGCTATCAAGAACTCAAGTGGGCCAAATTTATTGCGTGTCTGTTTTCTACAGATTTACAAAATACTGGAGGCTGAAGGTCGCACTCGAAAGGCTCTTATCATATGCAATACATATTTTGAAGATGTCACTCCGAGACGTGGGGCTAACCTTGACATCATTAGCATGAGAGAGCTTCTTGAAGACTTGGGCTATAGTGTGGTGTTGAAAGAGGGTCTTACAGCTGAGGTAAGAGATACTATAGCCTCATATACAGTGAACATGTAGTGTTTCATTCACAAATGAGCATTATAATATTAAGCAAAATGCTCCATCAACCTTTGGTACATGCAGGTGTGTGTGTGTGTGTGTGTGTGTGTGTGTGTGTGTGTGTGTGTGTGTGTATGTGATAGAAAGGGGTTTAGAATAAAAATAGTCAAATTAGGTAAGTGAATTTGTGTCTCTTTACGATACAAATATTCCACATATCACGTAAATAAGGACTGGTATGGGTTCACTGGTTATTCTTGACTCCAAAGAAGAGCAATTAGGATAATGTGAACATGGCAAAGTAGTGAGCACTGTGGAAGAGACAGGAAATGCATGCTTCATAATGATCTAATGTAGCACAAAAAATGACAATCAAACATAAGGAAACAGAGCTTCAGAGAATGGGTGTAAGTGTTCATCGACGTAAATGAAATCAATGTATGTTACCCCAAACTGGAGGTAGACAAGGAAAGGGGAAAGATCTGAGATCTGGAGAGTGGGCAGCAGTATATGAGGAGGCAGTCTTGAAAAACCTTAGTGAAGATAACAAAGAAACTAAAACACAGCTCCTAGGAAGAAGAAGGCTCTGCAAAGATGTCAAGAAAGTGCCTTCTAAGTAGAGTAAGCCGCATAGGCTACAATTAGAGTAAAACAGGTACAAGAAAGCAAGGAGTGAAGGTAAAAAGCTCTAGGGTCTGAGAGAAGTAGGAGATCAGAAACAGAAGGACAAGGAAGGCCTAAGTTTAGATTGCTTTTTCTCTTAGCTCATGAGAATGGTTTTTAAGGGCAATATTGAGGCACTGATAAACCAACCCGTCCCTATGTAAGAAGAGAGATCAAAGACGCAGAAAAGAAAAAGAAATAAAAGAGACATGACTATATGAGTTATCTCTGAGGTAGCTCATGGTGTGTTACCAGGTGTGCAGAGCTGGAACTGACCATTCCATTAAGAACAAAACGCAAACCAAGTATCACTACTGAGTATCCATTAGGTAAAGTAACAAACTTTATGTATGTTCTCAGTGTCAATTTTACTAAAATGAGGAGCTAAGGTTTATCCTAACCCGTGTTGTCCTAATCTCCGTTAGCAACTAAAGAAAGACATCTATCTTTTTAGGGTATGGAGTCAGCGATGAAGGAATTTGCTGGCCTCCCAGAGCACAGGACATCAGACAGCACATTCCTGGTGCTTATGTCTCATGGCACACTGGAAGGCATCTGTGGAAAGATGCACAGTGAAAACACCCCAGATGTGCTACAATATGATACCATCTATCAGATATTCAACAATAGCAACTGTCCAGGACTAAGGGACAAACCCAAGGTCATCATTGTGCAGGCCTGCAGAGGTGGTGAGTTCCCTGCTAGAACCGTGAGTTCCTAGGCCACTAACTGTGAAGGTGCTAGCAGAGAAATTCCACATGGGCTTTGTGTCTTGAAGAAATAACCTTAGGTTCTGTTTAGTTCCCAGAAATTGATAGGGCCAAAAGGAAATTCCATGAAAGGAACAGTACAAGAATTTGCTTGCTTAGTTAAAAGATTTTTATATAGTTTTACCCAGTATAAGTCATGAAGAAAATTTCCAGAATCCTCAAGTGAATTGATAGAAATATTCAAATACTAAAACAAAATTATTTTAATAATTTCCTTACTCATGAATTTTTATTTAATTTATCTGGCTTGAGAATTATAATTGACCATGGGCCATTTTCCAAAATAGCAATTGTGATGGACTTCAGTACCTTACTCTCATGGGTCATAGATACAGAAAGACAGCAAAGAAACAGCAGTTATAGACTACATTATACATCAAATAGGGATGACAAGTATCTACAGAATAGTGTACCCAGCATTTATAGAATACATATTTGTAACCCCAGTTCTAGGATGATTCAGGGAGAGAGATCCCTATGGTGGACCCCTGAGCTCACAGGGCACACAGTATAATCTCCTTGACTAGTTTTAGACTAGTCTCACTAATCTCACTGGCTCACTAATTAAGGTGAATGATTGTAAGTGTGCATTGCCAGGTGATCTGGTGTCTCTCTTCCAGATCCTGGCTCTCTCTGCTGGGCGTGGATATCAGAAGCAGGAATAGGAAGAGGGGCAAGGAATAGAAGGCAAAGGAGATGGGATTCTAGGGCTGAGGCAGACCAGATTCGTAGCTCCAAGAATCTGATGAAGTACAAGAAAAACTCAGGGACCCCTTCTGGTGGAAACAGAGATTGTTCCATTCAATGTTGGGCAAAGGAGTATTTTGGATGGGTAGGGTCAGGGCTCATAGGTAGCCCACCTGCCAACCTTAGCAGAAGGATTGCATTGCAAGAATGGCAAAGCCATGGGACAAGATCAATCAGGGTGTCACATGCAAGAGGAGGGGCTGCAGGTCCTTCTTCCCTGGGGTCTGAGATACTGTAGCACCCTTGACTTCCACTGGGTCGCTTGATCGAAGACCCCCTTCCCCCCCAGTGTATGGCCTGGCAGATGGTGTCTTAAGAATTATAGTCAAGGTTGTCTCTTTCCCTCCACATATATGTATATACTCATTCACATGCAATTGTGCACAAATGTATAACTACACACAGAGAAAGGCAGACTGACACACACACACATACACACATTAAAAATATTCCTTAGGTGTTCATGATCATTCATGACAATGATCCCAGATACTTGGGAGGAATATCAGCTGTATTAGATGTTGAAGACCAGTCTGCACTACTTAATATGATTGAATCAAAATATAGAATATGTAATAAAAAATGTCCTGGGAGTATATATATATCAGTGGTAGAGTACATTTAATCCTCACCAAAGTCATCGATCTCTAAAATTCCTTCTACTTATGCTTATTAAGGACATAGTGGGTAAGATACGGATTCATCCTAGATTACCATCATGCGCTGTTTAAATGTAATCGAGCATTAGAAAGATATAAAAATAATAAGATCCTGAAATGTGAAGGAAAATAGATGGGACTGTAAATCCTCATGTTAAGCAAAATACACCAGTCACAGAAAGAAGATTGTCAGTTGTTATTTATCAGATTTTTATATGTGGAAACTATATAATAAATACCAAAAGTTGTCTGAAAATATAAGGGTGTTCTTAAGGGATTAAAAAGCACTAGGGACTGCGGAACAGAGGAAGAAGGGAGAGTGGAAAAGAAAGTTATGTCTCAGCTGAAATGAGAGTGGGAATGGTCAAAGTAAATGCAGGCATGTATGAAGATGTACTACAATTTACTTTTCCTGGGACAATCACTAGCATATAAACTAGTATATGAAAACTTTAAAATTGTGGGGCCATATGTAGATATCTTTTAATTTTAGCATGTACTATTTGTATAAATAAATAGCTCATTACAATATATTTGTAATTTTATATATGTTTTGACCACTCTATACTCACCTCTCTTTATCCATCCCCCACTTTCTGGGTCCACCGTCTTCTGAAATAATCCCATTTCTACTTCTGTTTCTCTTAAGATTTTCATCTAGACTAAGCATATGAAGCAATCATGTAATATTGTCTTTCCCAATCTGCTTTATTTTGCTTACCAAAATGACAAACAATTCCCACCATTTTCTTAAACAAAATAAAATTTGGATTTTCTTTTGTTGCATAAAGCTACCCTGCGATTACTAACCACATCATCCTTATTCATTCATTTATTTATGGGTACCTATGTCAGTGCCACTACTCAGTTATTATGGATAGTGAAACAATATATATGTGTGCATGCATATGTCTTTTATATATTTTATTTTATATATTTTGAGACAGAGTTTTGCTGTGTATATCCAGCTGACCATGAGTTCATATCAGTCTCCTGCCTCAGTCTCTAGAAAGCTGGGATTACAGCTACATGATATCACATCCAACGTGTAGGATCAAGATAGGCCTCAAATGACTTCACTTTACTCTGGTGCTACAAGAGTACATTTTAAGTAGGAATAATTTAGGTGCTCTTAAATGATGTGGATGTACCTGAATGTCCTCTGCTGTTTTCAGCAAACATAGTCTTCCAGTTTTCAGACCCTATCACTATTTTTTTTCTTTTTGTTGTGCCACAATCATGTTATAATAAAGTGGAGCATTTCTCCATGCTTCCATAGGGAAAGCAGTTATATCTCAGTCTCTGTCTCTCAGTACTCTTTCTTTCTCTCTTCTTTTTTGTATGCATGTATAAGTGTATGCTCATGCATGTGCACACCTGTGTGTGAAACTAATTTAAATGAGATATTAAAAGGACTGAGGAGGGGATTGGAGAAGTACTATTGAATGTGCCCTAACACTATATAATGTGGTATTTCTACAGGGAAACCTGGAAAATATTGGATCAAAGAGTCTTCAAAAGGCCAGCCATGCAGAGCTATAAATCTACCTACAACTGTACAGGCAGATGCTGTCCAGCCTGACCATGTGGAGAAGGACTTCATTGCCTTCTACTCTACAACTCCACGTATGTGTTTTCTTGACCTTACAGATATTCAGGCCAAAGGCTACTTTTCAATTATTTGGAAAATTGAAGATAGGCCTAGACAATAATGCTCAGACTACACACAGTCTTTAAGACTGGCCTTTTACTATAAGCAGTGCATTGTGTGTTGAAAAATGCACAGTTACTGAGATACTATAGAACAGGGGATTCCCTTGACTTCACACTTCTTAACATACACAACTGGTTCATTTCTATATCAAATCTTTTCAACAATCTTGCATAAAAAGTCATGGATCACAATATTTGCTGCCATTTATTAAGTTCTCAGCCCTAAGAACCCTTTTGCAAACATCCTATCAAATTCTAGATATAGCAATTTTATGAGATGGTCCACTAGGAATGGGATGCCCTGTTAAAGGAATGTGAGGAAGATCTCCTGAGATATTTGCAAGTCTGGTGATGGGGTACAGTGGCTAGTGTTTTATCTCTAGATATGGTCACTCTTTATAATTTTTTATTTTTCAAGGTTTCCTTTCAAAAATATGTTGTAGAGGCAAATTTGATAACCTCAAACTGCACAGGTTTAAAATATGTGTAAGATACTAGTCAGCACAGCGGATGTCTATCTGCTTACTGCTCTCCTACATAACATCATGCTACATATAATCTACCTACTAAGCATATTTTAAAGTAGATGGTTCAGTATTATTTGTTTTATATATATATAATATATGTAAATACAGCAGAACCTATGATGTATCTTCTGTAAATGAAATATTGGTTTTTTATATCATTTTATTATATTACAAAAAGCAGACACAAAAATGAAACACCACAACATGATCTATAGACAACCTTAGCATCCACAGGCCATTTGTTGTCAGAGTTCTTAAGACATAGATAGCTCCAAGAATTCCAATGGCATTGCTATACCATCTCTTGCCATCTGATAGGCTTTCATTTAGTTCAACTTTGGACACACATGCTGTTTCTAAAGTAGGAGGAAAGTTACTGTACAAAATGTGTTACTGTAGACTTATCTATACTTCCCTTCATTACAAGATAATTGCCAAGCTCTGCTTTAAACACAAAAGACAAAAAACCCAACAAAATAATGATTATTAAAGCACTGAAACTCCATAAACCAAAGCATGTTACTTTCTGTCTTCACAGATCACTTGTCCTATAGAGATGAAACAAGGGCTCTTTCTTTATCAACAAACTCACTGCCTGCTTCCGAAAATATTCCTGTTCCTGTCATCTCCTGGATATATTTCGGAAGGTGAGTTTAAAGGAATAGGCCTGTGTGAAAACTGGAAGGGTCCACATTCCCGAGGCCTGTGTGGTCTGGATGGAATGTAGAATGCCTTTCATCCTAGTATTCAGAAGGCAGTGGTGGTCCATGCCTTTAATCCTTAAGGAAAACAATGTGGAAACAGACACAGGAGGCAGAAGTCAGGAGGCAGTGTCACACAGAAAGTGACATCTGAGATGAGTCAGAGTGAAGGGCAGGCAAAGTGACAAATCAGAGGAAGAGTTAGCAGAGTGAGACAGAGTGAGGACATGGCCAACTCTCAGGAGAGAAAGGTGGGCTCTCAGCTCAGAGTTACAGAGGAATCAGTTGCAGAAGAGGCAGTGACAGAAGAGGCAGAGCAGTGAGTTCAAGTATTACAGAATCAGTTGCAGCAGAGTCAGTTACAGAGGCACTGAGAGTTCACAGGGAGACACAGAGACACAGCAGAACACGCAGAAGTCGTTATCAGACATTAGCCCTTGAGAGGGAGTTGAACCAGAAGAGTCAGAGTTCAGAAGGAGCTAGTCAGAGTGGCTCAGTCAGCAGTAGGTCTTGGAGGCTGGGGCTGAACTCTTCTAGGTCTGATCTAGCATTCTAGACTGTATGAAGGCTGAAGCTTTCCAGTTCATGGATTAAGAGTAGATTGTAAGGAGGCCAAGAAGTTCATGGACTCAGGCTAGAACCGGTGATTTAACTAAAGAAAAAGCTTCTGTATAAAACTAACATCTGGCATGAATCTGCATCGACAGGTGAGTGCTCTCTTTTGCAATTCATTTTTGGAGGGGGGGGAAGATTCACTTTCAAATGTCAATGAATTATCTAGACAAGCCAAAGTAGAATGGTACTTGAAAGCTCCTCCCTTTGCCATGTCTTAGCCCTCTCCTCAGTTTCTGCTGTCTGCCTGCCACCATGCTCCACCCCACTTGCCAGGCCCAGCCCTCCTAGCCCCAACTTCCCCAAGGATCCAGTAGGCAGCTATCTCTCCACAGCCTTGGCACCATGGGGACTGCCTCCTTGGCAGGGAGGTGATCCAGGTCACTTTAGGGTTGGGCAACAGCAAGGTGGAGGTGAAGCTCAAGGCCCACCTGCTGTGGAGCTCTTTCAGTAGGTATGAGGGTGCCAAGTGATGGTGGTGCACAACTGTAGTCCCAGCAACAGGGGAGGCTGAAGCAGGATGATTGCTTGAATCCAGAATTTCTGGGCTATACTGTATTGTGCTGATCTGGTGTATGCACTAATTTCAGCATCAATATGGTGACCTCCCTGAAGCAGAGGACCACCATGTTGCCTAAGGAGGTGGAGAAACAAGGATCATGAGTTTGAAGTCAGCCTGGGCATTTTTATTTTTCCACAAATGCTAAAAATTCACACAATTCCTCCTGGTTCAACATATCTCCAAGATGGAGCTGTAGACTTTTTCAGGTGGAGAAGCAGCTACGTTCCATCCCCAAACCTCTCTAATAGTCTTAAAGGCCATCCTAGTGTGGGAGAGTAACTTTGCCCCCAGTCCTCTCTAAGGGCCTTAATGTCTGTTTCCAGCCCCTCTGTGGACCCCTCCACCAAGAAACTTTACATTAAGTTATCAGAGCAGCTGTGGCTGCTGCCTTTCTCCCAACTGAGGCAGCCATGCCCCTGGGTTGTTTTTTTTGTTTTTTTTTTTTTCCCCCAATAAATCCCTTTTGTGAGATTTGCTTCATGAAGATGTCTTTGATGTCAGGTAAAAGCAAAGTTGAGCCTGGTGGAACTGTTACACTTTAGCTCAGCCAGGGATACCTTCCCCTCAGAGCTGAAACACCATCCTGGAGACTTCTCACCTAGAGAAAGCAAAGTGGAATTGTTACACTTTAACACTCCAGCTCAACCTGAGACACCGTCCTTCCTTCAGAGCTTTGTGGTTCCTTGGCTCTGGACTGCCAGGTTCCTGTTCCATCCCTGTCAGAGCTGAACAACACTAACATTATTTTGTTTTGTTTTGTTTTTTTTATCCACGTGTTTAAAATCTAGTTTAGAAAAACCTGCCGATATATTACAGTAGGAATACAACAAAAGTTCAAAAAAACGCAGATTACAATCTTTCATGTTATGGACTATAAGGCTAAAACCTGGGCATTCTCGTGGGAAGCATTGTTTTTGGAGAGAAAGAAGACTATTATCCAGAACAAAAGGAAATTAGCAGCTTGTACTTAGCTGCCTTTCTCTTAACTGAGATAGTCACACCCCTGTATTTTTCTCTTCAAATAAATCTCTTTTGTGAGATTTGCTGCATGAAGTTGTCTTTGTCTTCAGGTAAAAGCAAAATGCAGGTCTCTGTATTTGTTCTCATCTGTTACAGAAGGAAGATTCTCTGATGAAGACTGAGCAAGGCACTGATCAATGACTAGAGCAGATGTTATTAGGAGACATTTTATTGCAACACCTTTTGGGTTTTGGTTTTTGGAAAGGTAGTATATGGTTTTACTCTAAGTCCATGGGCTATCTAGTCTCAGGTTCTTGGTTACCCAAGCACTGTCAGGTATTGGTTCCATCATGTGGAGTGGGAATTCAGTCAAATCTTTATTGGTTGTTTATTTTGCAAACTTTATGACACTGTTGCACTAGCATATTTTATAGGTAGCACACCATTTTGGGTAATATATTGGATCTTAGCTCTCAGATGTGTAGCTGGTAATTATTTTTTCCATTTTTTTTTGTATGCTGTTTCATTATTTGAAAGACAGTGTCCTTTGCTGTGTAGAGGTTTCTCAGGTTCATGAGGTCCCATTTATTAATTGTTAATATTAGTGCTTGTTCTAAATGATGTCCTATTCAGAAAGTCTTTTTCTGTGCCAATGAGTTCAAGGCTATACCCTGCTTTCTCTTCTATCAGGTTCACTGTAATTGGTTATATGTCGAGGTCTTTGATCTATTTGGAGTTGTGTTTTGTTCTAGATTATAAGTATGGATCTATTTTGAAGCCATACAATTTGATCAGCACCGTTTATTTAAGATACTCTATTTTCAATGTGTGTTTCTGGCTTCTTTATATATGAAAATAAAGAAATCAAGTGCCCATAGGTGTATAGATTTCTGTCTGGGTCTCCATTTAGGTTCCATTGATCACCACGTCTATCTATTCTTGTGACAATGCCATGCTGCTTTTATTTCTCTAGCTCTGTGCTACAATTTAAAATCTGGAATAGTGAAAAGTGTAATTCTTAAATTATTCAAGATTGTTTCAGCTATCCTGGTTTTTCTGTGTTTTCATATGAAGCTGAAGATTGTCCCTTTAAGGTCGGTTAAGAATTTCTTAGAAACCAGATGGTGGTGGCTCCCACCTTTAAAGCACTCAGGAGGCAGAGGAAGACAGATCTCTGTGAGTTCCAGGACAGCCAGTTACAACAGAGAAACCCTGTCTGAACACCATCCTCCCAAAAACTGTGTTGGAATTTTGATTGGGATTGCATTGAATCTGTAGCTTGTGTTTGGTAAGATGGCCATTTTTACTATAGTAATACTACCAATCCATGAGCATAGGAGATCTTTCCATCTTCTGATATCTTTTCCAAATTCTTGATGTTTGTATCACACAAGTTTTTACTCACTTGGTTAGAGTTAACCCAAGATATTTTATATTTTTTGATTATGAAAAGTGTTATTTCCCTGGTTTCTTTCTTAGTCTGTTCAGCATAGGTACATAGGAAAGCTACTGAGTTTTGTGAGTAGATCTTGTTATCCAATTACTTTTCTGAAGTGTTTATCAGCTATAGAAGTTTCCCAGTGGAATTTTTATGGTCACTTAGATATACTATCATAGCATTGTAAATAAAGGGTACTTTGGCGTCTTCCTTTCCAATTTGTGTCATTTTGGTCTCCTTCAGTTGTCTTATTGCTCTAGATAAAACTTTAAATACTATATTGAATATAGTGAGAAAGTATAGTTTAGTATGTGAGGGGTATGGGGAAAGTGAGTAACTTTGACTTGTCCTTTATTTTAGTGGAATACCTTTGAGTTTCTCTCCATGTAAGTTGATGTTGGCTATTGCTTGCTAAAACTGCCTCTATTATGTTGAGGTATGTCTATACCTAATTCTCTAGTACTTTTGTTATGAAGGCTTCTGAAACTTTGTCAAAGACCTTATCTGTAGATAATGAGATGATCCTATGGCTTTGATTTTCAGTTTGTTTATATGGTGTATTGCATTTATTGACTTAAATGTATTGAACCATCCATACATCTAGAGGATGAAGTTAACTTGATCATGTTGGATGATTGTTTCGATATGTTCTTGAATTAGGTTTGCAAGTATTTTTTTTCATTCAGAATTTTTGCTTTATGTTCAAATGGGCAATTAAACTGTAGTTCTGTTTCACTGTAGGGTTTTTACGTGCTTTTGTTACTACGTAAACTGTGGCATTGTAAAACGAATAGGGCAGTGCTCCTTCTGGTTCTGTTTTGTGTAATGATTTGAGGGTGTTGATGCTAACGTTTCTTTGAAAGTCATGGAGAATTCAGTTGTAAAACCATCTGGCCCTGGGATAGTTTTTGTTGGGGAAATTTGATTACTGACTTTTTGATTTTTTGATTTTTGATTTGATTACAGTAGTTTTAGCATATCTAGGGTAAGGAAAATGTAATTGGTTAGTCCCGAAAAAAACAAAACTAAACAAACCAAAAACAAACAAACAAACAAACAAAAACTCTTCATAGGTCAGCTCATGCTGATTGTGAGTCAGCCAGCATGCAGGTCTTAATGAGAAGGTGCTGAGATTTTAATCTACTCCAGTGAATACTCATTTTGGCTGGGCATTAACAAATAGGTCATCTTCCAAATTGAATTCGCATGAAGAGAAGGGAAAGAGTATAGAAATGGGAATGGGAAGGTCTCTCATTAGACACAATGCTCACTTCCATGTACATTACAATCTTACAAGGGGTGGTGTATTAATGTTGATGTAAAGTGTCTGTTAGCCTTGTCCTAACAACCCCTGAATCCTTTGTCATTCTGCAGTTTTCTTCACTGTAGTTCAGTATGTTTTATGTGAATTTTGAGGTGTCTCTAGTTCAAAGCCTATTTTTGGTTTTAGGTGCAACAATCATTTGAAGAACCATGTAAGAATCCCCAGATGCCCACCATTGAACGGGCAACCCTGACAAAATATTTCTACCTCTTTCCTGGCAACTGAGAACAGTAAGTATAATTCCCACTGGAATTGAGACCTGACTACTTGATCAAGTCGATCTTTTGGGCTGGCAAGTTTTTATTCTACTTCCATACATTTAGATTTCATTCATCACCCCTGAAAAATCAAGCAAATGATAATGGCTATAAGAAAACCAAGGTGAAACCAAATACAGCAATAAGCTGTGGAAGACTTAGCTGGACAATTATTAAAGTCAATCAAAATATGCCCATGTGTTCATTAGAGTTTATGTTCATTTCTGACTTATGATATATCTTTTTCTATCCTACATAAACAGTGGAGAATCCAGGTGGATATTAAGTATATACAACGAGAACATGGTGAGCGATGGCTGATGAGTGAGGAGATGGAGTCTCTATGGAATGAACATGTTCACCATCTATTCGTGTCTCCTCTGCAGAAGCAACAAGCAACTGAAGCTCATTTCACTGGCTTTAAGAAGAGATGTTGGCCAAATGTCATGTTGGATATCTACCATCCCAGAACTATGGAAGCTAAGGAAAAGATAATTGTGAATTCAAGAACAACCTAAGCAGTATAGTGATATTCTGTCACAGGAAAAAAAAAAGAACATGTATTTAATTGTGTTTGTACATAAAATAAAGCAAATAACTATGTCCATTGGATTCTTTATTAGAGAATGATATTTAAATTAAAAATGATAGTAAGTTGAAATGATGGGGAGAAGTTAACTATACTTTCTAACTTTGTAGCCCATATGATGTCTGCTGTCATGGAAAAGAGAAGCAGAGAGCTTAGCGCTGGCAATAGGAAGAAAGGAGACCATGCCTGTGATGGTCAGTTTTAATAGTCAACTTGACAGAATCTAGAGTCACCTTGGAGACAAGCCTCTGACCATACTGATGGATCAGTATGTTGAAAAGGTCAAAATAGACAGGAAGACCTAGCCTAAAAGTAGGATGCAGCATATGCTGAGTCTGAGTCCTGCAACTCAAGATGAACACAGTAACCCATCACTCCCTTCTCAAATATTGGCACAACGTGACTATATGCTTTAAAGTCCAGAACATTGATGCCCACCATGATGACTTGTGCCTTCAAACTCTGAGCCACAGTGAACCCTTTCTTTCTTCAATTGCTTTTGTTGAGTGTGGGTTTTGTGACTACAGAGATCCCCAGGGAGTGAGCAGTGCAGAGTCATTAACCAAGGAACAGACTCTGGGGAAAGCCTCCATGGTGCAATTCCATTTACTGTGTAGGGAAATGGGTTTTTATGGAGAAAGTAGGGTGATGCAGAAGGGGAGGTCCAATACCATTTGTCTATGCTTACAAGACTCTTCAATCAACCTATCTAAAGTTTGTTTTTGGAGATGGATGGGTAAAGATCAGTAAAGGCTAATACCTTGGGGAACACATTGAACGTCCATGTTACATGGAGGCTTTGAGCTATTTAAGGCCTACAAACTTATTTAAACTTCCCGTAAAACTCCGATGTGCTTATTGTTTCAGAATTTCATGATGAGAGTGAGGATGATGAATCTCAGAAAATGTCTCCACCATCTTTTTCAACAGGTAGCTGTCACAGACTGCAGCAGAAACTAGTTGATCTCTATCTTCATGACCCAGTAGAGACCCAGAGAACTGTGGCCTGACATGTTCTTAGAAATGATGGCAGTAGATAACTGCTGAGGCAGAGAGACTCACTTGACCTTGGGGAGATGGCCACTGGTACGTTGCTCACACCTGGTGGATATGGCTACAAATTCATAAGCATATAGACAGCATTTTTTTCTCTGAGTTATTAATAACAAAATTAAAAAATAAAAATAGGACATGACTCTGGTAGGTAAGGAGTGGGAAACTAGCAGGAGTTAGAAGGAGGTAGTGGTGGAATTGCATGGCCCAACTGTATTGTATAAAACATACATAAACAAGGAACCATCTTTGGAACAGAGTTCCTATACCCCATTTCTTCATCCACTCCAGACTCTGAAAATGAGAGTAAAGACAGCAAAGAGGAAGAACCAGCTATGTCAGAGGAGACATCTAGTTTCTCTCTCACAGATGATGGCACCAAACCCCTTCTTCATGGGGCATTGCTTATCATTGGTGGGGGGTTAGTGTCACAGGTCCCCTGCATTACATCAGGAGCCACTTCACTCAGGTTCAGAAAATCTGGGTGTTTCTCCAACTCCACCACCTGAACGTTCCTCAAGTCTTTGTTATCTGCTTCTCTTCAGAATCCAGAAAAGAAAAAGCAGACAAAGAAATGGAGGTGAATGCTGGAGTGGCCCACGCATCACATCCAATGCTGACAGGTAATGTCAGGCCCAGAGTGGATGCTGATGCTGTTATGTTATGGGTTACAGAACTGGGGTCACAGCCAGGAAGGCCATACAGCAAGGTCATCACTGTCACGCACACATGCCTTAATAGCCCATGTTTTTAATGATGTGAACAACAACTTTAAATTTATAAAACACTGAAGATTTCAGAAACTACTGCACCTACAAGATGTGGTTAAGCCTGTGTGTATACTATGCTTTAAAATTTATATATAATATAGCTAGTTAAGTATAGTTACCTAACACAGTATGAGCCACACATTCTCTGTGTTCATCAAATAACCTGAATAACTATTAGGATTTGTAAGGAATTACACTGTGGAAAAAGGAGAGTGATAATGTTGGGTGAATGCTATATTTTCAGAGGTTCTTGACAAACTGAAGTTAAAAATCTTCTGATTTTTAAAATTTGAATGTCTGTAACTTATATTAAATGAAATATTGAATTATTGTTTTCAGAATTTGGTTTGTATATCAGTAAGGAAAGATAGATCAAGATCAAGATCCCCTTCCATTGAGTTTATAATTTAGTGGGGTGTGATCTACAATAAATGTGTACATAGTGTAAACTCATTTAACAGATAAAAGAATGAGGATTTGAATAGACAAGACAATTAGATGTTTAAGGATGCCTTAAATTATTTTATTTTCACTTTTGATGCTGTTGTGGTTTTTTGCTTCCTCATAGGAAGGATTGGAGTTCAGGAAGATTTTTTTATGAGTCACAGGGGATTTTCCCACAAAGGTTGAGACTTTCTGGGAAGCCCTTTTACAACCTGATAAGAAGTCTCCACCTTCCTATACTAAGGAAATGTCTAACAACTTCCCTTTCACAGTGTGAAGGTGACTGCACTGTTGGAAGGAGCTGAGGCATTTTTTTTTCTCATGGCAAGTGAGTATGGGGACCTTTCTGAATAGAAACTAGGAATTGAGGGCTAAAAAATACCTTTATCCAATGTGCTGGTATGGGCAGAGACAAGAGGGAAGCAGAGCAGTGGTGTAGAAGCAAGATGCCAGCCTGGTTACTGTGTAATAGGAAGGTGCTGTGTGTCAGGAAATGTAGCAATGCTGCGATATATGTAGCTTTGAGGCAAAAAAAGGGCTAATCCACTCTTTTCCATTTCTGGAAATCAAAAACGAAGATAAAGACAGAATAACACATAGGAGACAAGTCTAGATTTCTGTAATGAACTCTGAAATTGTTTTGTTTTCCTGGGATGCTGAATTATTTACTTAAGACACCCCAATTCCTTTTATAAACAGAATGGAGCACATTTGAGGTCATTTCCCATTTCTAGAATTACTCTCTTGCCCCATTTAAAGTGGATCCATGTTCTTACTATCTCTCTGCTTCTTAAAACAACTATGATTCCTATCATGGTGTTTTGACTCATGTTGTCTTGTTCTACTCTTGGCATTACTGTGAATCAGCCAACCAGCTTATATGCAGAAGCTGAAAAGACACAGGGCTAGAAATTCTTGGGTGTTCGTTTTGGTAGCTAGTGCTTAAATTCATCTTATCAGTTTTTTGGTTTTGTCTCCACATGTGAAGTTTAGGAGGATGTTCTATGTAAGGGATTTCTAAATCTTATAACTAAATAATCTGTAATCATTAAGATGATTTCAGTTCACTACCCTGACCTCACTTTGAATAGGTAAATTTTAAAGAGACTTAAAGCATCCAGGAACAATTCTATAGCTGGTTTCTGCTTGTTTCCTTTACACTAATGAACATTATTTTTTATTGAGTGGGCTTTTAAAATCATGAGAGTAAAATCATTGTGCAGAACTAACGTAACTGGGCATTTCCTTTATGTGTTTTTCTAGTATTGTGTACTTTCTTCTCTAAAGTTTGGTGATTGAATAATTTTTTGTACTTGGTCTGTGATATAGAACTATTTTTATTCTTCTGCATGTGTACACCTAATTTTAACAGTGGTATCTATTGAAGGGGCAATCCTTTCCAGATTGTGGGTTCTCAGTATTTAGGTTGAGAAATAATTGAGGCAAATCTTTATCTGTCATTCTATCCTATCATATGGGCTCGTGTGTTGGCCTCTCTGTGGACCCCATGCCTCTTTGATTTCTTTTGCTTTGTGTTTATATAGTGCCTTCTTATACTGTTATTTTTTTCAACCGAGATTTCTTAGTCTATTTTCTTAAATTTTTATTCTGTTTTTTTGAGATTATGATATAATTATATCATTTCCCCGTTTCCTTCCCTCCCCCAAAACCCTCCAAACAAGAACTTCTCTTTGTTCTCTTACTCCTCCTTGCTTTCTAATCCTTCTTGTTCTCTTTCAAGCTCAAAGCCTCTATTTTATTCATTAATTGTTGTTACTTATATGTATGCATTTTAAGTTTTAAAATATGGTGTGGTATATATTTTAAAGCTTTTTCTATTTTCAAAAAGAAGCCCCTGGATGTGTGATAGAGCTTCCATCAGAGCCACATACTGTTTCAGGAGTCATGTCTTTTTTAAGAGTTCTAATACTCCCATTCCACAAAGACACAGTACCCCTTCCCAAATTTTTAAATCACATTCTGTTCCTCCCACTAATACTTTTTAGTTTTCAGGGTGTGTATCTTTCCCTTACTTGACCAAATTCATTCCCATGTAGATGTTTATAGCTACTTTTAGTGGAGTTCAATTTGTTATTTGTATTTCAGACACTTATTACCATAGAACATATTAGCACTTTTAAATGTTAAATATTTTCACAATTTTATAGAAAAAATTTTCATACACTATTTTGTGATCAAAGTCTCTCCTGCCCGAACTCCTCCCAGACCATACCTACTTCCCTGCCCACCCAATACCATGCCTATTCTTCCTTTATGTTGTTAAAAACAGAGTAAACCAATCCGGAATAAAACAACACCAATAACAAAAACACCACACAAAACATATACATGCACTCATACATAGAGAAAATAAAAGTATAAAATTTTTGTATACTTTGTAGTAGCTTGTTAATTAAATGCTATTATTTTATATTTAGTTGCTGTGAGATTTGAAATGAGTAAGTAATACTGCCACATAGGCTTACTGTGAAGGTCTGCTATAGCAATATGTACAAAAGCCTCAGATGAGAGACTTGCACCCCATAATGGCGCTGCTGTCTTGCATTATTACCTAGGCCATCTCCACTTAAAGCAATGTGACCTCTATTGAGCTAACTGTTATTGGGAATTTTTCATGTTTTGTAATTTCTAGGTGTCTTTCTCAGAGTAAATGCCCAGAATAAATGTGTAGTCCCATGGGTAGAATCCCCTCGCCATGTGTTCCTCTGGAACTCGCTAGTTCTTCCTCTGGAGTCTCGGGGGGCCAGTGCCCGCTCCAGGCCAGAGAACATGGTAGAGAGAATAGCAGAATGGCGAGGGGTCAGGCCGTGGGTTCACAGCCTCTTGTCCATCTTTGGAAGGCCTCTGGTGAGTCACAAGTGGACAGAAAACACTCAGAGACACACTTCAGTGAGCATTTCCTCTTTAGTAGGGCATGGAGCTTGTATACAAGTTGTCACAAGTGGGGCAAAAGCCAGCGACCCTGAGAATGCCCATTGGTTAGGACATCCTATGTGGGAGTGGCCTTGCCTGTGTGTGGAGTTTGAGGGTGTGTACTCCAGTCCACAGGGCAGAAAGGCACGTTTGCTTAGTGAGGGTTCAATCCATATCTAAATTTAGCTGGGTTTTATGCCAAGTCTAAGGTGGAGCAATGAACTCCTACTGTCCCCACACTCTAGGGGTGACACGAAGTTCAAGTCAGCTTCATCTCACTATAGCCCTTGGAAAGTCCTACGTACATGTATAAAAGAACACATAAGACATCTAGGATAACGGGTTCTGTTAGCTAGGGCAAAGTGCTTGTTCGGTCCGTTGGCAAACTTTGTTTGACCATGCCATTGTGATGTGAAAGTTATGTTCACATCATCTTCAACAACTGGGTGACAAACGCTGCAAAGTTAAGTGAGAATTGTTTAAATATTCTGCCTTTCCATATACTGTGTGAGAAAGTCTTATCTTTAGAACTAAAACTAAAAATGGTACTTGGATACCTATATCCTACTACTCTAAAGAATTTAATCATGCTAAGGAGTAATTCATCAACTCAGTGCCAAATTATTTTGCTATACTGGAAGATAAATGTTCACAATATATTGAATTCTAAATTTTGGGAACAAAATGAAGTAATTCAGACTGTGGATATATTATTTATTTATTTGCAATACATATATTCATAAATAAATCCTTTAAAGCATTTTAAGAACAAAGATTTGAGTATAACGTATGTTTAACATAATGAAGATAAAAAAGGAGACTGCTTTAACTAAAGAAACTACATGCAAAGAGGTGAGAAGACTCTCCATGGTAGTGCGAAGAGTTTCCTGTCTTGACAAGAACATTGGCTTCCCCAGAAACACACATTCTTGGTGAACCACTGTCACTTCAGGAGTGACCAAGAGAATGGTAAAAGTAAAGTGAGTGACCAATGCTACAGAATGAATAGAATTAGCTCCAAACAGCCAAGTTAGCAAGGATCTGATAAGCATAGTTCGATATAAAATTACGAGAATGATCTATCTCGGTAAGTACAATGAAACAGGCATGTAACTCTTGTGGGAAAATGGAAAGCAGGTCTTTGTCTTCAGAGATCTTTCACATAGCATAGATCCTGTCTAAGGTAAGTCTGAACTCTTGTTGGCTTATGGTTGAATGAGTCTTTCTGTGTCTCACAGAAAGAAAATCCTCCGTCAAACCATTTAAGAAGTTGGAGCTTAAGGGCAAAGATTTCGTCACAAAGTCCCTAGAAAAGGCAGTACAGCACAATATATTCAAATGGGACGAGGAAGAAAAGCAAAATTTTAACAATGCTAAACCCAACAACAAGCGCAGGGTCTTTGTAAAGACCATGAGGAAAGAGGGTGAAATGTTTCTCCAGTCTTTCCTTAACTTGGACGAAGGCAACCACTATGTTAAAGGTAAGAGCAGAACACCCAGTGAACAGCTCACAGTGTACAAGATCTGTTCACTTCTCATATCCAATGTCTTCTTGATCTTCCAATCATAGTGCCATGGCAATATCATTTTTATCTAAAATAGTTAATCTTTCAGAGACAATTTTTCCTTTTATGGGTTAGGATCTCATTTCCAACTAGGTAGAAAGCTAAGTCCTATGTTTAAACTGTTTTGAGGAACAGCTTGCCATTCAACAGTTATAGAACAGAAACCCATAAACCTAAAATATGTTATATTGTAGAGCCAGGAACATAGAAGATCCAGGAAAGTAACTCTACAAGTGCTATCTCTCATCCACAGTTCTCTCCTCTGGATTCCATACTCACTCAGCTCTGCCTGCACAATCAGTACTTTTGTGCAGATGTTCCATTGCTTCATGAAATGAACACATGTAAAGCTAAACACCATGTTCCCCATCTTCCCTCATGAGAGGTCTTAGAGAACCCTGGGCTCTAGTTGACCTCAGGACAGTGTGAATGCACTGGCCCAGTAGACCAGGCCACAAGGCAAAATGGCACATTAAAAATGTCAAGATACTGGCCAACTGTTTGGAGACAGATTAATCCTGAAGGTTCTCACTGTAGGTCTGAACAGGCAAAGAGAAAGATAAGAGGAAACCAAGGTATTTGCTTCATTGAAATATTTTGTGCCAGGTACTTTTAATTAGAGAGATGGATACCTGAATTTTCTGTCTGCCAAAGAGGATATCCTTGTCTTATCCTTCAGGAATCCCTCCATTGTTATTTCAACTAATGGAACTTTTAATAAGAATCAGAAATTAAAAATCTATTTAAATTCATAAATTTTCTGTGTCTTCTCTTCCAAGATAGTGGCTAGAATCTACATGTTGCAATGGGAATATTTGCAATACATTGCATTACAGAGTATTACTCTAATTTATCTTCTAATTATTTTCCTTCATTATATATTATATCAGGAAAGCTAAACTAGTATGTTAATTAAGGTAATTTTTTAGTAGATAACATTCTGGTAAGTAAAATTTTCCTGCTAAAATTCAATTGAAGTAAGCAAGGATGAGGGGGCTACTTAGAATAGAACCATCAGAAATGTAAAGTCTTTATTGAATATGGAAAGTCAGGTTTGATACCAAGTTACAGTGGTTTTCTCCCAAGAATTATCAGATTTCAGACTCTCATTTTCAGGTTGTTTTTCTCTCATCATCAAAGACTTCTCTCCACTTTCCTGGTTGTACAAGGTCCTGTTTTTGCATATTAGCTGACACTAATCTTTACATGTTAAAGCACTTTCTTCCCTTGATATTCCTCCAGACCATTCTGCTCACCTAGCAATTTGGGTCTCAAAAGCAGACACAAAAACTAACATTGTGTCATGTATTTTACAGCTGATCCGGAAATGGAGGAACTAGAAGAATCTGAGGACACTGTGGACACTCTCAAGCTTTGTCCCCATGAGGAGTTTGTCAGACTACGTTCAGAAAAGGCTAAAGATGTACTGTCCTTCATGCTAGAACAGAGAGACAAAAACAATTGCTCATACTAAAGACAGTTTCTTAAAACACTAAGCTTAGAGGATGGGGATGCATCTGCTGTAGATTATGATTATAACCAGATTCTAATTGTCTTTTAATTCCATGACAAGACTCACAGTATTCATTTAGTTCATTTATTTTTTCTTTTCTATTTATGGTTTATGAGAATTTTATCTGTCGTCATGGAGGCATTTGCAACACAATTGAGTAGTAATTACTCACTGGGAGCACTTTTTAAAAAGACTTTTTGAGACAGGTTTTCCGTGATGTGGAACTCACTCTGTAGACCAGACTGCTTTGAGCTCATAGAGATTCTCCTGCTTCTAATTAAAAAGCACACACATTGAAGATGCTTTATTATTTAAGTATACAAGGCATGATGCTGACATACTAAAATTACCACAATCACATTACAGAATGTACTTGGTTTACAGTGTTTTTAACTTGAGATTTTAACAAATATCTTTAGATTTTATACGTGACCGAAACCTTGAGTTCTACTGAAGTTTGGCTACAAACAGAAAAAGAAGAGAGTAGTAATTGTCTTGGTTTTCTCAAGATTTTTATGTGTAACTGTTCTGGGTGTATTCTTCTGGCATTAGGCCTTGATAAGAACGGAGTCAGTATCTTTTGTTTAGAAGTTAATGGAGAGGAAAGCTATCTGCAACCTTAATAAGGCAATGATTATGATGGACAGATTGGCTATCAAGAACTCAATTAGGCCAAATTTATTGCATGTCTGTTTTCTACAGATTTACAAAATACTGGAGGCTGAAGGTCGCACTCGAAAGGCTCTTATCATATGCAATACATATTTTGAACATCTCACTCCGAGATGGGGGGCTAACCTTGACATCATTAGCATGAGAGAGCTTCTTGAAGACTTGGGCTATAGTGTGGTGTTGAAACAGCGTCTTACAGCTGAGGTAAGAGATACTATAGCCTCATATACAGTGAACATGTAGTGTTTCATTCACAAATGAGCATTATATTAAGCAAAGTGCTCCATCAACCTTTGGTACATGCAGGTGTGTGTGTGTGTGTGTGTGTTTGTGTGTGTGTTTGTGTGTGCGTGTATGTGATAGAAAGGGGTTTAGAATAAAAATAGTCAAACTAGGTAAGTGAATTTGTGTCTCTTTACGATACAAATATTCTACATACCACGTAAATAGTGACTGGTATGGGTTCACAGGCTATTCTTGATTCCAAAGTACAGCAATTAATATTTCATGGCATAGCATGGAAAAGTAGTGAGCACTGAGGAAGAGACAGGAAATGCATGCTTTATAATGCTCTAATGTAGCACAGAGAATGACAATCAAATTAAGGAAACAGAGCTTCAGAGAATTGGTGTATGTGTTCATCTACATAAATAAAATCAACTGTACGTTAACCCAAACTGGAGGTAGACAAGGAAAGGGGAAAGATCTGAGATCTGGAGAGTGGGCAGCAGTATATGAGGAGGCAGTCTTGAAAAACCTTAGTGAAGATAAGAAGAAACTAAAACACCGCTCCTAGGAAGAAGAAGGCTCTGCAAAGATGTCAGGGAAGTGCCTTCTAAGTAGAGTAAGCCGCACAGGCTACAATTAAAGTAAAACAGATACAAGAAAGCAAGGAGTGAAGGTAAAAAGCTCTAGGGTCTGAGAGAAGTAGGAGATCAGAAACAGAAGGACAAGGAAGGCCTAAGTTTAGATTGCTTTTTCTCTAAGCTCATGAGAAGGGTTGTTATGGCAATATTGAGGCACTGATAAACCAACACGTCCCTATGTAAGAAGAGAGATCAAAGACGCAGAAAAGAAAAAGAAATAAAAGAGACATGACTATATGAGTTATCTCTGAGGTAGCTCATGGTGTGTTACCAGGTGTGCAGAGCTGGAACTGACTATTCCATTAAGAACAAAACGCAAACCAAGTATCACTACTGAGTATCCATTAGGTAAAGTAACAAACTTTATGTATATTCTCAGTGTCAATTTTACTAAAATGAGGAGCTAAGGTTTATCCTAACCCGTGTTGTCCTAATCTCCGTTAGCAACTAAAGAAAGACATCTATCTTTTTAGGGTATGGAGTCAGCGATGAAGGAATTTGCTGGCCTCCCAGAGCACAGGACATCAGACAGCACATTCCTGGTGCTTATGTCTCATGGCACACTGGAAGGCATCTGTGGAACGATGCACAGTGAAAACACCCCAGATGTGCTACAATATGATACCATCTATCAGATATTCAACAATAGCAACTGTCCAGGACTAAGGGACAAACCCAAGGTCATCATTGTGCAGGCCTGCAGAGGTGGTGAGTTCCCTGCTAGAACTGTGAGTTCCTAGGCCACTAACTGTGAAGGTGCTAGTGGAGAAATTCCACATGGGCTTTGTGTCTTGGAGAAATAACCTTAGGTTCTGTTTAGTTCCCAGAAATTAATAGAGCCAAAAAGAAAGTCCATGAAAGGAACAGTACAAGAATTTGCTTGGTTTTTGTATAGTTTTATCCAGTATAAATCATGAAGAATCTTTCCAGAATCTCCAAGTCAATTGAGAGAAATATTCAAATACTAGAACAAAATTTTTTTATTATTACCTTACTCATGAATTTTTATTTAATTTATCTGGCTTGAGAATTATAATTGGCCATGGGCCATTTTCCAAAACAGCAATTGTGATGGACTTCAGTACCCTACTCTCATGAGTCATGGATACATAAAGACAGCAAAGACGCAGCAGAATTATAGACTACATTATACATGAAATAAGGATGACAAATATCTTCAGAATAGTATACCCAGCATATACAGAATACATATTTGTAACCCCAGGTCTGGGAAGAGATAGGGAGAGATATCCCTATGGTGGACCCCTAATCTCACAGGGCACACAGTGTAATATACTTGACTAGTTTGAGACTAGTGTGAGACACTGTATCAATAATCAAATTGGATGATGTCTTAAGAATTATAGTCAAGGTTGTCTCTTTGCCTCCACATATATGTGTATACACATTCACATGCAATTGTGTTAAATATATAACTACATGCAAAGAAAGGCAGACCGACAACACACACATACACACATTAAAAACGTTCCTTAGGTGTTCATGATCATTCATGACAATGATCCCAGATAATTGTGAGGAATATCAGCTGTATTAGATGTTGAAGACCAGCCTGCACAACTTAAAGTGATTGAATCAAAATATAGAATATATAACAAAAAATGTCCTGGGAGTATATATATCAGTGGTAGAGTACATTTTCTCTTCACCAAAGTCATCGATCTATAAAATTCCTCATACCTATGCTTATTATGGAGAAGTAGGTAAGGTATGGAATCATTCTAGATCACCATCAACAGATGACTGGATAAAGAAAATGCTGTGTTTATATGTAATTGGGCATTAGAAAAAACATAAAAATAATAAGTTCCTGAACTGAGACGGAAAATAGATGGGACAATAATTCCTCGTGTTAAGCAAAATACACCAGTCACAGAAAGAAGATCGTCAGTTGTTATTTATCAGATTCTTATATGTGGAAACTAAATAATAAATACCAAAAGTGGTCTGAAAATACAGGGGTGTTCTTAAGGGATTAAAAAATCATTGGGCACTGCAGAACAGAGGAAGAAGGAAAAGTAGAAAAGAAAGTTATGTGTCAGCTGAAATGAGAGTGGGAATTTTCAAGGTAAATGCAGGCGTGTATGAAGGTGCACTACAATTTACTTTTACTGAGGCGATCACTGCGTATAAACCAGCATATGGAATATTTAAATTTTATGGTCGTCTGTAACCCTATCTTTTAATTTTAGCATGTACTAATTGTATAAAATAATTAACACATTATAATATTTTTGAAATATCATATATTTTTGAACATTCTATACTCACCTCTCTTTCTCCATCCCCCCACTTTCTGGACCCACCGTTTTCTGAAATAATGCCTCTTCTATTTCGGTGTCTCTTTAGGTTTCATCTAGAATAAGCATATGAGCAAAGTCATGTAATATTGTCTTTCCCAGTCTGGTTTATTTTGCTTACCATAATGAATCCCAGTTCTAACAATTTTCTTAAAAGAAATACAATTTGGATTGTCTTTTGTTGCATAGCGCTACCCTGCGATTCCTAACCACATCATCCTTATTCATTCACTTATTTATGGGTACCTATGTCAGTGCCACTACTCGGTTATTATGGATAGTGAAACGATATATATGTGTGCATGCATATGTCTTTTATATATTTTATTTTATATATTTTGAGACAGAGTTTTGCTGTGTATATCCAGCTGACCATGAGTTCATATCAGTCTCCTGCCTCAGTCTCTAGAAAGCTGGGATTACAGCTACGTGATATCACATCCAACGTGTAGGATCAAGATAGGCCTCAAATGACTTCACTTTACTCTGGTGCTACAAGAGTACATTTTAAGTAGGAATAATTTAGGTGCTCTTAAATGATGTGGATGTACCTGAATGTCCTCTGCTGTTTTCAGCAAACATAGTCTTCCAGTTTTCAGACTCTATCACTATTTTTTTTCTTTTTGTTGTGCCACAATCATGTTATAATAAAGTGGAGCATTTCTCCATGCTTCCATAGGGAAAGCAGTTATATCTCAGTCTCTGTCTCTCAGTACTCTTTCTTTCTCTCTTCTTTTTTGTATGCATGTATAAGTGTATGCTCATGCATGTGCACACCTGTGTGTGAAACTAATTTAAATGAGATATTAAAAGGACTGAGGAGGGGATTGGAGAAGTACTATTGAATGTGCCCTAACACTATATAATGTGGTATTTCTACAGGGAAACCTGGAAAATATTGGATCAAAGAGTCTTCAAAAGGCCAGCCATGCAGAGCTATAAATCTACTTACAAATGTACAGGCAGATGCTGTCCAGCTTGACCATGTGGAGAAGGACTTCATTGCCTTCTACTCTACAACTCCACGTATGTGTTTCCTTGACCCTATAGGTTTTCAGGCCAAAGGCTACTTTTCAATTATTTGGAAAATTGAAGATAGGCCTAGACAATAATGCTCAGACTATACACAGTCTTTAAGACTGGCCTTTTACTATAAGCAGTGCATTGTGTGTTGAAATATGCACAGTTACTGAGATATTATAGAACAGGGGATGCCCTTGACTTCACACTACTTAACATACACAATTGGTTCATTTCTATATCAAATCTTTTCAACAATTTTGCATAAAAAGTCATGGATCACAATATTTTCTGCCATTTATTAAATGCTCAGTCTCAAGAACCCTTTTGCAAACCTCCTATCAAATTCTAGATACAGCAATTTTATGAGATGGTCCACAAGGAATGGGATGCCCTGTTAAAGGAACGTGAAGAAGATCTCCTGAGATATTTGCAAGTCTGGTGATGGGGTACAGTGGCTAGTGTTTTATCTCTAGATATGGTCACTCTTTATAATTTTTTATTTTTCAAGGTTTCCTTTCAAAAATATGTTGTAGAGGCAAATTTGATAACCTCAAACTGCACAGGTTTAAAATATGTGTAAGATATCAGTCAGCACAGTGGATGTCATCTGCTTACCTCCCTCCTAGATACAGTCATGTTGCATATAATCTACCTACTGAGCATATTTTAAAGTAGATGGTTCAGTATTATTTGTTATATATATATATATATAAATATATATATAACAAATATATATATTTATATATATATAACAAATATATATATATATTATGTTAATACTGCAGTATCTATGACTTATCTTCTGTAAATGAAATATTGATTCTATATTATTTTATTATATTACAAAAAGCAGACACAAAAATAAAACACCACAACATGATCTATAGACAATTAGCATCCACAGGCCATTTGTTGTCAGAGTTCTTAACACATAGATAGCTCCAAGAATTCCAATGGCATTGCTATGCCATCTCTTGCCATCTGATAGGCTTTCATTTAGTTCAATTTTGGACAGCTCATGTCATTTCTAATGTAGGAAGTAAGTTACTGTACAAAATGAGTTACTGTAGATTCATCTATACTTCCCATTCAATACAAGGTGATTGCCAAGCTCTGCTTTGAAAGCAAAAGACAAAAAAACCCAACAAATTAATAATTATGAAAGCACTGAAAAGCCATAAACCAAAGCATGTTACTTTTTGTCTTCACAGATCACTTGTCCTATAGAGATGAAATAAAGGGCTCTTTCTTTATCACCAAACTCACTGCCTGCTTCCAGAAATATTCCTGTTCCTGTCATCTCCTGGATATATTTCGGAAGGTGAGTTTAAAGGAATAGGCCTGTGTGAAAACTGGAAGGGTCCACATTCCCGAGGCCTGTGTGGTCTGGATGGAATGTAGAACGCCTTTCATCCTAGTATTCAGAAGGCAGTGGTGGTCCATGCCTTTAATCCTTAAGGAAAACAATGTGGAAACAGACACAGGAGGCAGAAGTCAGGAGGCAGTGTCACACAGAAAGTGACATCTGAGATGAGTCAGAGTGAAGGGCAGGCAAAGTGACAAATCAGAAGAAGAGTTAGCAGAGTGAGACAGAGTGAGGACATGGCCAACTCTCAGGAGAGAAAGGTGGGCTCTCAGCTCAGAGTTACAGAGGAATCAGTTGCAGAAGAGGCAGTGACAGAAGAGGCAGAGCAGTGAGTTCAAGTATTACAGAATCAGTTGCAGCAGAGTCAGTTACAGAGGCACTGAGAGTTCACAGGGAGACACAGAGACACAGCAGAACACGCAGAAGAAGTCGTTATCAGACATTAGCCCTTGAGAGGGAGTTGAACCAGAAGAGTCAGAGTTCAGAAGGAGCTAGTCAGAGTGGCTCAGTCAGCAGTAGGTCTTGGAGGCTGGGGCTGAACTCTTCTAGGTCTGATCTAGCATTCTAGACTGTATGAAGGCTGAAGCTTTCCAGTTCAAGTTTTAAGATTAGATTGTAAGGAGGCCAAGATGTTCATGGACTCCAGGCTAGAATCAGTGATTTAACTAAAGAATAAAAAGTTTGTGTACCCCACCAATAGCTACATCTTGCATGAATCTACATGTACAGGTAGGTGCTCTCTTTTGCAATTCTTTCATTTTTTGTTCTTGTTTTTGTTTTTGTTTTTTTTTTTCCCCAGAAAGATTCACTTGCACATGTCAGTGATATATCTTGACAAGCAAAGGTAGAATGGAACTTGAAAGCTCCTTCCTTTGCAACATCTTGGTCTATCCTCAGGTTCTGCTATTTGCTGGACACCATGCTCCACCCCATTTTCCAGGCCCAGCCCTCCTAGCACCACCTCTCCCTTGCATGAGGAGGGGGTGGTGTGGTAGGCAGGCTGACTCATCTGCCCTTGTCACCATGGGGACTGATTCCATGACTGGAAGGTGATCCAGGACATGTTTGGGGTAGAAAATAGCAAGGCAGAGGTAAAGCTTAAGGTCCATCTGCTGTGCAGCTCATTCCACAAGGATGAAGGAGCCATGTGGGTGGTGGTGCACATCTGTAGTCCCTACCACAGGAGAGGCTGAGACAGGAGGACTGCTTGAATCCAGGAGTTCTAAGGCTGTAGTTTACTGTGCTGATCAGATGTACGCTCTAAGTTCAGCATCAGTATGGTGAGCTCCCAGGAGCAGAGGGCCACCAGATTGCCTAAGGTGGTAGAGAAACAATGATCGTGAGTCTGAGGTCAGCCTGGGCTACACGTTTTTATTTTTCAATAAATCCTACACCGTGCTAAAACTTCACACAACTCCTCCTAGTTTAACATATCTACAAGTTGGAGTGTAGACTTTTGAAGGCAAGAAAGCAGCTAGGTTCCCCCGACCCCCCCAGGCCTCTTTAATGGTCATAAAACCCATCCTAGACTTCCAGGTTGAAGAGTAGCTTATCACTGCCCCCAGTCCTCCTTAAGGGTCCTGAAATCTGTTTTCAGCCTCTTGGTGGACCTCTTCCCCCAAAACTATTCATAAAAGGTGAAAAAAAACATGAAACACAGAGTAGTAACTGAGCCAGAAACCGACCATCCCTCAATCCCAAGCCACCCTGGAAAGCTCCCCACCCTCAAAAAACTTTATATTAAGAATGACTTTCTGGTCAATTATCAGAGCAGATGTGGGTGCTGCCTTTCTCTTAACTGAGATAGTCACACCCCTGTATTTTTCTCTTCAAATAAATCTCTTTTGTGAGATTTGCTGCATGAAGTTGTCTTTGTCTTCAGGTAAAAGCAAAATGCAGGTCTCTGTATTTGTTCTCATCTGTTACAGAAGGAAGATTCTCTGATGAAGACTGAGCAAGGCACTGATCAATGACTAGAGCAGATGTTATTAGGAGACATTTTATTGCAACACCTTTTGGGTTTTGGTTTTTGGAAAGGTAGTATATGGTTTTACTCTAAGTCCATGGGCTATCTAGTCTCAGGTTCTTGGTTACCCAAGCACTGTCAGGCATTGGTTCAATCATGTGGAGTGGGAATTCAGTAAAATCTTTACTGGTTGGTTATTCTAGAATAATGACACTGTTACACTAGCATATTTTACAGGTAGGACACCATTTTGGGTAATATTTTGCATCTGGTAATTGTTTTTTCCCATTTTTTTGTAGGCTGTTGCATTATTTGAAAGACAGTGTCCTTTGCTGTGTAGAAGCTTCTCAGATTCATGAGGTCCCATTTACTAATTGTTGATATTAGTGCTTGTTCTAAATGATGTCCTGTTCAGAAAGTTGTTTTCTGTGCCAATGAGTTCAAGGCTATACCCTGCTTTCTTTTCTATCAGGTTCACTATAATTGATTGTATGTTGAGGTCTCTGATCTATTGGAGTTGTGTTTTGTTCTAGATTATAAGTATGGATCTATTTTGATTCTTCTACATGAAGCCATACAATTTTATCAGCACCATTTATTTAAGATACTCTATTTTCAATGTGTGTTTCTGGCTTCTTTATATATATAAAAAAAGAAATCAAGTGCCCATAGGTGTATAGAGTTCTGTGTGGATCTCCATTTAGACTCCATTTATCAACATGTCTGCTCAAAAGCGCAATTGGCCTGTAGTTCTCTTTCACTGTGGGGTTTTTGCATGCATTTGCTACTATGTGAATTGTAAAACAAATAGGGCAATGCCCCTTCTGCTTCTGTTTTGTATAATGATTTGAAGGTGTTGATGCTAACTTTTCTTTGAAAGTCTTATAGATTTCAGCGGTAAAACCATCTGGCCCTGGGATAGTTTTGGTTGGGAGAATTTAATTACTGAATTACAGTATTAACATATCTAGGATGAGTAAAATGTAATTGGTTAGTTCAGAAAAATACAAAGAAAAGGAAAACCAAAAAAACAAAAACAAAAAAAAGATTCATAGGTCAGCTCATGCTGATTGTGAGTCAGCCAGCACTCAGGCCTTAATGAGAAGGTGCTGAGATTTTAATCTACTCCAGTGAATACTTATCTTGGCTGGGCATTAACAAACTAGGTCATCTTCCAAATTGAATTCTCATGAAGAGAAGGGAAATGCTCACTTCCTTGTAGATTACAATCTTACAAGGGGTGGTGTATTAATGTTGATGTAAAGTGTCTGTTTGCCTTGTCCTAACAACCCCTGAATCCTTTGTCATTCTGCAGTTTTCTTCACTGTAGTTCAGTATGTTTTATGTGAATTTTGAGGTGTCTCTAGTTCAAAGCCTATTTTTGGTTTTAGGTGCAACAATCATTTGAAGAACCATGTGAGAATCCCCAGATGCCCACCATTGATCGGGCAACCCTGACAAAATATTTCTACCTCTTTCCTGGCAACTGAGAACAGTAAGTATAATTCCCACTTGAATTGAGACCTGACTACTTGATCAAGTCAATCTTTTGGGCTGGCAAGTTTTTATTCTATTTCCATACATTTAGATTTCATTCATCACTCCTGAAAAATCAAGCAATGATGATGGTTCCAAGAAAACCACTGTGAAACCAGAGAAGCCATAAGCTGTGGAAGTCTTAGTTGGACAGTTATTAAAGTCAATTACAGATGCACAATATGCCCATGTGTTCATTAGAGTTTATGTTCATTTCTGACTTATGATATATCTTTTTCTATCCTACATACACAGTGGAGAATCCAGTGGATATTAAGTGTACACAGCGAGAACATGGTGGGCGATGGCTGATGAGTGAGGAGATGGAGTCTCTATGGAATGAACATGTTCACCATCCATTCTTGTCTCCTCTGCAGAAGCAACAAGCAACTGAAACTCATTTCACTGGCTTTAAGAAGAGATGTTGGCCAAATGTCATGTTGGATATCTACAATCCCAGAACTATAGAAGCTGAGGAAAAGATAATTGTGAATTCAAGAACAACCTAAGCAGTATAGTGATATTCTGTCACAGGAAAAAAAAGAGAACATGTATTTAATTGTGTTTGTACATAAAATAAAGCAAATAACTATGTCCATTGGATTCTTTATTAGAGAATGATATTTAAATTAAAAATGATAGTAAGTTGAAATGATGGGGAGAAGTTAACTATACTTTCTAACTTTGTAGCCCATATGATGTCTGCTGTCATGGAAAAGAGAAACAGAGAGCTTAGCGCTGGCAATAGGAAGAAAGGAGACCATGCCTGTGATGGTCAGTTTTAATAGTCAACTTGACAGAATCTAGAGTCACCTTGGAGACAAGCCTCTGACCATACTGATGGATCAGTATGTTGAAAAGGTCAAAATAGACAGGAAGACCTAGCCTAAAAGTGGGATGCAGCATATGCTGAGTCTGAGTCCTGCAACTCAAGATGAACACAGTAACCCATCACTCCCTTCTTCTCAAATATTGGCACAACGTGACTATATGCTTTAAAGTCCAGAACATTGATGCCCACCATGATGACTTGTGCCCTCAAACTCTGAGCCACAGTGAACCCTTTCTTTCTTCAATTGCTTTTGTTGAGTGTGGGTTTTGTGGCTGCAGAGATCCCCAGGGAGTGAGCAGCGCAAAGTCACTACCCCAAGAAACAGATTCCAGTGAAAGCCTCCATGGTGCAATTCCATTTACTGTGTATGGAATCAGGGTTTTATGGAGAAAGTAGGGTGATGTAGAAGGGGAGGTCCAGTATCATTGGTGTATGCTTACTAGACAGTTCAATCAGCCTACTAAAGCTTGCTAATCAGGGAGGGATGGCTAAAGATCAGTAAAGGCCCAATAGCTAATATGGGTGAACAATGTTTCCATAAAGACAGAGTAAAAGGATACTATTCTGGCAGGCTTTTCAACTGGTATACCAGGATTCACCATTTAAAGGATCACCCACACATATGGTATAAGTATATGTATTGGCCCAGCACAGGCGCTGAAGCCCACCTCTCTCTCTGGCCATCCTGATCCTGAAACTTGCCAGAGTTGGGCATTTTTCACAGGAAGAGGACAAGTAGATAAGAAAAATATAAATAATAATATAATATCCTGGGCACACATTAGGATGACTATTAAAAATAAATTAGACAGGCTGTTGAGTTGCTTATCGGGTATTGACTCTTGCTGCCAAGATCTGAGTCTGATACCTGGGTCCCATATGGTAGAAGGAGAGAAGCGACTCCTTCCACAGGTTGTCTTCTGACCTTCATACACAGTGACATGTGTAAGCACACACAACACACACACACACACACACACACACACACACATCCTAAAATATCTTAAATTATAAGATGTATTAACAAGGAAGTATTGTAATTAGAATCCTGCTCCGCTGTAGTCCGGGGTATAATATTTTACAGCCAATCTGACACACAATAGAATATCTATTAATTTCAGGGACCAGTCTGTGTATTTAAACAAAGCTATTAAAAGCAGCACATCAACGACATGTTTTAATCTTTTTTTTTAAATTCATGGCAGTACTACTCACAATACTTAAAACATGGCAACAAACCAAGTAGTGGATGGAGAAGCAGAGTGAATTTACATTTCATTACATGTGCAAGTACGAATGTTATTAAGGTTTAAAACCACAAAAATTCTATCACATGCTACACTATGGCTAGCTACTATGGAAATGAGACCAGATAAAACAAATGAGACGTACAAGAGAGAGAGAGAGTGTGTGGTTGCACTGTGCACCTAGAGTAGTCAGATTCATAGAGAGACAGACAGTACAATGGCAGTGGCCAAGACTAGGAAATGGGCAACGCATTGGTTCATTTTTTTCATTTATAATTAACTGGATGGAAACCTGACAGTGGACCTTTACAAAATAGATTCCCTTGTTTCATACTTCAATTAGAAAAAGGGATGAAGCAGCATCTTGGCAGACAATTTAGCTACATCATAACATGGATGAAAAACGGTAAGGGAATTATGAACACAGAATGGGTCAAGCACTAAGACAAGCTAGTTTATATCAAAGTAGAGACCAACATCGACATCTCTCAAGGTGGTGCCCCAGTGACTGAATTTCTGCCCTTGGGTACTACTATGTAATAATTTGTTTTTATAAAACAGCACTATGTAAAAATGATTCCCGCACATGAACATTTACAGGAGACACTCACATGAGACCAGACAGGTATAGTTTTTTAGTTTTTGTGTGGTTTCATGAACATGTTGGTATTGCACTGCAGGCTGTCAAGTGGCCAAGATGGTAAGTTTTATATTTTGCCACAATTAAGAAATGAATATAAAAATGAAGGTACAATTTGAGGGAATGGAGAGTGGATCTTAATTAACTTATATATTAGAGAGTGAGGATACTTTCTCATTCTGATAAAATAAAAATGAGGGTTAAATGTGTTTTTCAAGTCATTATGATGATACATGCATGCAGTATTAGCACTCATAAGCTAAGGCAGGAGAATAACAAGTTCAAAGCAATCCTGGACTATGAAACTTGTCTCAAAAAGTTAATTTCCATGCCACTTGGTGCCGAAATAATTGAAGGCATGGTATCAACAACAGGGGGCAATGAGGCAGTTTAAGCAAGATACGTTTGTATATGAAGTAGTCAATGAGAGGAACTATATCAAATAGACAAGTACATCCTCAGGAATCTGGCAGATGGACAGAGGGGCAACAAAGTGATGTCTTTTGGTCATAAGAAAGTAGCTGTGTTCATGAACTCACGCAGCTATGAATAGCTTCCAGGAAAGGTTCCATCAACATTTCACCACAGGTAGAGAAGAGCTTGCCTCTTCTTTGGCGTAACCATGGCTAAGCTTCGATGCTTCATCAGATAACCTCCCACCCATGATCGGGAAAGAAACTCTAATGAGACACAATGAGACACTCATAGAAATGGAACATGATAGGAGGGGACTTGTTGAGAAAGGCTCCAGAAGGAAAGCAAGGGGATAAGAGAGGGGAATAGAGGATGAAAGTAGCTACAATTTATTCTCTATGAAACTGTCCAACAAAATTTAAGAAATGATTACCACTCTTTAAAAAAAATAGAAAAGTTGTTTCTGGCATATGAGCGATGCAAACTAGAGGGCCTGATTTTCACTATAAGCTTTTCTACACTATGCTATCCTTTGAATTCTAGATGTATAACATGGCAAACATTTTAAGGCTATCATCTGCCAAACTTGGTAGTTCTCAACTTCTCAGAATATATACCATCCATCATGAAGTTTTTAAGAAGTTTCTTAACTGATTACTAATAAGATTGAATGACACAGTCACTGTGGTAGGTTTCTGATTGTCAACTTGACTGGAGCAAGAGAGGCTTGTGCTGTCAGGGAGGCTGGTGTGATTGTGAGGAAGTTTCTGCAGAGGATTGACTGGGGATCGGGAAAACCTGACTTGAATATGGCTTCCTTTGTGCAGAGGTCCTGAAGTGGTTAAAAAGGAAAAAAGGAGAATTCCAACTGTGGGCCCATCTTTTTCTCTCTCTGCTTCCTGGTCTGTCAGGAAACGATCAAGCTCTCTTCCTCCTGCAGCCACCAGGTTAACTGCATGGATGTTCAGGTGTCCATGCTGGAAAAGTGCACAAGGTTTTGTGAAGGCAGGGCCTGGTACTGAACATAGTTCTTTGAAGGCAATGCGTTAGCCTCACCAAGTAACTCCTGCAGTCAGTAAGGCAAGGAAGGTTTCTGCAGGAAGGCTACTGTAAGGGGTCAAGAGCATCAGAATTGTATTAAGTATTTCGTAAACAATAGGAAAGAATCCACAAGGAAGGCAGCTAACACGTAGCAATCCGCACCATGAAAGTAAAGCAGCAGTATAGCATTCTTTTCAATTTTATAATCATTTCCTTTATTTAATTTTTACTGCTGTCAGTTATCCATAAATTTTCAAAAGTTAGAGGGACTCTTGTGCATTTAACATATAAAAATGTAACTTGTATCACCAGATAAACAATAGCTAGAATTGACAAATAAACATGCCGTCTCAGAGAGATGGAAACAAGGTTACTTACCTGGGGTTTGAATTGGCGGTTCCAGCACCAAAGTTTGACAATTCTCAGTCAGCATCTCTTTCCCTTGAAGACTTCCAGATTGGCATACTCTGGATTTTGCAAGCTTCACTGTTTTGTGGTCTCTCATCTATGTAAAGGCCGATGGAAGCACCAAGAAAAGCAAAGATCACATTGCATTTGGAGATGGTGCTAAAAGTAGACTGGACTCAGAATGCATTTGTGTGTGAATATACTTTTCCAGTCAGAAAACTTGCTGGAAGCATTGGATATCTAACTAGACCCCCAGTTGACTTTCTGGGCAAAGAGTTTGAGGAGCTGGAGTTTCTTAGTGAGTTACTACCATCAGTATGCTTCTGAAAAGGAAAGGAATTTCCCAGTGAGGCAGGGTATTGGTATGTTTCTGGAAAGGAAACGCAGACTGTTTCTGAAACTGCTTTCGCTTTCGTTGTTTTTTATGTCCAGGAAGTCTATGCAGCCATGGCGGGTAAGTGAGTCCTTCCTTTGTTTTTGGTTGTGTTGATGGAGTTACGTATGGAATGAAGAGAGAAGAGATAACCATGTGGAGGGGCTTCATCAGAATAGAGCTGTTTTAGTCTGGAAGCGGAGAAACTACGGTAGCATAGGATGAAGCCTGGAGTGTACAAACACTCAAAGCCACTAAATATTTCACAGCTGCTGGAAAGAAAGAAAAATGTGACCGATCTAGACTTATGATTTTAGTATTGTCCTGGAGTAAGGCTTGCCTTTTGATTCACTCACTGGAGGTTCTCCCCCACCCTGTCTGTGTTCTGTTGTGAGGGTGAAAAGCTGTACTATTGAACAACAACCTGCGGTTTCTCCATCTTTCTTTCTGCGCACATCTGAACCGCTTTCAGCAGCAAGCAAGCCAACCAGTTTGACTCCTCCATCTCCACACAGAAACTCCTACCGGCTCTGGAAATATAAATAGAATAAGTGACAATATAGCCTCAGTGTGTTCATATTTCACCATACCATATATGGAATCTAATGTCTTTTTAAGTTACTAAGAAGAACGACAAAAAGTGGGAAGAAGAATGAGTGATACACAGAAATGTCAGATATTAGATATCTATTGCTACATTGCCTAATGGAGATGTTTCTTGTCTCTCAACCTCAGTTTTCTCCTGTATGTGCTTGGATAGTAAGTTAGTACTTGTGTGCTTCTTAGACTAGTCATCATCTCAAAACATAAAAGAAATAGTTAAAAGAAGAATGACCTTATCGTACTGTATTAAGCAGGATTCCCAAGAATTTAGGGGTCCGTTTATTTAGCTGTGCAGGTGACTCTTAGAATTTGAACACTACTAGTGTAGAAACAGATGTCTTAGTGTCCTTCCGTGTCTAACTGCTATCATTTTCACAGTCAGGAGAATACATGAAAGAGATCCAATGTACAAGATCAAGGGTTTGGCCAAGGACATGCTGGACGGAGTTTTTGATGACTTGGTGGAGAAGAATGTGTTAAATGGAAAGGAGTTACTCAAAATAGGGCAAGGGGTGAGCTCCATCCTGAACAAAGCTGAAAACCTGGCTGAGAATATCTTTGAGAAAACAGAAATGGGCGGGTAAAATATTTGCAGGCCACATTTTCAATTCTAAGAAACACCTGAGTTTAGGTGAGTAGTTCTGGCCAAAGTGCCATTAGCTCATGCTTTTTCTCCTGCCTAGGAGGCTTCTATCTGTATTTCTCCTGTTTCCAAGGGAAAACTAATTACCCACATCCCTTAGGCCTTCACATGTCTATTTGTTTAACAGATTAAAAAGGCCCCGATTCACCTCAAACTACTTTTCTACTCCCTCATATTTTATTTTTTGCTTTAACAATTACACCATTAATTATTCCATAAAACTTACATATTCATTCCTTTATCGTATTTTCCCCTCCTAAAACACAGTCTTCATAAGACAAGCCTCTTTGGCAGCTTTGTCTATGATGATACATATTGATCGTGTAAGAAATGACAGCTGACAGATGGGAGGTGCTCAGAAAATATTGTCATGCTGAATTCAAAGATAACATTTATAGTGGTCTAAGCTTCTGTCACATAATAGGGATTTTAGATTTATACACAGATATAGAAGGCTGAATGGGACAGTTGGGAAGTCCACGCTCTTCTCTTAGCTCTGGCTTGATTCCAGACACAAACTCTACATCTTAATTTCTACTGAACAAAACAAAACAAAACAAACAGAAACAAACACACAAAAAGAATCCCAAAAACCCTGAATTTGGAATTTAGTGGAATATTCTAAATTTGTGTATTGTAAATTTCATCTCTCCAGATTTCTTTTTTGGAAGGACAGCATCAATCCCTGAAGAGCATGGAGTGTTTCTGTCCAGTAAACACTTAGCACAAGGAGTCAATCAGTGCTTGATGCTCAGGTCCACAGAGCCTATCCCAGCTTGTGATACAGAAAATGTGTATCTTAAATTCTTGATATTTTTTTCTGTATTAGTTTGTTGTTTGAAGGCCAACTTTAATACAGTTAAGTGTATCTTTTTTCTCAGAAAAAATAATTGTTATTACAGAGAAATTCTGGTTACAGATTTTGGCTAGTTCTTTATTTACATAATCATGGAACACATAAGTTCTTGCTTCATAGATGCTCTGCCTCCTTTTTTATTTGGAAGAGGCTGGAGTGCTCATAAGCAAACATGAAGCTTGGAGAAGATTCAACTTCTATGTTGCAGAGAGGATTTGACCTATATAAGGCCTACAAACTTAGTTATAGCCCCTGCCAAAATCTGATATTCCTATTGTTTCAGAATTTCATCATGAGAGTGAGGATGATGAATCTCAGAAAATGTCTCCACCATCTTCTCCAACAGGTAACTGTCCCAGACTGCAGCAGAAACTAGTTGATCTCTATCTTCATGACCCAGCAGAGACCCAGAGAACTGTGGCCTGACATGTTCTTAGAAATGGTGGCAGTAGATAACTGCTGAGGGAGAGAGACTCACTTGACTTTGGGGAGATGGCCACTGGTACGTTGCTCACACCTGGTGGATATGGCTACAAATTCATGAGCATATAGACAGCATTATTTTTACTCTGGGTTATTAATAACACAATATAAAAGATAAAAATAGGACATGACCCTGGAAGGTAAGGAGTGGGAAACTAGCAGGAGTTAGAAGGAGGTAGTGGTGGAATTGCATGGCCAAGCTGTATTGTATAAAACATACATAAACAAGGAACCATCTTTGGAACAGAGTACCTATACCATCCCTTTCTTCATCTATTCCAGACTCTGAAAATGAGAGTAAAGACAGCAAAGAGAAAGAACCAGCTACATCAGAGGAGACATCTAGTTTCTCTCTCACAGGTGACACAACCCAACACCTTCTTTATGGGGCATTACTTACCATTGGTGGGGGTGTGTGTCACAGGTCCCCTGCATTATATCAGGGGCCTCTTCACTCAGGTTCAGAAAATCTGGGTTTTCCTCCAACTCTATCACCAGAAAATTCCTCAAGTCTTTGTTACCCCCTTCTCTTCAGAATCCAGAAAAGAAAAAGCAGATGAAGAAATGGAGGCAAATGCTAGAGTGGCCCACGCATCACATCCAATGCTGACAGGTAATGTCAGGCCCAGGGTGGATGCTGATGCTGTTTATGATAAAGTGGAATTTAAAAGCCCTTTATGGGTTACAGGACTGGGGTCATAGCCAGGAAGGCCGTATGGCAAGGCCATCACTGTCACATATGCCCTGATAGCCCATGTTTTTAATGATGTTAACATCTTTAAATTTATAAAACACTAAAGATTTCAGAAACTATCAGCACCTACAAGATGTGGTTAAGTGTGTGTGTATACTATGCTTTAAAATTTATACATAACATAGCTAATTAAGTATAGTTACCTAACACGGTATGAGTCACACATTCTTTGTACTCACCAAAGAAACTGACTAACTATTGGGGTTTATTAAGGAATTACATTGTCTAGAAAGGAGAGTGATAATGTTGGGTGAATGCTATATTTTCAAAAGTTCTTGACAAACTGAAAAATAAAACCTTTAGAATTCTTTTTTATGTTTGAATATCTGTACCTTATATCAAATGAAATATTGAATTGCTGTTTTCAATATTTGGTTTGTATATCAGTAAGGAAAGATAGATCAAGATCAAGATTCCCTCTTCCATTATAATTTAGTGAGGGGTGATCTACAATAATTGTGTACATAGTGTAAATTCATTTAACAGATAAAAGAACAAGGATTTTAATTGAGAAAACAATTGGATACTTAAGGATGGCTTGAGGGTAGGTAATAAAGGAAAGGTATACACTCAGCTGCTTAGTCAGGCCTACCCCAACTCAAAGTTTTGCTGTTATATACCTTAAAATTGCAGAGGGAATTATACAAAACTCTAGTAAAACAGAAAGCCAGGGTAGAAGCCCTGAGACAAGAATGATCTTGCCATCTCACAGGTCCACATGAAAAGCTACAATCTGGCAGTGAAATAGGAAACTAGGAGTGGAAAAGGTAAGCTCTTAAGCTTAGGAGTCAGAAGTGTACTGCCAGAGCCTCTTGCCAGTGGGAAAGGATTCTATTCTTAAAAAAAAAAAAAAAAAAGGTCCCAGCTAAAGATTCAGATAGAATTTTTGATCTTCCACGTCTTACCTTCCCATTCTTTCTCCCCTTCTTTTCCTGTCTTCTCTTCCATTCAATTTCACATACCACCCCGTTTTCTATTACACCTTTCTCTATTTTATGTTCTATTTTTAGGATATTTTAATATACTTACTTCCTCTCATATTATCAATTTCCTAATGTTTGTTGATAGAGCCAAACATACTATGAAAGAACAAGAAGGAGATGGGAGGGAGGGGGAGAAAGAAACAAAATACTACATATCCAACTGTTGTGGAAGTTTTAGTATGTTTAAAATCGTTTTATGCACTGTTGGGTGAGCGCTTCCATGGTCTTGGTGTCTTATATTGTTTGCAGGCTTTATACTTATGAGGAGGATATTTGATTGATAATGATCTGCACGTGCTATCAGTAGAACACTCAAGCATCTCTATATCAATAAAAACATCTGAGCTGGGACATTCAGGGTTCGACTGTCCAGTATGGTGCCTGCCATGATGGTGGTTCCTTTGGCTAAGGTCTGGAAAGGCTTTCATCTATAAATATGCCTCCTTGTCATCCTTGATGAGCTGCCACTGCAGCTTACTATGACATCCAAGTAAAATTCTTGTAGATGAGTGACAAGGTATGGAATTCAAAGCAGCAAGGCAGTGTCTTTAGAAGGGATGAAGGTTCTCTAGTAGTATAAGAGAAAACAAAGAGATCAATAGAGACACAGGTAAAGGATGGTTTGTTCCTTATAAAGAACAGAAGTCTCACTCTCTTTGGGTAGTCAAAGAAATAAGAGCAGATATTTTCAAGAAATTTAATTAATTATTAATTTTCATTAACAATGAAGTGCTTTTTCTCCTCCCAAGAATCGTGCTTGATTCTGGGAATGCAAAGATTAAAGACTTCTTTCTGCCTTAAGTTCACAAACAATAAACATGACGACATGGTCAGATTTGTGAGATTTTTATGGGGGAGGGAATTAAAATGCTTCCTGCAACTCCAGTGGTCTGAAAGGTAATTACAAGTGTAGGGATTAGAAATATCAACTACTTGTATAATTATACTAAATGAAAGTAAACTTCCGCACAAAGTTTAGATGCCTGAGTTTATATGATTCTAATGTATTGAATCAGAAAGATTAGCAAATGTTGTAAACCACAGAAAAGCACAAATTGGTCACGGTCAGTAATAAACAGGAAGCAAAAGGAGAAAAAAATAAGACCTTCATTTTCTATATGAAATGCTTCCCCCCTGTTATGACAGTTTTCTGCCAAACATCAATGAGAACTCCAGAGCAATGAATGCATAGCCAGCACATGTGCACGATTGTGGGGAAGTTTCAGGGCTTTTTTTGTTCTGTTTTCTCTTTCAGCTCCTCAGGAACTCCAGAGCCGTGAAGTCCATGATACACTGAAGCTTTGTCCTCGTGATCAGTTCTGTAAGATGAAGACAGAAAAGGAAAAGGAGGTGATGAGCTTTGGAATCAGGGGACTGGATTTAGCCTATTCAGACCATGGAAACTGGTTCTAGTTCTTGTAACTAGATCCCTTCAGGTCAAAGGACATTGGACTTCATCAAATAAAGTGATGTTCATCTTCCCATCTTAAATCTCATCCCAGAATATATCCTCAAATCCACCCCACTATCTAACCCACGCCATATCACTAGCCAACAGTAATTCCCTACTCAGGCCCCATATTTGTTCTCAGCCTCAATTCCCAGCATTTCATCAGTATAGCAAAAATGCTATCAACAGCATTCTGTTCACTTTTTTTGTTTGCTTTGTTTAGATTGTGGAGGCATAGGGAGAGCTCTTGGTCAAATCACTCTATGTCTGTAAGTGCAGATGTGTCCAGTGAGGGGGAAGGAGAGCTCTTAATCAAATCACTTTATGTCTGTAACTGCAGATATATCCAGTGATGGAGAAGGAAGGCCGAACACGCCTGGTTCTTATCATCTGCAACAAAACGTTTGACTTCCTTTTGAATCGAGATGGTGCTGAGGTTGACATTGTGAACATGCAAGAACTGCTTGAAAACCTTGGATACTCAGTGGTGCTAAAGGAAAACCTTACAGCTCAGGTAATGACCCAGAGATCAGGGCAACCTTCCTTTTGCTATTTTCAACTTTCTTTTGGTAGCAACAAGAACAAATTACATCATAGTACAGGGATTACATTTGCTCCAGAACAGGATTCTCTGGGTTTCTACATTCTCCAAAACATAGTCTCATAGAACATATTCGCCGAATGTCTGTACAACATTATCTCAACAAAGCAGAGAGTCTTTCTAAAGTACCTATCTGGGAGCCTCTATCTCCTAATGGTCTGAGGGGTATCTCTGGCCTTGAAACTGCATGACACAGAGAATAAGCAGATAAGAATTAACAGTGTCAGAACAAAATATCAACTTATTTTGAGTTATACAAGCACTGAAGTCTCAGTTCTATAAACTGAGTAAATTTGGCTAAATAATGTAAACCTGCTTATTATTTGATATCAAGAAATTTTATAATTTCTATTTTTATTAACACAAACTTCTCTGTCTACACCTTCTTTCAATGAGAATTTCTGAAACCTAATTGTAATAGTTGACCTTGATTATATTCCATCTCTCAGTGTCTTTAGAAACCTAAGATTTCCCTTAAAATATAGGGCTAGAAAGTATGTAACAGAGGAAAGCCCTACTAAGTTTCACATTTTGTGAGTATATTTTCTGACCTGTTGTTAAAGTATTATTTCTCTTACAATTCTACTTTAACCAAATCACTCAATTCCTACAAGTTGTGTATTTATTTTGAACTTCCCCTGTTACTGGGTTATAAACTCTTAACTTGAGAATGCACCGGGACTGACTCTAGAGTCTTTCCAGGAAATGGAAACAGAACTAAGGCAGTTTGCTGGCCGCCAAGAGCACCAGTCTTCTGACAGCACGTTCCTGGTGTTTATGTCCCACGGCATTCTGGAAGGAATCTGTGGGGTGAAACACAGGAAGAAAGAGCCAGATGTTCTCCATGATGACACAATCTTCACAATTTTCAACAACTCCAATTGCAGAAGTCTGAGAAACAAACCCAAGATCCTCATCGTGCAGGCCTGCAGGGGCAGTGAGTCTGTGTTGGGGCTCCAGGAGGTGGTTCTGAACTTCCTTCTATGAGTCTGGCATCTACATTTCATGCTCCAAAAGATAAATGAGGGGACCATTTTAGTACTACTGGTGTGTCCAGTCCAAAGGAAACTAGCCTATGCCCTTTGTTTTAAAGAAACAGTAACTAACATAGAATAATAAGAAATGTCGCAGTCATTTTACAACATGGTTGTTCCAGAAGTGCTGTGTTTTCCTTAGTCAGTGGAAGTTTCACTAATAATAGATATTTTCACAAGATGGATCAGTGAGTAAGATTGCTCACTGTGTGAGAAATAATTCCAGGAACCTCTCTGAAAATCCAGGCATAGCACGCATAACCTCAGGACCTTCGAGGTGGAATAAGGAGGGTTACTGATGATTGTTAGCTACCAGGTTAACTCCAGGTTTACTGAGGAGCCCTGTCAAGATAATAAGATGGAGAGTGATAGAGCAGAAAAGCTGGCATAATTTTTTGACCTCTGAGTGATCAAAAATGGACATGGATACTTTGTACTCAGATATGTACATGCACCTTACACACATATAAAAGCACAGATATTTGCATTTCAGTAAACAACATAATGCAATGTACCAGATGAGAATATGATGTCAGTAGATGTACTTTATTTCTGCGTTGTGTGTGTGTGTGTGAGAGAGAGAGAGAGAGAGAGAGAGAGAGAGAGAGAATGTTAACATTTGTTTAAGGTGTGCCATCTCTCCTAGGACATACTGGAATTGTTTGGGTATCCACAACCCAAGGGACAGCCACTGCTGATACAGATGATGAGCGCATTCTGAACTATAAGTGGAACAGCAGCATAACAAAGGCCCATGTAGAGAAGGATTTCATTGCTTTCAAATCCTCCACCCCACGTAAGTGACTTTAGATGTTCTGAATCTGTTAGTAGTAATTTTTATACAACAGGCTCAAACAAGATAATACACATTTAGTGAAAATTCTATGTCTAATTAAGAATGCTTTCATGGTAGATAGATTTAAAAGCATTGGCGTTTTTTTTAAATTAGACTTGCTTAAAAACTGCCAACATAATCAGGTTATTTGGGGGAATCCGAAATTCAAATATTTGAACTAAAAAAAGAGAATGATATTTCACATGGATTTGTTTTTTAAAAATATGATGACACATCAATATGTAACATGATTTCCCAAAACTCAACTAGTAAAAAAATGCTAGGCCCACAGTACACACTGTAGCAACTCAGCCTATTATTTTAATCTGTTTGGGGGAAATTAATTGACACAGAAATGTCTACCTTTGCATTTATGTAACCAACAAATGACTCAGGGAAACCACAATAAAGGTGACATAGATCCTAGAAACAGAACATTCTCAGTAGCTGACAATCAATGTAGCAAAATATCTTTTTAAATAGTTATCTACAACAGGGTCCTATCAAGGATTTAGTGAGCAAGGCAACTTGAGAAAACAAGTTTACACAAATCATGGTTCTTTGCATTTACCTTCCATGATTAAGGTCTTGTGTGTGTAGGAATCATTTAGAGATGTTTTTGCTATGCAGAGTTCTGATTCTGTGTGTATTACTGCAACCTTTCTAAAAAAGCGTAGTGATGTCTCAGCTGTTGATACACAGCCATATGTGAGCTAAGAGAGATTAGGGGACTCTCGAAGTGTAGATCAGAGAATAAAGTTTGCACAAGCAGTGACCACCTACAACCAGATTAGACACACACACTTTTATTTGTTTTAAGTGTTGAAATTTTAATGAGATTTTACCTGAAAGAAAAGTTATACATTTTTAACTGACAAAAAGAAATTAAAATTATATGTGACCTCAACACTGACTGTTTAGTGGTAGATATAAAGTCGAATACACAAAATTATTCCATTCAGATTGTGCAAATTTTTGTGCTAGAATCAGCCTAGTGAAAACCATACGGTCCACAATGAAGACAGATGTGAGCCTTGGCTTTATGAGCTAATTCTCAGACTTGGGAGGAAGACATTAACTGTGAGGGCAAGCACAGGTACCCTGGGAAAGAGATAGTGACTGTCACTTGTATTAAGTAGTATAAAGGAATATTTGTCTCACAGTATAAAGAGATTATTCACATCAAGAGAAAGAGAGGGCCATTCTACATGGTATAAACAGAGTGTATGGTGGACCTAAGAAATAGAAAATTTTGAAAGAAAAGACAAGATTGTCTAAGCACAGAATCATGCGAGAGTCTAGAGATGGAGGCAGGGGCCAGGTAAGGGAAGATCTTACATGATCTCTTGTGGCAATAATCTTAGTGAGATTTAAACAATGAAACAATGCAGACTTGACTCTGAAATGAAAGGAATGAAGTGCAGAACAGTGAGAAGGGATGCAATGAAATCAGACTGCTATTACAGAACTGCAACCCAGAGATAATAACGATATGGTGGAGCGAGGCAAGTCATTGGGTCCAGTACTTAGTACATCACATGAATATGACTCATTGGTTTAGTTGCTTTGTTTGGGAAGAAATAGCAAATATGGAAGCAATAAGTATCCAAGAGTATAAGCTGTGAGGAAGGAGAGGTTTGGGTACAATGAATGAAGCCTAGGAAGCTCGGTCTAGTTAAATGGCAGTTAGAGAACTGTTGCTCTGTGTTTCCACAGCAGAAGCTCAGTTCAAATGGCAGGGAAATGGTCTTCTTCAAAGAGAGTTATATAAGAAAAAAGTTGCAAAATATAGAGCAGGAAACAAACAAGGGTGAAGAAGCAGAGAAGCAGGAAACGATCAGATGGGAACTTTTTCTCTACCATAAGAAAGACTAAAAGTGCTGGAAGAGAGAAAGTGCTGGAAAGACTCAGTGCTCTTTCACAGGACTTGCATGTTAGAGCCTGTAACTTTGGCCTTGCCTATTAAAACAACAAACAAAAAACACACGGTTTTATGAGGGTCCTTGAGGGATTCCTCTGCATCTTTTGTAGAATCCTGAGGTCTCAGCTTTTCTCAGCTTGCTTTCCTGTTTTCTGGGAAACATTCAGTCATACTTGGTTGTTCCCAACCTGTGGTGCCTGGGATCCTCCACACTTCAACTTTGACTATTCCCATGTCTTTATTTGCAGATAATATTTCTTGGAAGTTAGACAAGAGTGGCTCTCTCTTCATTTCCAAACTCATTGACTGTTTCAAAAAGTATTGTTGGTGTTATCATTTGGAGGAAATTTTTCGAAAGGTAGGGGTTTTGTTTTAATTATTTTTGTCCTTGGAAACTTTGAAGAGCCATATGCCAAGAGTCATAAACTGATTCACCCTGATGCTGCTTCATGTACTCTAGTTTATTTACAGAACAATTTTCTAAAGTATGACATAAAACCAGTGTGGGTTTGTGTAAAACCCTCTGATTTTCATAGCCTTGTTTAGTCATTTCTCTAAAGTTACCAAGTTATCTGTCTGCACTGTCTACTCTGTCTGCACTGTATGCACTGAAGATACATTCTCTCTGCACTATAGAGCAGCAGCATGACATACACTAAGACATTCTTTCTACACTACCCAACCACAGCCCTGACATACACTATGGCTTACTTTTGCTGTTGAGAACAACATCAGAAGCTTCCTTCTTGGGAGATCTCTAAAGACTTTCTTTGCTACTGCAGGTTCAACATTCATTTGAGGTCCCAGGTGAACTGACCCAGATGCCCACCATTGAGAGAGTATCCATGACACGATATTTCTACCTTTTCCCGGGGAATTAACACAGGCAACACACACACAGGTAAATGTATGTAGGCCATGGATTTGGATACCCGTTTACAGTCTGTACAGACAATCTGGGTAGAATGGGAAATAATGGTGACACACTTGATCCCTGTTAGTTACTGAGTCTTTTCCTTAGCACAGCTGGGGAAAACCTTGGTTTTATCTGCTTTCAGTTGTATTATAATAATTGCATAACAAATGATTAGTCTTCTACTAGCCAAGTGGAATCCCACAGAGAATTAACATTTTTCTCCATGGAACTCAATCAGTGAGGAAAAATATTTGGTTTTAATGCACGTACAACATGCTGTAATTAAAAGCACCATGCACAGAAGTGATCTCTGATGAAGTTTTTGGTGCTTGTGATGAGGCCTGTCTGAGCCACACTGTAGGCTGAGAAGACATTGCTGGAACTGCATTGAGGTAGCCAGGGTCTACTAACCACGTCCCCCTGGGTATACACACAGTCTGCATCCTTTCTGTAGACATATTCCTAACTGAAGAGACTGTTCTAGTTGCATCTTGAATCCAGAGCTGCAAAGGTCTGTGCACTTTCTTTTTTACCTTTTCAAGGAAAGTGAAAAAAATTATAACAGAAATTGTTCTTTTAAGAGACTCATTTTGAAGTTGGGCAGTGGTGGCACACTCCTTTAATTTCAGCACTTGGGAGGCAGAGGAAGGTGGATCTCTGTGATTTCGAGGCCAGCCTGGTCAACAAAGTGAGTTCCAGGACAGCTAGAGTTACAACAGAGAAGTCCTGTCTCGAGCCCCCCTCTTCCCCCCACAAAAAAAAACCCAAAACAGGGAAACAAAAGAGACCCATTTTCTATAGAGAAGTTTTATACCAAACTTTTCATCTACTTATTTACCACAAATATCAGGGTTTACAGGACAATTTTAAGTGGACTGAGGAACAAATCAATCCTAAGAAACTGTGTAGTTCTCTCATTTTATAGTAAATTTTATAGGATAAATCATGCTCATTACAAAACAAACATAAACACATGCAAAAATACAATAATAACAAAAATATACATATATAAATATATTATTCATAATAATTTAAATATGAAATAAATAAATTCAAATATAAAAATAAACAAATATGACAAAATTACATAATAATAAAGAAATAATAACTGCTAAAGTTTTTGAAAAAGTTTATATGTAAAAAAATCCCCACTTATATTCAGTTTTACCTGTTATTTCTTTGTTATAAGCTTTAATAATGGCAATGCAATGTTCCTAAAATTTTGATTTTCATGATACCTGTTGAGTAAGCACAGCCCATTATTTCCTCTGACTTTACTTTAAGAGCTGTGGTTATTATTTAAGTCCTGTGTACCTTTTTATTGTGATACCTTTACATCTTTACTTTTGTTAACAATAAGTTAATGGTCTCAGAGTATATGTCTAAAATCAAATCAATGTATTTAAATAAAAATATTTCTGTGGGTCTATAGAAGTTAATACCAAGATTACATGAAAAACCATATAAATATCACTAATACAGGATAGTTACCAATAGATAGAAAATGAGTCCTCTTAAGACTTATATACATATAATTGTATTGAAGAGTTGTGAAATTCATTGTACCACTAGTAATTAATCACTTGGCTTCTCTGACACCAGTTTTCAAGTGTAACGTGTTTACACTAACTCCTGACTCCACAAGTTGATATGTACACAGCAAGCCTCCCCTGTATTGCCTGGCATTTGGACAATTGCTTACTGTATAAGCCATTACCATTGCATGTACTGGCTTGCTTCTCAGTGGTGAATGACATGCCATGCTGTGAATGGTTTGATTATCTTCATTAGTCATGTGTTGTCCATACTCTCTTTAGTTATTCCAACTTTATATGGTCTTCCTGGTATTTTTCACTACCATCTTACAGGTTTTCTTGAAGTTGATAAGAGGTTCCAGTGGGATTTAATTGTGCTCATTTGAGTATGTGGGACTGTGTTTTACTGATTCATGGGATTTAATTGTTTTCATTTGACTCTGTGGCACTGTGTTTTGCTGATTCATTGTTACAGTTCTCCTTTTACTTTCATCAGGAGTTTTGCATTTCTATTTTTATGCACTTTTCAAGTTTTGAAGAAGGATAACCCTAGGCTATTTTATCTCCTCATTGTTCTTAAATGAGATTTTTTTTTTCCCTACACAGTTCCTAGTCAAGTATTGCTGTGGATGAGAAGAAAAGAAACTACCAAGATCCCTGGATTTTTAAAAGTGTAAAACCTTACAATTAGATGTTTTATAGAATACTCATAAAAATCTAGATAATTTTTCATAGGTTTTTTTTTTGGGTGTGTGTGTGTGTGTGTGTTGGGAGACTTGATATGTAAAATTTTATATGAAAAGTATAGATTAGTCCCTTTTAAATCTTCGCACCTTTTATTTCCTCTTTTTAAATATTACATTTGCATGTCTCTATAAAATGAATTAAAGAAGAAGACACAGAATAGCACATGAACACTGGCTTTTGGTGAACCACTTACACTTATAAACTAATAGCTAGAATTACTCACAATGCAGATCTTATCTACAATGGAACTGAGAAATGAAGTGTGTCTTGCATACTGTCACATGGCTAGCTAATGTAATAATTCTCTAAGGATGAGATTAAGGAAACTGGTCTCCACTGCTTGTCTCTGTCATACATGGTTTCCATGCGTAGTGGCTGCCTTTAATTGGTTTGGTAGGATACACTTACAAATTCATGTTGTTTACAAATTTGTTGTCTTATGTATTTTTGATTATATATATATATATATATATATATATATATATATATATATATACTCACATGCATACATTTAAATTTCTGTCGGTTGGAATTATTGGAATAAACCATCGAAACAGAAATTACAGAGTTAAAAACATTAAAGATACTTTTTCTTAACACAATATATTGCTCAAAACCCTATGCAAAGTTGCATTCTTTAGGAGCAAGATCTCCTGGAGCCCACCTACCTCTATTTTCACCATCTTGAGAATGTTTAATAGCTCTTATTATTTCATTGAGCCAAAAATAAAATCAGTGTTTACTCTTTGGTTAAAGCATCATTCTGTGTAGTCTTTGGGTCATTGTGTTTATATTAAATGTTACCTTATCTCATAGGGGGAAACAGAATCTATGTAAGCTTGCCTTGAAGTTGTGGGAGTCACCCCTGGTTCCCGCTCTGCTTTAAACTTTACCAGGATTGTGGTCACTGCCCTGAAATGTTCATTAGCAATTTAAACTTTCCATCCACTCTATTTGGCCCTAGGTCCTACTAAATTTTCAGTATATGTTCTGTGTTAAATGTGCACCTTTCAAAAGTGTCTCCTGAGCACTGATAAATAAGGCTCTGATGGGCCCTGCATTCATTCTTCTTTACATTTGTTCTGCCTAGACTCCTTATGACCTCCTACAGAGTTTGTATTTGCCCTTCACAGATATATTTATTTTATTTTATTTTGTTTTATTTTAAAGCTCATAAGAGATTGACCTTTTCTTTGTTATGCTATTCAATTGCTTAGCACAATGCTTAGCAGAGAGGAGACTCTCACTAATTCTTGATTAGAGAGGGGAATTTAAAATTGAAATTTTAGTGGATTTTGTAATTACTCTTAACTTATTAAATTAAGAGCTGCTTTACTTAAGTATTTTCCCCCTAGTTTATCAAATATATTCATTTTTCCCTTGATTCTTCTTGGGAAGTATTATGTATCCAGAATACAAAATCTGCTTTTTAATTTATAGTTCCAAATCTTCCCTTCAAAAAACAGAGCTTGTATATTAGTTATTGTAATCTTACAAAGTAAACAAGATAGGCATGTGTTCTGCTTACACAAAATGGTCAACACAGTTATGTATATGCATGGAGTTGTACTCTGAACTGAAGCCCAACATATTTCTGCTTTTGGGATCAGCCATTTAGTCTATGCTCACATTTACCCTTCTTAGCTAGGTCCTTATATTTGTAACTTCATTTTCATTCTCTTACACCTTGGATGTCTAATCACTTGATTCATTCATTCCATTTCCAAACCTTCTCTCCCCCTGTCCCCTCTTACTGTTTAGGCCACATCTTTTTTATTTCTTACCAGAGACAAGGCATAGTCTTATTATTGGTCAGTCTATATACAGATCTCTCTTCTTTTAACTTTTTTTTCCAAGACAGGGTCTCACTATGTAGCTCTGGCTATCCTGGAACTCACAATGGACACCAGGCTAGTTTTGAACTCATGGAGATCCATTTGCCTCTGTCTCTTGAGTGCAGGAAAAGTCATGCCCTGTCAGATCTTTTTCATTCTTAAACGCAGAAATTACTTCTAGAATTATTGTACAGGAGTGTAAAAAACTAAACATTTTGTTAATTCTCTTTCTCAGACAAAAGCACAATACATTCTCATAACCTACAAGTACTCTACAGAATTTTCTGTTTGATGTGTCTCTGCATTTTTACACACATCAATCTAGCTTTCTAGGACTTTATACATTCTCTACTCCTAGAGTCCTTCTAATAGACCAATCCATGATTTATTCTCATAATAATAACGGAGTTGATCAATAATAATGGGAACGTGAACAAGCGTATGAAAAGTATGCATTTGTAGCATTTTTGTTTATAATAGCAACCTCATCAAACCTTTCGTAAACATTTTCTAGTTTGAATACTTTAATCTTAGGAAAGTTTTCTGAATAACTTCCTTCCAACTATTGGAATATCTTCCAACATATCTGTATTTTTAGGCATTTATCACTCAGGGTCAAAGCACAGCAAATCACGTACCTAAACAGATGGAACTTAGTATAGAGAATATTTAACCTGGCTTTGTGATGGGGAAAATAAATAAAACAGTTATTGACAAAGAACAACAGTACTTACAGAAGGTATCTACTAACCCTAAGTTGGGACTAAATAAAAATAGTTAGGGTTTAGAGAGAATAATGCTTGCAGAATTAAGTGTCAGTTCCATGAGGAAATGGGTCATTTTGATGTGTGGTCCTGTAGAGCAGACTCTTCCACATTTGGCTTTAGTAATTGCCAGGGGTCATTGTAGGGTGTGTGGTGAGGCTTATTCTAGATGTGTGGAAATAAGACAGGATGTGAAACTAGCCACTACTTTTAGAATAAAGCAACGTTGTTGGTCTATTGCATACAGAAAAGTAACATTAAAAACAGAAAAATAAGTATCTCTCCTATCCTTATGCTTTCTAATTTCTACTCTGATGTTTCTAACAAAACCTACCTGGATTCTGGTTCACCAAGAAAATACAAGACTTGGCAAAATTTAGTGCTAGTATCACAGACCATGGGTAGAAGGATGATGTGTAAGATGATTAAATAACAGTTTAGTAACTGCGGCAGTGTACTGTGGTATCCTATGAAGTATGTCAAAATAATACTGGCCTTTCCTTAGTAAATTATCACTAACTTATACTACACATAAAAGGTTAAACAAAACAAAAGCCAAGTGCTCATATCTGTCTTATTCTGGAGTTGGTAATAAAGGCATCAGTCATATATTCTGTGCAAGGCCAATATTTCTGTTTTGATCTAGAGCTTGAAGCTTTCAGAGTAAGAAAGATGCGAATGAAAGTAGACTTTGTTAGGAGCATAGCAAAAAGGTCCTTATGCCCACAGATCTCCAGAAAAACCAGGAATGTTAAGCACACAGGATTATCTTTCCAATGGGAAAAGTACAAGAAAAAAATCTGTTTTTCCATCCAGAAAGCTGAGAGTTGGAAGTGTTTAATATCCTGCTGGTCTGAGTTATTTGTTGGATGAGAGTATATGAAGCTTGTTCATTACAGGAGATACCATTAGTCTAAATGACCCTTGTAGCGAGATGCTCCCACAGCCAGTACCGGAAGTGGTTAATAGCCCAAATGACCTCTACACTCTCTGTATGACTGAGACCATGCTAAACTCTTCCATAGACCCTCAAGTTAGTACAGGTAGCCTCTCTGCAGAATCTATGTTCTTGAGGGAAATGACATCTACCTTGAGTTGAGTTTCAGTGTAATTATGCTTTCTTGTACACTGGGTATTGTATTACACCAGGAAACTTTTTTTTCCAAATTGTACTGGGATTAAATATATTTGGAATAAGCCAACTGGTATTAGACTACCCAAAGTCTGATCCAGGTTAATGAAGTCAATCTGAACTTTTTGTTTGTTTGTTTGTTTTTTTCAGACAGGATATTGTAGAAGTTTATTTTGAGTTGTGTTTAAAATATTGTTTTGTGTACTGTTGGGTGAAGGTCTCTCTAAGTCTTGGCATTTTGTATTGTCTGTAGGTGTTGGATTTATTTGGGGAAAGGTGATTGTTAATGATCTGCTTATGCTATCAGTAGAACACCTGAGGTGTTTTGAATCAATAAGAACACCTGAGCTCAGATGCTTGAAGTTCCACTGTTGAGTATGGTTTTGGCCATGACAGTGCTTCCATCTGCTGAAATCTGGCAGGGATTACATCTATGAGAATGCCTTCTTGTCATCCTTGCTGAGCCCTGACAGCTACATACTATTACAAATGGAGTACCAATGTTGGCCACCAAGATCATGCCAGCTAATTCAATGTGGAGACAGGAAAGAAGAAAAAGAAACTCCAGACCTCCCAGAGTCCATTTTGTTTTGTTTTGTTTTCTGAAAACCTGTCCAGATAGTGGTGAGGTGAGGTGGTCCTGCTAAGACACATCTGCTATGGTGATGAGAACTCCACTCTAAAAGGGAACCTGTCCTTCAGACAAGGTTACCAGCTGTTTTTTTCCAGCAAACCAGAGTCTATCTTAAAATCTGTAAAATGTTTCCTCAGGGACAGTATACAGAACCTGTCTTCCAGAACTGGCCAAAGTTGTATCTCTTGCTGGTAACTGAACTTGGTACTCTAAGTGTCATCTAGGTGATGCTGGTTTTAGAGATATGAAGGGGTCATGGAGAACAACTGAGGCTTGACACTATGAGAGGCCAGGAAAGGCCATTAGTGAAGATGTAGTCTCAGTATATATATAATATAAATAATACACATATGTAGTGTACTATGTATGCACATGTGTATGTGCAAATGCTTATAATACAGGTTAATTGATTTCTCTCAGTTTTCTACCATCTCTATATGAAATTGTCATATTTCATGGTCTTTAAAATCATTTGTATGTTGATATGTTATTAAATCTCTGTTGCTGAGTAATTTGTCTTCTAAAAGTGACTTCCATATTTATCTAGTTTCTAGTGGGATGTCTTTAATATTCAAAAATATATCTTTAATTTATGATACATGTTTTCATTCTCCAGCTGACTCCTCTTGCATTCTTCTCACTGTCATAGAATCAGATACTAAGAAGTTATCCTTCTCTCACGAGACCTTTACACAAAATGAAATCATAATTCTGACAACTTCTTAAACTTTATTCAACTCCCTACTTCTCATATGCCAGCCTAAGCATCACACCACTGTTTCTTATGGATGGTTGAAAATATCTCTTGAGCTCCCTTTAGTCAGGAAAATTAGGGAATAGAAAGTATAAATCTATTGATTATGACACTAATGAAATTAAATAGACAAACCATTAGCATTTTGTAATGGACATTGGCTATACTGCTGAGAAAACCCAATTCTGTTAAAATAATAAAATAAAAAAACAAGACAGTAGTTTTCTAGAAAGCATTCAAATGATAAGTAAATAAGTTTATAGTAATGTTTGAGTATATATGATGAACTAATATTTGGTGTTTATGACATCATATGAGTTTTACATAATTTAGTAAAGAAGTAAAGATAAATGTATTATAAATTACAAACCAGCAAGACAGCAAAAGGCAAATAAACAGAAAGTGTGATGGGACAAAATATATTTCTCAGGGACACAAACAATGAATCCACACTGTAATGACACTATTTCTTTTATAAAATTTAGTTATTTCTTTTTAGAATTTCATACATGAGTTTATTGAATTAACAATGAAGAATAAGTAGGTAGTGGTGGCACATGTCTTTAATTTCAGCACTTGAGAGGCAGAGGCAGGCAGATATCTGTACATTCAAGGCCAGTCTGATCTACAGAGTGAGTTCCAGAACAGCCAGAGTTACAACAGAGAAACCCTGTCTCAAAAACAAAACAAACCAAAATAACAGCAACAAAAACAATGAGGAACAATGAAGTCATGTTTGCTGAGAGAGAGCCCCTTGGGAGACTATTTAATCCCAAGTAGTCCACCAGAAACACATGTGCATATGAGTAACACTACATATATATATATGAAGGGAAGACAGGGAGGGGTGGAAATGATGCCACCTCTTGACTGAAAAGCACATCACCTAAATTGGCTTGTTGACACCAAACATGATCCCACTCTAGTAAAGCATGTACTCAACCCAAGAAATGCAATTAATGCCAAGATTGCTAGATAGTTGAATTAGTAACTAAGCATAGTACAGGACCACTGTACTGTTCTGACAGAACATGCATGTGTGCTAGACTCAGCTTGTCTTCTATGACTTTTCCTCCTCAACTCTCGACTGTGGTCATCATACTGAGTCACTATATGTGAAGGCTGATATGTCAAAAAGGAAGCAGCTTTGGTCAGTATGGTAAACTCAAGGATTGGTCATTCTTTCCTTAATGCTGTGCCTCTCAATAATAGTACCTTACCTATTTATTCCTCTTTTCTTCTTTCCCAGCATTTTATTCAATTTAATGAGCTGTGGGATTTGGCCATTTTGGTGTACTGTGGACATATTTCTGTTCCTTGATCTCTGGGTTAGTTTGCCAATTAGTGCTTCTACAGCACAGAGGCAACACCTCTCATTATTTGTCCTCAGTTAGCTCCAGTACCCCTTATTATTAAAAGTGGATGTGAAGGCCAAGCATTCTCAGTATAATAATACGAAGGCTATTATTTTAAGGCAAGCCAAAGTCAAATTAATAGAAAAAATTTACATTCCTTAATGAGACTCACATATGTATTCTTTTTAATAAAGTTTAATATATTTTCAACTGGTGAATTTGCATTAAGTAATTTGGGAAAAAATTCACCTTTAATCTCTCTGAATGATGAAAAGGCAAATTCTACACAAAGATTCTTCTAATAGAGTTATCCAAGCCTTGGGCAAAGGGGCTCATTCACTAGCATCAAATCAAAGCCAAAAGTCCTGGACTGGAAGACTCAAAGGAAGAAAGAGAGGAGGAAACTTTTGGGAACACAAGTTTCTGAAGGAAAAATAGTAAAAAATGTTGCTGGTAGAGGCTGAGTTTTAGAATCCTTAGGTTCTGAGGATAAAGCAACACTAGATAACTAACCAGAACAGACACAGAACACACATTTACACCTGATACTAAGAGAAAAGGAGGACGTACCTCTCTCCTCTGTCTCTGTGTCTGTCTTGTTGACCATTTCATAGTTCTTTACTCTTAGGACTATTAAATCTAGAACTTGAATTCCATAGTTTAAGACTGACATGACAATTCTAAGAGATCATAGTTATCCATGGCTGGGTAGGTCATAGTTTCTAGAAGAGAACCTGCTGCAATTATTCCCCTAAACAGACATAATATTAAGCTGCTCCCTAGCTACTTATCTTTATATATACAGAAGTGTAATATTAAACCCCAATCAGAGAAGTGTCTTTTTTGCAGTAGATTGAAATTTATAGATACTCACACATGGACAACATGCAAAAAATAAAAGACTGATGAGTCCTCAGCCCTAAATGGAGCATCTGTAGTAAAAACCCTCACCTTAATTACCACAGAAGAAGAGGCAGAATGGTTGTTAGAGCCAGAGGTACTGAAGATCTGGTGGAAAATTGGGTTTGAGACATAGAAAGACAATTGAACACATGAATTTACAAAGGTTTGAATGCATACACAAGACCTTCACAAGACAGAACCAAGAAAAATCCCATCATGGATGAGGGAGGCACTTCTGGATCCCCTACCCATAGCTGAGGTACTATTGATGGTGGAAATTGATGGCTACTAGAGGAAGGAAGGCATCAGTTTTCTTCAGATATATAATCCCTGATAGGTTGCCCACGTTCAAGTGAGGACCTTATGCCAATGCACATTCTAGCAGCACAGAATGGTCCGTATGGGTTTAAAACACAGAGTAAATGAAGTTGGGAGGGAAAAGTAATGGGAGGGATATTGGAGGCATTGTGGGGACAGAGATGAATGTAACCAAAATCATTATATGTGTGTATGAAATTATCAAAAAATATTATAAGTATACAATAAGGGTTCTGACCTTCTGAGACACAGAAAAGGCCAGTGTGCTTTTATTCATTTACTGATCAGCATTTACTGATCACAATAGTTGTCTTCAGATGCATGGGTAATTTCAACACACACAAGTAATTCAACAGACACCAGCCGGGCTTCAAAATTGAACTAAATTTTATGTTAGCCCTTGTAGATTAAGGGATAATTCCTATAATACTGCCACTGCCTTCAGATGACAATCATAAGCAAAAGTACACCATGGTTCATTCTACCTGCCTGTGCGGGTATATCAGGAACAGGTCCACACTGTGGCCCTGTAGGACCCTTAATCTTTCAATGACCTCATCTCAAGTGAAGGTGGATTCTTCCTTTACTGCAGGAAAGAATTTTAGGATGAGCCACTATGAAGCAGAGTTGAGGGTTTATTAGAAGATATTTTAATATAGATTTTAAAGCAGGAAGTTTAGGGGAAATAGTGGTATTCAGAAAGAGAATGGGTAGGAACATCTCAAAAGGTTATATTTCATTTCCTTTACTATTGTCACATATAAGAGTTTGGTGATTTTTGAAGTTATTACTTTCAAAGAGATAAGGGATTTATATGAAGCCACAAGTGTTTTCTGAGGAATACCTGGAAGGTTATCAGTTAATAAGGTAAGACTCTGGATCTCAGAGATAGTAGGTGCAGGAAGTTAAGATGTTCCAACTCTAGACTAAGTTAACAGTCTCCTTGTGCTCTTTCCAGAAAATATCAGGGAAAGCAGTGAGACCGTATGTAAAATGAAAGATACTGAGACTTCAAGGCAGCTTTATGTTATTTTGACATTCTTAAAGGAAATATGTGTGACTTTGGCACAACACATGCCAGTAATTGTGCTGGAATCCTTGATTTTCAGCTGACAAAGGAGTTGATCTATGTCTTTCTTGTGCTTCCCAAATTTTTTTCTGTCTTATCCTTTCTTTCTACATCTTTGCGTTCAGTTAATTTGCTAGATCTTTCACAGAACTAATGGAAATACAGCATAACATTGTAGTATTAATAAAAGATACATATGAACATCCAAGGAGAAAGCTGGGCAAGGCAAGTCCTGAGCTCAAGAGATTCTGCCCTTTGTATGAACTTATATTGTGCTACCAAACCGGTTCTTGCAAATCATGACTAACCCCATATGTTTCTCAAACCTTTTAGTTAACTGATTGCATTAGGGCTTCATGCAGGATAACGTAGGCACCACCTATATTAATACATGACCAGCTCTCTTTTCTCAAGAAAATAAGGCCTGATGGTTATGAAATTGTGCTTGTGGGTTGAGTTTTCCAGTAACCAGAGACTTATCCAGAGAATTATCATAAGAAACTTCATTAGAATTCTTCAATTATTCAGGAAATTCCCAGGGATTTAGAGACTCTAGTCCAGGGACCAGGGTTGAAAACCAAATACTAGAACAAAAGATTCACTTCTCACTTGTATCAGCGGGGATTTAGTCCTGGCTCAGAAAGCAGGGCAAAGGCTAAACAGAAGGGGAATAAGTAATCTTGTAATTCTATCACTTGGGAACTTTAAGCCTTTATGAGCTTGGTACCCAGGAAGCAGAATAGAGGAAAAAACATATGCTACTTCCATTCCATAGACTTTTGTAGTGGGATATTTTAACTTATTCTCAAACATTGTAAAACTACATGCACTATTTGTGCATTGAAATGAACATTGAAACATTTGCTATGTCTGGCAGCATGAGCTGCTGCAGGAAAGGTCACCTTCCATAGACTGTAAGTTGGGTGTGAATAGGCTGCTACTTTCTGGAGTGAAGAAAGAATGCTAGTTTGAGGATAAGGCAATTGATGTTCAAAATGCATTGTCCCTGAAATCCTACATGTTAGAAGCCATTGTTTATGATATTGCTCTGCAGCCCTCAGCAGCCAAAAAAATGGAAACACCTTATTCTCCCTAACCTTGACTTGGGTGTCGTTGCCAAGTAAGCTGGCTGAGTCTGGGAGCCATGCAGTTTTGATTATTATGCAGATATGAACTTTGTATCTGTGGATGGTGCCTTTCCTCAATAAATTGCTTGAAAACCATTTGGTTGGTATTCAGTCTATCTCAGAGGCTGTCCTCTCTGCCTAAGTCATTCAGACTTACATTTTAGAGATTGTCTTTTTGTTAGTTATTGGACTCACTTGAGAATAGTTCCATCAATAGACTTTCTTCTCTGTCTAAAGAACAAAATAAAAGGCATCTTCCAAGAATAAAAATCCAGGAAAGTAAATTCCTTGACCTTTCTTCACTGGGTGTCAAATGATGTCTTCATATAACAGCAAGAAATAGAGAACCATAACACACTAAGGTGATTAAATAGCTCAGTCTTCTTGCATGTCCATGTTCACATTTACCTCTGATTAGTTTATCCAACAATAGGCTGGATGACCCGAGACAAAAATAAGAAGTCCATAGTAGGGCTTTCTGATCTTTCTAATTCAGTTTATATATTGCATTATCTGAAAAAATGCTTAGCTAAGCAGTTTCTAACCCTTGAGCCTCCCAACACTTAGTGTCCTGTGTTGGAAATGCTCTCCCTCTGGGCCAACTAGGCTGCTTGCTTCCTCTCAGTACCACTCTCATCATAGGTTATCACCTACCTTTAGTATAAACTGGATAACCTATTACTTCCTGGCAAAAAGATAATGGGAATTTTTTCTTCAAGCCACATGTCATGACTTATAATCTTATATTTACTTGCATGATTTGCTGTCCTCTCTCACCTAACATGATGACTTTAAAAAAGATCACGATGCTTTTTCCCTGTAAGCATACCACCTTTCAGAGCACATGAAACAGAAGTGATACACAGAAAATATTTATGATGTGGAAAAAGTTTCCAGTTAAGAGATATGTTGTGAAAACATTAAGGTAAGCAGCATTAAATATATTGGAATTAGACTACATGTGAATTTCCAGGTAAAAATTTGAATGTCTTATTATGACTCAAGCTCAACCTAATACCTGTTTTATCCTACTACCAAATACTAGAAACGGGTCATTAGATACATGGGTTCCAGGATGCTTTTAAGGGTGTTAAATATTGATCAGGACTTCTAGAAGAGTAAAAAGAGCAGTGATCTGAAAGATTTATCTGCTTCTCTTCAAGTCTATTTGCACATCAGAAGATTTTCTTAACTTTACACCACCAGAATGAATGTTCAAAAGCAAAATTCAAAGCTCAAGACATCATTTGAATTTGAATCACTGGTGATCCTGTGACCCAGCACTATACTGTTAGGGATGGGAACTATGGTATGTAGACTCTTGACATAAAACAGTGAGAGGAGAGGAGTCCTGTTTGCCTTTGAATGAATTTAAGACATATTATTAGACATGTGAACCATGGAACCTCATTAAAGACTCAGAAATATTGTAAGTTCTCATTTCTATTAGAACAGAATATATAGCCTTAATCATTACCTCAACTTTATTGTTTGAACTTGATTCAGAAATTAACAAAACTCTCATGATCCCAGAATATAATCCACCACCAGAAAGACAAAAGGAAAGAGAGAGAAAGAAAGAAGGAGAGAGAGAGAGTGAGAGAAAGGGAAGAAAGAAATATTTTGTACCTTTTAACTAGAATTTGTTTTGGGTCAAACTCAAAATTAAAAATAGTCTCACGGTACTGGACAGGTGGCTCAGAAGTTAAGAGCACATCCTTCTCTTCCAGAGGACCAGACTATGGTTTTCCATACCTATTGTTAAATGGTTCATAACTTCCTTTAATTCCATTTCCTTAGGATCTGGTACCTTCTTCTGGTCTGCCTGGACAGCACAACATATGTGCCATACTTTAACACACACACACACACACACACACACACACACACACACACACACTTCTAATCTCAAAATTAATTAGTACATTTAGGTGTTTTTTAGTTGCTGTTTATCTAAAGTCAGATTGTAACTCAGTCGAAATGGTGAATTTACATCAGACACAGTCACTACTAGTAAAATGTAAATTTAATAAGTATGTTCTCTTTTCTACTGAATTCGTAGCCAACTATAACTTCACACCTTATTTAGATGAAAGTAGAAGTAAAATGATTTAGTCAGTTTCTAAATAATATTTCTAAATGGTTTTGCTGAGATTGAAGTTCCTTTACAAAATGGCACATCTTTCAACTGTAATCGACAAGTCTATTGCAGTAAAATCATTTCACTGCCGAAGAGACATGATCACATCTTAAGACTATGCCACTCTGAAAAGAGGTGAAGAAAAGGCCAAACTAATTAAAATGCAATACTTTTCAAGCTCCCATATTAAATAGATTACTCTGCTTCCCATGGTTATGGATGAGCAAAAAGATAGAAGGAAGGACAGGAGGCCCCTGTTTGATGTTTTTCTTCATGGTTAGTGGATGGGAGCTTCCTCTGCAGGTTAGCACAGACCTGCAAGAAAAATAGCATTGTAGTTCTTGTCAACAATGCCCATCTCTTTGCCAAGATACTCCTGACTTTTAGTTTACAGTTTGAACAACTCTGATTTCAGGCTTCAATAAACATGGAGATAAATCCATTTCATTTCCCATAAATTCACATCTCACCCTCTGTTTCCAGTAAAAAGTAAATGTGGCAACAATAAATTTTGAAATATTAAGAATTGTAAAATTTTATGATGAAGAAAAAATTATATTTAATCTTATACAGACAATAAGGTTAATTAATTTGTGGCATTTAAGTGTTTAGAAAACATTATGCTATTAAAGAAAAATATGAAGAAACCACAATATAATTCAGACAGGTTTATTTTACATATAAAAAATTTAAAAACAGGGTAAGATTCCTTGGACACTAAGAAAAGCAAATTGGCAGGCTTTACAGATGCTCAGCTGTAAGAGTGTACTGCTCTGGTAGAGGACCTGGGCTCAATCCCAATATGGACATCAGGTAGCTTACAACCACATTCAACTGCAGATACAAATTTGATGCTCTCTTTTGGCCTCCAAGGATACCTAAACACAAGTGCTCATTACTACCACAGGCATACACATATGCACACAACAGTTCAGCGTTTTGTGGAAATAATACTCAACTTTAATTATTATTTTTAGTCCCCTATACTAATTTATTTACTGGTTATGATTGGGCTTCACCATCATCTGGCTATTTTTCTGCTCGTATTTGTATTTGCATCTTGTCAAGGAAGTAGAGATCAATTTAGAAGATGAAACTGTCATAGACAAAATAAGCAAATAACACTAAACAGTGTTAATAAACTGGACTAAAACAAATGTAGGCTAATATAGCCCAGTCTGTGTTAGTAAGTGAGAAGGAAGATAGGTAGCAGAGCCTCTGCCTGGATAACTTCTTAATTCCTGAAGTGTCTAATTTTCTGCATGGAAGCATATTTCCACAGAAACTGATTTATTCCCTTATATTAGTCAAACCCTATTTGAGTAAAGACTTTAAAAGTTCACCTATGTATGACTGAGGAACTAGGTAATAAGAACACTAAGGACAAGTTATGAGCAAGGAGTTTTACAAATTGACAGGAACTTACAAATTCTTTTTAACCCATGTTATATTTAAAATTCAATAGCTTTTAACCTAGTCACAATATGAACCACCACTACCACTACCTAATTCAGTAATTCAATTTGGGATATTTATATTACACTGAAAACCAATCACTAGGCAATCAAACTATCATGTAAGGTAGTTCCTCCTTCTCTTAATCCTTGGTGTTATGAGTGAGCTATGTTAGAAATGTAAATTGACATATTTGTGTTTTTCTACAGTACCATAATTTATTAAATAACAATAAATTAACAAAACATCAACTTTATTGCTTTAGTTTACTAAGTGATCTTGATTTTTACTAGGAATTCATAGTGTGGGCTGTGGTTGCCCCCCCTTTATTATACTTAATTATTAAGCCTCAGGACATACATTGCACTCAGATAATGATATAATATGCATTTTCTAGGGTTAAGGGAATGTAGGCTTTAAAAAGAATTTTACTGAATGCAGGCAAGGATACTGATATGATTTGTGAAGTACTAAATGAACAGAGACTAAGACATCAAATACTAGTACCTAAGAAAAATTTTTAACTTACTTGTTCCTGAATCCTTCGAAATGAGAAACTAGAAATAATTTTCATTTCCCTTAAAATGGCATACTTCAGTATTTTTAATAATCACAGTTAATTTAATGAGCATCTGTCACTCCCTTCACTTTTAGGAAATATGACGTATCAGTTGCTCTCATCAAAGTACTATGGCCTTGACGCCTGCTACACAAAGCATCGCTTTTCTCATCTCTTGGGACAACAATAGAAAAATAGGGCATGCAGTTTTAAAAAGTAAAATAGAAGAGATAATTTAATACAGCAATTCACTTAGCAGACTATTGGAATGTTTGTATTTATCTCATTTCAAGACAGTGTTTTGTTTTTTTCCATATTTGTGTGTGAAGTACATACTACAGTTTTGTTTTTTGTTTTTTTAAGAGGCATTTGTTTCAAGTATGTAGTAAATGCTGGTCCTGCAAGTATTACTAATTGGGGAATTTCAAACTTGCCTGACATGTTCAGAGCCTCACTGTTTTGTATTCATTTCTCCTTTAAATCTTGAATTTCTACAATGAAATAACTAGATTCAATTAAATGTAAACTCTGGGACTTAATGCTGCACAGCTGTTACAAATTCAAGTATAGAGGGTTTTCATCTCAGTGATTTCTGCATTCTAGTTAGTTGGAATCACATGACAGTTATCTATGGTATTCAGATTTGTTCCCTTAGAATCACGTGAAGGTAATCTGTAGCACTCAGCTTTGCTATAGAAATGTAGAAGCAAACAGACAAGCAAATTAGAGTAGTTTTTATTCAAGTATGAATTTATAATACACATTTGAAAACTAAATCCCAGGGCATGTTTTATAAAGAATGAATATGTACTTTGCCCCAGATTTTCAGTTTTATTTTATAACTCTAATTTTAGTCACATTATTATCTAATGATAAAGTGAGTATGTAAAGGGAATTGTTACTGTTAACTTATATATTACTCTTTGGAAAAGCAACTGAGAAAACTTGAAAAGTTGATATTGATGAATATCTAACTTGGCTGTCCTAGAACTCACTCTGAAGACCAGGCTGGCCTCTGAACTCAAAGAGATCCACCTGCCTCTGCCTCTGGATTGCCGGGATTAAAGGTATGCACCACCACCACCCAGCCACTTGTTTCTTGAACAATACTTAACAAATGGTAAAGGCACAGCCCTAATCAGCCTTGGCTGTCAGCTTAACAAGCCTAGAGTCATCTGAGAAGAAAAGCATCCATGATGAAATGGCCGAGATCACATAGATCTGTGACCATGTATGTGAAGGGACTTCCTGATTGTTAGCTAATATAGGAGAGTCCACTTTGAGCATTCCCATCCCTAGGAAGGAAGTTCTGAGCCAGATAAGAAAAAGCCTGAAAGTGGGCAAGACAAAAGCATTCTTTCTTGGTTTCTGCTTCAGGTTTCTGCTGTGAATTTCCTTTCTTGACTTCCCTCAATTATAGACTGTGACTTGGAAGTATCTGCCAATTAAATCCTTTCTTCCTCTAAATTCCTTTTGGTCAGAGTTTATCACAGCAGCCAGAATGGGAAAGAGAGGTTGAACAACACCCACCCTTGCCATTCAAATATTTGTTCCACTAATATGTAGATATTTCAAAACTGTTTAGAGTGCCATTCTCAACCTGTGGGTTTCTTCCCTTTTGGGAACCAAACAACCCTTTCACAGAGGATGTCTAAGATCATCTGCATATCAGATATTTACATTACTATTCACGACAGCAGCAAAATTACAGTTATGGAGTAGCAATGAAAATAATTTTATGGTTGGGGTCACTACAACATGTGAAACTTTATTAAGGGGTCACAGCATAAGGAAGGTTGAGAATCACTGGTTTAAATAGGGATGAGGACTATAAAGATTACTTTGACTTCCATTAGAAATTTCTGAATTTTACTCTTATCTTGAATTAGTCATTATTGCTTATATAAAACACAGTCAGATAATATGCCTGTTTCCAATTTGATACCACTTCATTATTTTATATTTAAAAGTGTATTTTAATCATTTCCTGCTTAGTCTTTTTGCAAATGTACATGTGGTAATAATTGTACTACTATAATATAACCCATTTATTCACAGAACTATAGTAGCTATTGAGAAAACCCTTACTTGGACTTTAATGGTAGATAAGCACATTAAAGTATATACAATTTAATGTCAGATGATGAACAGGAGATCAGTGTAGTTTGGTTGTTACAACCATGAACATTCACTAGCTATGGCTACCTTTGCATGACCTGCACAAACAAAAGACACAGAAGCATGAAGACTACTGGCAAGAATTAGGAGTCAGTAAAGTATGAGAGAGATTATCTTTTTAAATGATGTGTGGTGACTATGATCACACTACATTTCACACAGGTACAAAACTGTAAAAAAAAAAAAAAAAAAGGAACTTCAATGATCCATGCTTCCTTTCTTTCTTTAATAATAGTAACTTTTTTCTGGGAAAAGCAGGACAGCCTGAATCTCTAAAACTAAAGATGAACGCACACTTTATAGGTTTTGAAAAAACCCTCTGCCTCATCTTCATTGTATTTGTGTGAAATATTTACCTTAAAGGATGTCCACAAACTCATGCATTCACTTTGCTTATTCACTAAAATGCAGTAATATCTTGGAATCAAGTTTATTTCTTTTTATATAAGCACACATCTCAAGGACAGGTCTCTAAGGGAAGTATTACCCCATTTCCACTAAGTCTTTTTAAACCGTATCTTGCTTTTTCCTTCTATGTAATGGCATTATAAACCCATCTTGATCTTCACTGTATATCCTGCTATCAATCAAAGGAAAGTGGCTTCTCTCCTAACTTGTTTAAGACAGCACTAGAGGACCTTTAAGGGATATTCCTTTGTACTTTTGTATATGCCTTTCTGTGCTGCTAAATTGTGTGTCAAAGACAGAAGAGAATATGCCATTTCTTATTCTCCTGTAGTTTTCATGATGCTTCACATATTGTTTAAAGAGATGATTGAATCAAACTTAATTTTGTGAGGTATTTAAACATTAACTTTCAGTTTAACTATAAACTCAGGATAGAATTCCTCCACAGAGGACTGTGCAGCGTTTAACTGAAAGAAAATAAGGTGCATGGGAACACTGTAGACTATGAAATATTGCACATATGTGTATGGCATGCAAGTTAAATGATACACAAATGGATTCGAATTACCTGTGTTGGAATGTGTGATTTTATCAAAAGGATTTTCTTTAATTAAGACATTGAAAAACATTAGGGATTTAACTGGAAACGTCAACTATTAAGTGATGAGAAAAAAAAAAAATGAAAAGACCTGAGTGGTAAATTGTCAAAGTAATAGATGACTTTTTAATCAGCTTAGTTCCTCAATTCAATCCTTAACTCTCCGCAAGGTAAGTTCTTAATAATGACGGGTGGTTAGGTTGAGGTTTCATAATTTTCAATTGAATTTATTTAGGAGAATAAGTAGAAATATGTTCAGTAGTTGTCAGTGTATTTGCAGATAAGGCAAATTCTTTTGTTTTTTTATCTTTTTGACAGTGCCTTTAAAAAAAATTTTTACAGATGTGGAAAGTAGCTTTTTTATTAGGAAACACAAATAAGTGATATAAGCTAGCTCAGTAAAACAAATATATTATAATCTTCCTGAACTCATGAAATTAAACAATAGAAGAGTAATCATCAAATGACAGGGGTATGTTGGGAGGTCCTGGCCAACAGACAAAACACTTCAGACCACAGGAGAGATGAGTTCATGAGATTAATATATTATACTACTGATGACTACAGATAGCAGTAGTATTTGTGAGAATGACCAAATGATATTGGTTCTCATGATAAAAATATGTGAGGTAATGCAGAAGCTCAGTTTAGCCTCTCCATATGTAGATGTGTAAAAACAATATACTGTATGTTTGATAAATGTAAGTGATTTTTATTTGCCAATTAAAGCAAACAAATGTATCCAGATGATGTAGATGACAAAATTAAAGTGTTGTTCCACACACATGTCTAGTAACAATGCAATTTAGCTGTCTAATTCTATGTGTTATACAAGGTAGTCCAAGATTATGCAAATATCAAAATGCTCATTTTAAATTCATTTGTTTCCATCTGTCTTCTTAGTTTCTATTAATGCAATTGTCTCAAGGGGTAGCATTTAATACCAGGAAATGATCTTTTAAAACTACATGTAAGACAGAAGACTTAATAACATAAAATGAACCTCCCTTTACACATACAGAATAAATAAAAGGCAAACTTCATTTGAGATCCTGTGAATAACAAGAGCATATGTGTACTCTGTTTTATTATTTCAATTGTTAGTAAATCAGTGGAAATGCAATTATCACATTTTATAGCAGACTAGAGGTCACTTCCAGGAATATTTATATATCCATAGGAGACATGACCTGTGTATTGTCACTATTAGTAATTTTGTTGCATACACACACACGCACATTTTAGCTTTAGACAATGTAAATATATATTATATTAAATGCTTAAAACTACCAGTTCAACTTTACCATTTCCTATGCATGCAAATCCATGGTCTCTCACTTTTTTCCTAAATTGGCAATTGTCAGAATATGCACCCTCCCTTCAAAAATTCATGGCATCCTAGAACAGCATGAGCACACTTTAGGAAAGTGATGAAGAGCAGGCCAGCCTGCTGTCTTATGTTCTGAAATGTAACAGCATGCTGTCTGTTTACCTCAGGCCAAAAATGCCATTTGCACTATCTGGGCCACTGCATTTCCTCTGGCTAAAGTTCTGCCTTCTGTAGACTAGAGGCTTCTGGGTTTTTTTTTTTCAATTATTCAAACTACATTGAACTGAATTATCATCTATTTGGAACTAAAATGTATTATAAGCCTAGCTGCTATTTTTCTTTGCCAACATTCCCTATCAAATGTGAACAGAAACTTCAATAATGTGCGGTTATTCAGAACACAAATGGACTATAGAGAGAAACAGCATTGATAAGATCATTGTAAGACTGAGGAAAATTTAAGGCCAACTGATAAATTTATAAATATTAAGAATCTGAGGTCAAAATGATTATTGTTAATTGTGTGGTTCTTTTGATTCAAAGAAATTTCACTTTGAAATGATTTCTGTTGCCAAAAATATACCTCTTGTCTTGATTATCATAAGATGCCTGGGTTGAATTAAACAGAGCATCATGCACCATGTAGAGCTTACACCACAAGGCTCTTTGCATGGATAAACTCAAGACAAGTAAAAGGTTGCAAATGCAGGAAGTAATGGCAAAGGACTAGAGTATCCATATCATTTGCAAAGTAAATGGAAAAAGTGGGTTAAGCAAGGTTTCAAATGATGCCAAAGACCTTCAAAGGCAAAATGCATATATTGGGGTTGATAAATGTTATGGCCCAGTCAACTTTGTGATAGTCTTTCTATGATTATCCTGAGTTAACAAAATTAAACTAATGGATTACAATAAATTAATAGACATCTGCACTTTAAATCTGCCTTTTCAATGGTGCTAGACAAGTTTCCCAGTGTTTCCTATAGAAAAGAAAAGAGATATGAAGATATTGAAAACTTCTCTACTACCGTACTAGACATGGTTTCATAGCCTTATCCACAAGTCAAGATTAGAGACCAGATTTTATTTGGTTTATTTGGCTTCAAATATATCCTTGAAATACTTGAATGAAATAATAAATCTGCCTAATAGCAGGATTTATTGATATTTGGTACCCATATGACAAGGTAGTAATTTTCCCTGTGATTAAAAGCAGGTTCTATCTGATATTGCTTAAGGAGTACAGATACAAGACAATTCTAGTCTTACACATAACACGAAGAAATTAATGTAATCTTCTAATTAGCTACTGATGCAGATATTATTATTGTTTCTGATTTCTACATTATGGCCCAGGTTACTCACTACTGATTGCATAATAGTGTCAGGTATCTTATGAAGTTCCATTGCTTGAGAATTGAGTTTCAGCTTCTAACAAATGATTTGACATCCCTCCGACACCTGGGATTGAGTGAAGCAATTGTACAGACAATTTGGAGAATATGCCAGTTCTTGCACTGTTCCTGCCTGTAGCATGAAACAGAAAGACACACTTGCCTGGAGACGTTCCTCCAGAAACACTAACAATTTCTCATCCACACAAAAGAGGCCTTTGTTTATTTCTTACTAAATGTAAAACTTTGCCTCTACCACTGACAATAAAAGCCCAATTGCTAACTGAATCAAAACAACCTCAAGCATGTGAATTTTACTGTCCTTAATTTAAAATCCCTTAACCTGTTAGGTTGCCATCACCCTTCCAACTTTGCTTCTCCCACTCAAAGCAAATTTAACTGTCCAAATGCATGGCTAAACATATCAAGTTTTAATGGCAAGTGTGATGGTAGAGCCAGGCTGAGCCCAGCAGCTTGCCAGAGGTGCTGAGTGTTAATGATCCACACTGAGATATCCATCTTGAGAGTCACTTTCCTTGTTTCCACCTCTAATCCACACCTTTCTTTTCTGGGTTTTTAAAATGCCTATCGCCTAAATTATATGTTTAGGTTTAATAACAAAAACTTGATTCTATTAAATATGTATTGTAATTCACAATTCGTGTGAATGCAAACTGCTGGGAAATAGAGGGGAAGGGTGTTAAACATAGGTCCACGCACAAGGTTTATCTCCAGTATTAATGTACATCTCTTGTTTTAAGCACAAAAATTAAAAGAATGATGAATATTTATTGCTTAATCTGAGATATATGTTATCATAAGAAGATCTTAAATTAATCTTGAATTTTTATAATGAACTATTGAAAAGGCCCAATTGCCCTAATTTTATAAGTAAGGAAATTCAGAAACAGGATAATTTTTCCAAGATGAAGTAGCTCAACTTCCTAGTCACTGGGGAAAATAATAATATGGGCAGAATATAGGAGCAACCATTTGTATCTTACATTTAAAATTAAGGTTTAAGACCAATGTAATAAGTCAATACTTTAGAAATGATGCGTGGGCATGGGGTAGACACACAGAATAACTGTGTGTTAAGTTTTTTTTCCCTTGATAGTCAGGGCAAGAATTGATTACAGGGAGCACTGAAGTCTTCTCTGCAAGGGTAAGTAGATTGAATATCCAACCCATTTTTGAGACAATTTGTGGCATCTTAGCCATAGTTCCCAGGGATTTTTTCTGTGTATGAATATAGCATATTAACTCTTTTGGATGACTAGTATGATTCTCTGAGGTATTTCTTTGATTCACTTTTAATATTTATGATATGTGAGATAAATTGCATCATAAATTCCCACCCTCTTAGTTCCAAGACTGAACTATTGCTTAACCCAAGCTCCTACCCTGGCTCTTAGTCCATGAGTTTTAAATATAAATGTCTTATTTCAGTCTTGAACAAAATATAAGCCAAAGAGTTGTGTGCCAACACATGCAAAATAATTTGCATGAACAAATTCTTAGTACTAAGTAGATGGAACTATGTTGATACCGTGGAAAGAGTAAGGAGACATATTAGTAAATCATCCAGTGTCATTAACTTACTGAATGGGTTCTAAAATATTTCCTTAAGTTCTAGTCCAGGTTCTTCCTATCTTTTCAGTATACATACCACAATGAAAACTCTCCAGTCTCCTAGGAAGCCTCTGTGTATACACATTCAAACACCAGTTTGTGGCACCTATGATTCACAATTTCTCACGCCCTCCCAGTGACCACCAGAAATATGACCTGGGCTGTGAGTGCAGCCACAATGTGAAGGGTGTTCTTAGCGGTGTCTTTGGGAATCAGGTGTGTGCTGTCTGAAGTTGAGATTAGAGTAACTCTGATCACAGAATTCCTCTCATGATCTCATTCTGAAAACAAATGTGAGATGTTCCTCCCTATCTACAAAATAAACTAGAGAATTAACTACAGTCTTGTGTGAGCAATAAATCAATCCTATACCCTTATGAAATTGCAGCTTGCTCATCAGGACTCATGAAATTTTCTTTTAGCCACTTCCTCAACAGACTTCTCACAATGAATAATTTGAGAGTCTTGAAATCTCCAGGCAGACCACTGTGAAGCATATACAAACAATAAATAAATCTAAAATATTCCCACTAAAACTCAAATCCCTCATGGTAAAAACTACTGAATAATAATTAATTATTTGTATGACTAAAAGGATGGCTTGGCAGTTAAAAGCCCTTGTTCTGTTTTAAATTTCCTTTGAGATTTATTTTATCTAATGTGTATGGATGCTTTCCCTGTATGTATGTCTGTACACCATGTGTGCAGGTGCAATTTCCACGAAAGTCATAAATGGTATTATATTGTTTAGGAACTAGAGTTACAGACTGTTGTTAGCTGTCATGTGAATGCTGGGAATTGAACCGGGGTTCTCTGGAAGATGTGACAATGTTCTGAGACATCTCTCCTGCCCAGCTTAGCTTTGCTGTTCTTGCAAACTCTCAGGAGTTTGGTTCCCAGCATCTATGTCAGGCAGCTCACAACTACCCATAACTCTAGCTCCAGGAGAATCTAATGCTCTTTTTTGGCTCCTAACAGCATGTGCACATGTGTGTGTGTGTGTGTGTATGTGCTTGCACATACACACACACACACTCACACACACACAGAGATAAAATAAAAATCTCAAAAATAAATATATCTAAATGGTTTATATTAAAATGTAAATCTGTCGTGGTAAATTAAACTATCCCTTCCATTTCTACATTGCACTCAATTAAAAGAACATCTCACATCAGAAGCTGATTATAGACAGGCACCAAAGTAACCTACAGAGACTAGAAATTATCTCACAACCAGGTCTGTAATTCCCCGGAAACCGATAGATACTTTAAACTCAAACTAGTTCAGATGCAAGCATTATGTTCAGGGCCATGATTCACAGAAACAAATGTCAGAAGCAAACACAGTAAACTTTTAAATTTTGTTATGCATAACAATCTCTATGAACTAAGATTCAAGTAAATCCCCCTCCTCTTTACATCTGTCCTCAGAATCGTGAATAGGGAGTTAGAAACCTAAAATGTGATTGGGGCTTTACAAAACCATGTTACAAAAATACAAACAACACTCCTCTTGTCATTTAGAAATATCTTACGGATGTCTGAAGAAAGCGTCCAGAGACTTTGAATCTTAAATGAAGGATTATTATAGGAGCCACAGTGACGGTTATTACCCAAATATTGTAAATTACCAGTGTACCTTACAAAAACATGTAGCATGATGCTCTCATTATCTAGGCAGTTGAAAACTCTATGTATTATCTCATGTTGAATTGCTATTATGAAGTCTTATTTTATTTTCAAAATGTGTTGTTTCCTGGGTATCTTATTTGCTAAAGAGAGTCAAACTCATTTCAAGCTGGGCCCATCAACAACACGGCAGCAGGTCCAAATAAGGCTGACAGACAGGGTCAGGCTCACTTCTCTCTTGCCTGCTCTCAAAAATGTTGACCTTAACCTTAGACTCTGCTTGTCAGATTCGCTTTCTTCAAACAAGTAATGTCTCGAGGTTTATTTTTAAGCTTTAATTTTGACAGAATAACTTTCTTGACTTCCAAACTAATTAAAGGAAAATCTACAGTTGAGGAATACAAAATATATTTGCCTCATACAGTCAGGTTGTCCAGACTTTATGGATTTCATTTCTGACATTCCTAGGATAAAAGAAATAATTTCAAATATATTTACATAAATATTCTTACATCTTAAAAATTATCTGAAAACTTCTACATGGAGACATTAATTAAGACATTATTAATTAAAAATTAACAAACAAAGCACAAAGGCTAAGGTGATAGTAAATGAACTAAATTGTAAATTTGTTACTATTTAATTTTTATCTTTTAAGGATTATTTTTAAAAAAGCTACCAGTTATTCTAAAAATTTACAAACATTTTGTATGTATAAAATGAAGTTCAGATGAAACTTAAGGGACTAATCATAATTCCTCAGCCATAGCTTAAGTATACAGTAAAGTCTTTATTCAATCAATAGTTTATACTCTCTTTCCAAACAAATAAAACCCAATCTTTAAAGACCTCCTTAAAGTCACATTGCTCAATTCTATTATCAACCTGCAGTTCTATGCCTCCTTGGAGAAATCTCCTGCTTCACCATTAACACAAAACAAAACAATTTTAGACAATCAAAATTTCCAGTAAATTTTAGTAACAAGTTTTGCCAAGATCTCACATCTCTGTTAGAACCTATTATTAGCTTCTCTAGTGGTTCTGCCGTGGACCACAGTATGCAATGTGTTACAAGTTAAAATGACAGGATTGTATCCACTAACATACCCTGAATTTATGATAACAGCATAGACTCCAAAATAATTTTGGCAAAATCTAAGGCTTTAGTTAAATCCTTAAGCATAAATGGCTGCCTAGGAGCTAGACTTCTCTTTATTATGAAGAACATGCTATGTATACATACATTAATGTTACAATATGTAACAGTGTGCTTTTCTTCTGCAAAAGTTTTACGCTTCTAAATTGAAGACTTAAAATAAATCTCCTCTCTTTAGTCATAGTTTTGTACAACCTGAAAGGAACTTTTATTCCCTTATTTTAAGGTAAAATATCAGTTATTTTGCAAGGACCATTCAAAACAACAGTCACTAAAGTATTGTGTTTGTTTATTTTACGTTTTATTAGTTCTCTCTCTCTCTCTCTCTCTCTCTCTCTTTCTCTGTGTGTGTGTGTGTGTGTGTGTGTGTGTGTGTGTGCGTGTGTGTATGCCTGAGTGCACCTGAACACACATGCACATTTGTGTGTCTGTGTGTTTTCCTGAATGCGCCTGTGTGTGTGAACACTTCCATGCCACGGTACTCCTGTGGGTTTCAGAGGACAACTTTCCAAAATTGGATTTCTCCTTCCAATGATGGAACTCTGGTGATCAGGCTGGGTGGCACGTACATTTATACACTAATCATTGAATTCTTTGTATGCTCCATTGTCTCAAAAGGAGCTGAACCCCTACAAGTTGCATATGCTTCATTTATATAGAGTTCCATGGACTGTGGGACTGAATACTAAACAGAATAGTACCCATATTGTTTCTAAATAAGGGTAAATCAAGACATTTACTCCCAAGGGAGTGAAAAACAGTGTGTCCTTGCAGAGAATATAATACCTCCCGAAAATTGGGACATAGCATAAATGGATTTAGCACATGTGTGTGGCCTTAAATATTTCTCTCACTTATCATGTCTAATTATTATTGAAAAAGCTTAAAATATTTTTCTTCGTAATGTACTTAATTAAATGCTTATTTTTAACTTTTAGGTAGGTATTGTGGGAATACTGTGCCACGGATGTACTGTCTAACATTAGAAAAGATCTGATCAAAGTATATATTATCTGGAAAGAACTTGGCATCTTCTTAATCACAAAGTCTCCCCGATATTACTGTTGGATGGTTGTTATGGTAACGGTTTTTTCTATATACACAGCTAAAGCAATTAGGTACTTAACAGACTGCTATAAAGCAATCATGGTAACATTAAAGTACTAGCAGGTTTACCTAGGAAAAACTAATTTAGAGCTAAGAAAATAAGGTAAGCCAGTCATTTTTTACATCCTTAATATGATGTACATTTCTTAGAGTTTTGCATTTACTGAGTATTTGATCTTCTCTGCAATTACTTGAGGTAGGTGACAATGTTACCTCTAATTAATAGACACAGAAATTGAAATAGGCAGAAGCACCAGGCTTGAGTTCCCACAGCTGGCTCAAATGAAAGAGCCCACTTTTGAGTTTAATTAGAATAACTGCAAAAGTCACACAGTCACTCATTACCCGGACTCTAAAAAGGGAAATCTCGGATATATTATTATTTGAGTCAGATCCTCACAGGAACCTGTCAGACTGCATATACAAACTGCAGATCAGAATCACTGGTCATTCATTGCTGGGTGGTAGTGGCACATGCCTTTAATCCCAGCACTTGCTAGGCAGAGGCAGGTGGATCTCTGAGGAAGGTGGATCTCTGTAAGTTCAAGACTACCCTCATCTACAGAGTGAGTTCCAGGACAGCCAGAATTACAACAGAGAAACTCTGTCTCCAAAAACAAAACAAACAATCAAACAAAAAAGCATTGATTGTCCGCTACTCTAACTAGATACGCAATTCAAATATGCAGCCAACATTTTTTTTCAGCACTAATCCAATGTGTTGTGTTTCAAAATAAAGACAAAATATGGCAATTGATGAAGTATAGAGGCATAGAGGACAATAAATAAATGGTCTTCCCCAAATCTTTTTCCACTGAAGTCTCTGATTCAGCTTCCCACATTTAAAGAAACTAAATTTAATTTAATCACTATATTTGGTAATATTGTGTTACTTTTAAAAATTGGCTTCAGTTCTCATCATTCTATCTTTTTATACTCCAGTTTGTGTTAAAATTAGTTCAAATCATCTGTTTTAAAACTTTATAAAAAAGAATATGCTTACTATGTAGAAGCCTGGATAATACTTTCCAATCAAGTGATTAAAGTTAATGTCGTTGAAAAATTAAGAAGTTGTAATCAGAGACCATTTTCTAAAGCTGTGACACTGTATTACATAAGTTAACAAAGATTCCTGTGTTTCTACTGAAGATGACTAATTGGATCTTCCTTAAGAACAACTACACAGGAGTAAATTCAGATAGCCTGCAAGATGAACAGTTGTCCATCTTTCGAAATTCCAAATTCATGAGATTCAAAGGAAGAGTAAGGATTGTTTGAGTAGACCAAAATAAAAGCAAGTATATATGACACAATTTCTAGCTGGAATCTTCTACCTTAATTGGCATTCTGTGGGTAGTTGCCGAAAATTAAAAGAAGTTGAGAGTTTCACACCATCGTTAATGTCCACATTTGGACTTTGATTGATGTTGTAAAGACACTAGAACAGAAGTGTTGCTCATGTGTACTCAAATGTCTAATGCTGTCAAAATTCCAGTTTGGCTAATTTATCTAAAAGGCTCGAATATGATACTTTAAATGATTAATAAATTGCTTTCATATTTAATTTTTTTTCTTTATCTGCAGCTTTTTGCTATGGGTGCATACTAATTTCACAAGATTAATTTTTTTGTGGACCCACTATACTGATTCCCAAGGTGACTGCATTAGTTTGTATTTCCATCAGCAATAAAGAACAGTTTCCTTTGGTGTTTCTTTCTGCCCATCTTTACAAGCATTTCTAGTCATTTGTTCTTGTTTTTTAGATAGGTTCCTTCACTTAACTTGAGGTTCATGGTTTCAGCTAGACTAGCTGGATAGTGAGGCCAGCTCTGGGACTCTTGTGTGTCTTCCCCTAACCCTGGTTACAAATTTACACTGCCACAGTTATCTTTTCACTTAAGTGCTGGAGATCTACAATTGGCTAAGATACTGCCACAGTAAACTCGGAGACTGAAGCAGCATGCAAAAAGCTGCATGAGTCTGCACCAGATGGGGTCCTGGACCTCAAGGAGGACACATGCCCCTATCCCTAACCTAGAAGCTATCTCCAGTTCATAACCACTTGCAAATGAAAATTTAGTTTTCTCCAAAGGAGTCACACTTGGGAAATAAACTTTTAAGGGTAGGTTCATGCCTAAAACAAATGAAATCAATGAATCTTTGGAGGTTCCTTGTTTCATAATTTTATGTCAGGGATTTTTTTGTAATTTATCTTATGTTTTTTAAATTATATATATACATATACATATACATATACATACATACCATTTTACGCAAAGGGTATTTTGCACATATATTGTGTCTTCCAGTTTTGTGTTTTATGGGATTCCTGAGTGTGGAAATGAGTGAGTCTATGCTTCTATATCAGTTTCTTGTGCTTTTTCTTGGTCTCTTTTCTTTCTGTTTGTTTTGTCCTATTCTGCTGGGTTAGTTTTTGTTCTATCTTCTTTATTTTATTTTGTTTTGTTTTATCTATTTTATTTTATAATCATCCCTTAGAAGCATGTTTACTTCCTAATGAGTAACAGAAAGGGAGAGGATCTGGATGGAAGGTTAGGTGGGGATGCATTAGGAGTAGTAGAGGAAGGAAAAACCATCATCAGGATAGGTTAGACAAGAAAAAAAATGTCTGAAGAAAGATCTATGAGAAATCTATGACAACAAAAGAGGAAGAAAAAGACCACGCACTGTGAAATAAGATTGAGTGAGCCTGAAATCTAGTTTGACTTCTTAGATGTTTCATGAACTTTAACTGTTTACCTAACTCCTCTGCTTGTTTCCTTATCTGAGCATTACAATTATGTTTTCCTGACCAAAAAAAAAAAAAAAAAAAAAACCAAAAAACAAAAATCTGTTAACTTCAATAACCTTAAGGTCCATTAAATTAATTTCTTCCAACAAAAAAAGGAAGTGAGGAATAATTGAAAAGAAGTGGAATTATAAATGGTCCATTTGTTTCCTTTCATTGTATGCTCTTCTCTTTGGCATATTGTAAGGATGTGAAAATGAACTAGAAAGTATACACAGTTTGGTTTGATGTAATATTATCTTCAATGAAGAAACTCATTTTCCTAGTTTGGTTCCTGTGCTACAAAACTCTGACCAAAACCAACCTGAGGAAGGAAGTATTTATTTAGTTTAGACCTCAGTCAAATATTGACAGAATATGAGGCAGGAACTTAGAGGCAGGAAATGAAATAGACCTTGCAAGAATATTGTTTACTGATTTGCTCAGCTAGCTCCCTTATATAACCCAGAACTAACTACCCAAGAATGACATGGTCCATAGTAGTCTGGACCACAGGGATCCCTGGATACTGACATAGAAGGCCTTAAGGCACTGTTTCTAACTTCAACATAGTTTTCTGGTGAATCCCTTTTAATACTAATTTTAGCTTAATTTATAATTCTAGAAATACTGTCTCAAATATTATGAGACAGTATTAGCATTCTTGGGAGCTAGGAAAGATATGAGTAGTGTATGTTTGAATAAGGCAGTATGGGTTTTGTGGATAAAACAAAAATGTCAGGATGAATAAGACATTATAACAGAAAGCAGAAACACATTCCTAGTCAAGATTAATCCACTCTATTCCCACTTTGTTTTATATGGATAACAGTAGTTGCTGAATTACCCATTGGGTAGAGTAAAGTCGTGAAAAAGACTTTACTTGCAAGAGAAAGTCATGAAAAAGATAAGAAAATTTCAGCATATATAAATGTGTTTGCTATGGAATAAACATAAAATCTAAAGAAAAGTCATTTGCATTCTGCTTACATACACTAGTGGTTGCATTTCAATCAAAAAGGATGAGGGGAAATTATCAACATGTGTGTGTGTGTGTGTGTGTGTGTGTGTGTGTGTGCGTGTGCACACAAATGGACTTTGCTGGCAGGCATTGTAATTCTATGTAGGGAGAAGAAAATGCTCAGCTTGTAGGAACTGAATGATTGTGTTTCAAAGCAAGATGAGTTTATAACGTTCAGTGACATCTGCAGCCAGCATGTGCTTCCTTAGGAATTGGATGCTATGATTTACAAAATCTGAAGACAGAATGTGCATGTGTATGTGTATATATCCCAAAGCATGTGTTTTTATGATGTCAAAATATCATTCTTTGAATTCTGTGATCTATAATACATGAAACAAGAATAGTTCAAACAATAAACAGGTTTTACTGCATCTGTGACTATAAGCAATTCTTCATGTATGATGTGTAATAAATTGATACATTTTAAAACTATTTAATACTTGTGGTTACCCAAGATATGGGATCAATAACTGCACTTTTTAAAACCTTACAGGTGACACTGATGTATCCTTTGCATGGAACTACTGACTTAGATGACCTTAAATGCTTTCCCATTTTGGCATTTAATTTATTCAGTTCCTATCTTCTTTTAGAGTACAGGAATGAGTCTTCTGCATTTCTTTATATGCAGAGACTTCTTCATAATTGGCATTAAATGAATGTTTCATGAACAGAAGAACAAATGAATGATTGAATAAAAGATAAGATGTCTCATTTTTCTTCCTGAGCTCTCTGTATAATACTAGGGATTCATTAGAAATGGGCATAAAAGTTAATGAAAACCATATTAAAGATAAAATAGAGCGCAGCGGCAAGGGGAAAAATATGAGTATAACAAAGTCAATTATTTAGCATTTTGGAACAGTCAAGAAGATTAGGAAGAACCATTTAACCTGCATTGGGATAAGCTTAGGAGACTAGAACATGCTAAATTTATGCAATATACAGAATTTGATATCTTAAAGAAAAAAATCAATGTGTCAATATCAAGAGAAGATGAGGAATGACAGAGAAGTGAGAGTCAGGCTCTGGCACTGAAGCTATGTAGCTATGCTGTTGGCTGGGAAAATAGACACATGTATACATATATTCTACTTGCTATAGGAAGTAGCTATGTTCCACGAACTAAGAATGTGTTAAACATTTAGAGTTCCCATTCAGGGAAAGCTATGTGGACTTTTAATTTTTTGTATGTTTGTTTCATAGTCTGGCATTTTCTGAGTTTTATAATAATTTGGTTGCTGTCAGTTTTGACATTTAAAGTATTTCAGCAGCACAATGTTTAATTAAGTCAGTGGAACATGAAATATCCTGGTCCAGGGTAGTCTTTTGCTTGCTTCATTTTGATTTTATTTTTAAAGTAATTATTAGTGCTCCCTCTCTTTCTCTCTCTCTCTCTCTCTCTCTCTCTCTCTCTCTCTCTCTCTCTCACACACACACACACACACACACACACACACACACACACAAGGTTTGAGAGTGCATTGGTGTAATCTGTTTTTTTTAATCTTTTAAAATTTTTTATTAATTTTTCATGTAGTTCCTAAAGTGAAGTTATCAGAAAAATATACTCTTAAATAAAATATACTACAAGGAGCTTCATCAGGAAGCAGTGTCTTATAGGAGTAATCAATGGACATACTAACAATAATAAGCTTAAACAACACTCATAAACAAGAAGATTAAAATATTAAATATTTTATAATATGAATATGAAATACTAAGGGGTTCTATGGCTGATAGGCATGTCTACTTATAACTTAACTGAAGAGACCAATATGATGAACTGACCAAAAAAAGTCAGATTAATAATACTAGAAATATATACACACTTCATTTTGTGTCACTAACTAAAGGTTCTGTAAATTCTTTTGGAAATGAAGGACTGTATAATTATTGTAATAATTATCATAAATAAATGAATGTATTCATTGATTCAGGGGCACTTGACTTTGTGGATATAATTCTAGTTTTCTGTTTCTAATGGTATCTGGCAAAACTTTCTGCATGTGAGACAACGTGAACACAAAGAGTGTGCCTTTGGAACTCTTATGAATTTCTAACCAGATAACTTTCTGAAACAGAGATTTAGATTTAGATTTGTCTTTTTGTACTTTCTATTTTAATATTTTCTTTTGCTATGACAAATGCCTCAACAAAAGCAGCTCATTGGAGAAAGTGTGTATCTGCCTCACAATACAAGGTTACATACATCTGTCATTGTGGGGACATCAAGGCAGCAGTGACTTAAGCAGCTAGTCATGTCTACAGAAATGAGAGAGAATACGAATACATTAAATCTCACTAGTTCTCCACTCACTTTCTCTTTTTCATTCAATAGAGAACATAAACATAAACTAAAATGTATCTTTCCCCCTCAGGTAACACAGTTAAGAAAATTCCTCTCAGGCCTATCCACGGACTATCCTAAATCTTACAATTCCTTACTGAGACTCTCTTCCCAAGTGATACAATAATTTATGAAGTTGTCAATTAAAAACCAATCATCAAACATGTGACTAAGTACATTGAAGAGAATAGAATTTGAGAGGACACCTCTAGGCTATGAGGGATGAGAGCATTTTTCAGTATTCATGGGTCTGTGGTAGTTTCTGAGAAGTACAAACACCTGTCACATTGAGAACACTGAAAGGTCCTTGTGCCTCCTACCATACTTACTTGACTTTCATGATCAAGTAAGGCAGAGAAGCAACAGGTAGTTGAATTAACCCAACAGTCAACTGAATTAATAAAGTGTTTAAAAAATAAAAGACTATCTGAAACCAATTAGTCATCTGTGGTGTTTATTTAGTTCAAGATTCTAAGACTTTGAGATGTACGAGGAAAATGACAACTATGGTTGAAGTTAAATAGTCCACTAGCTTGTGGGTATCCAGAAATGAGCTTTGGGGCTAAGATTTATAAATAACACATAGAAGGTATGGTAGACAACTTTTTGTATATGAATCAAAACAAAAATAATGACCATCACCCTAAAGGACAAATTGTGTATGTTTTCCAGTAGGAAATGGTTGAAGATCACTGAGATCAGCGTAGACCATATAAAACCACACACTGGTATAGAGCACCAATAGGCACAGAAATACCTCACTTTTCAAGACCACTTCAAGAAAATACTACTTATTTGAAGGAGAATATGATAATTTTAAAGTGAAGAGAATGTGGAGCTTGTGAAAAATGCCAGGCCATTATGCAACCTCAATTCAAAGACATGCAGATGATTATCTGATTATTCTTATTCTGTGGTCACAGAGAGACACTGGCACCATCTTGTGATGAAACCAGAGAATGAAACGAAAGGCCTGAATCATAGATCAACTCATTGCGCAAAGGTTAGAGCATTGCGATCATTATGTATTGTTAGGTTAAAAAATGGGTCTATAAGTCATGCAGTGTATGTGATAATGACCTTTTATGGGTTGTTGGAGTCAACATATTATTCAATAGGTACATCAAAATAATGCTTTAATTTTTATCCTTTGACATTAGCTGAAATAATTTCCCCAAATTAAGTATGCTATGTGGCTAATAGCTAAGATTGGCTTAGAAATCTTAGAAATCTTCCCTTTAGATGTAGCATGAAGTGTTTACTGTATCAATTCTTACACTAAGCTTCTTTTATGCTTATGAAATATAATACTGTCTATGGCAAAGATAAGCAGGTAATGACTCAATCCATAGAAAAGACAATAACATCAATTTGCTTAACAAATTGTTGTTTATTTTTTGTGGTTTATTAGCTAATGTCATAGTCCTGAAAGTGTAAATGTAAGTGAAATGTTTGCCTCTGGAGAGATAAATGTCAATGACCTCACACATTATCTTCATTGAGAATAAAAACAAAAGAATAAAATTCCTCTGAATCACTCTTCATGAAAAAAATAAACTATATATATATCAAGACTCAAGGTGCTACGTTATCCAATAGAATAAATGAGTTATACACTTTTTCAACGAATAAGAACTTTTTTCCCAAATGAATAAGGCTGTGTGGGTAAAGAAAAGGTAAGCAGATTATAAGTTGTTTCCTGTCAATTAGGTATTTGCCATATCATTTGCTAGAGAAAAGGAAATACTTGTTGAGTATGTGCTAAGCTATATCTGAGGAACTCAATGGTTATTGCTTCCCTTCATGTTTAGAAGATTTGTGTATAACCACATTTTATAGCTGTGCAGGACACAGATCTCTTCTCTTTCTTGACAGAAATCTTCACTACCCATTGTTTACAAAATCTGAATTTGATTCATTCCCTCAGCTAGCAAAGCTTCCCTGGTTAAGACTTGAAGACTTTAGCAAATTTATTCTGGAAATGACATTTCTCTTACTCATAATCGTTCATAAGCAATGGCATAGTGTCCTGGGAGAATAATAGACATTCTATTGATTTAAAAACCTTTAAAAGTAGGTAAGAGGCATTACAAAATGTGATCATTTTAGACTATAATAAGGCTGTGAGCCAATCTTCAACAGGAGTCTCAAATCACTATTCAGATGGATTATTGTTCTCATTGAAGAATTCTTCCTTTCTTCTTTTCAAATGGATAAAATGATTCATCTATATGTTACTTATATACAGATGTGCCAGCTGGTCTCATTAGTAATGGCCATTATAGGGAATAATCTGGTGCTGGAAACTCTATAGCACAGCTGACTCCATGAGTCATTTCTATCTCTTATTTCTATAGTTCTATGAACCTGTTCCAATAATGTGAGCGCTGAAAAAGCCAGTTTTCTTAAGAACTCGATAGTCATGAATTGGGAAGTCGATGTCTGGTTGGCAATATCAACCAACACAAAGATTCTGTAAGGATAGGGTCTTTTAAAGTTCTTAGCAAGACTGAGAGAGACCTAGCAGAGCTACTGAACAGTACATTTGCTAATTAAACTGTAGCTTATTAAACTGAAAGGTGATAGGAGTCAAAACAATACAAAGTAGCTATGTATTAACACATATAAATATAAGTCCACATGGACATGGGCTGCAGTTATTTATCATGCCTAGCAGAAATTATTTTCAAACTTAATATACAGCACAGAATGAGAAACCCTGAGGTAATGTCAAAAGAGAAAATATTATATTTAATGTTAGAAAAATCTAATATTTAATTTTGAATGAAAAGAAAGTAAGTTGTAGAAACTAATAAATAACATAATACATATACCAAACATTGCCAAATTATTAATTTGTTGAACCAATGCATTTATATTTGTCATACAGAATGTGTGCTAATATTGTTTAATTAAAGCAGGAGGGTGGGATTTGAATGGGATAATAAAATGAGGCCACATTCTGTATTTTAAGAATTCATAATTGATTTGACAAGAATCAGTCCTAATGCTAACATTTAAAAGAAAATGCATAAAAATAAAATATGTAATATTTGCTAGATTTTTATGAAATAAATCTATGAAAAACAAGAACATAGAAGAAATGGTTGAGGATTTAGAGAACTAAGCAAGGCCTGCCCATCATGCTTATCCTTTCTGAGTCTACATTTTCAGTCTATGAATTCAAAGAGATAAAATCGTTATTAAAGGTTATTCAAGTAGATAGCTGTGGGATACATAATCCAGAGTACAGGATGCTTCAGGGGCATGCAAGTTCTCAAAGGCTACTAATAAGTTTTCCTTTCTTCCTCCCTATCTTATATACTTAGAAGATTAAAAAACAAAATGCTATTTCATAGACTTCCAATACAATATTGAGAACCAAAGATGACTCAAATGGTGAATAAAATTTATAGAGTTCACTAGCAGTGTTGGCACACATCGTTAATCCCAGTATTTGGGGGGCAGAGGCAGGTAGATCTTTGTGAGTTCAAGGCCAGCCTGGTCTACAGAGTGAGAGTGAGTTCCAAGACAGCCAGAAGTACAACAAGGAAACCCTTTCTCGAAAAAAAAAAATTGTGTTTTTTTTACAGAGTTCATAAGCAAATAAACAAGAATAAAAACTCCAAAATTTGGTCACAGTGTTTCACAATCTGAACTATAGCAAAACATGTTTCAAGACTAATCATTTGGAATGGAAATCTTAAAAGGAAGAAGAAATATTGAAGAAGCGAACCTTAAAATTCACACAGAGAAAGTATCTTCATTAAATGAATGAGGTTATTTAAAAACATCTGTGTCAATGGAGAAAGGCTTTAGCATGGAGAAGTGAGTCACTGTTGTCTGCTGTGGCTCTGCTTTTGTCCTTTAAAAGACCTTAGCTGGGAGAAAAATCCAATTAATAAATTGGGTGTATTCCCTAGTCATTTATCCTCATTCTATGTTCTATCAGGCTGAGACTGAAATGTTGAGACTATTCCCTGCTCCAACTGCAATCATAAGCCTCTCCACAAAGATTGTGCCTGCCAAAGAAAGTACATGCAAAGCAAACATGGAGAAGGTCAACCTGCTCGTGGTCACATGGTACCCTACAATGCCATGGACAAGGCTTGACAAACCTTAAGAAAAATCTAGTTTTCAATGATATAGCATTATAGTAATTAAAGCTGAGACTCTGCAACTTAAATTCTCATGTATTAATCAAGATACACAAAAGTGTACATACATACATATATACGTACATATATACATCAAATAATACAACAAACTCTTGAGCAATATATGTATCTATCTTATTATTGTTTTCAACCAAACCACACTGGTCCTCCTCTCCTAGACACAGCATCCTCTGAGAAAAAAATTTGCTATTCTCTCATCTTTGTAAAAGACATTATGGAGAAAATCAGATATATTTTCCACAAAGAAAATCATAAAATTGGATAGTATTTATAGTGTCAAACACTGGACAGGAGCAACAGAGGACAATTATTGAGGGGAGGAATGATCTATTTGTATCCCATGTTTTCTCCAACTGTCAGGGGACAATCCTTAGCACAGAGGACTTGGAGATATAAGCAAAGCACGTCAGTCTATGAATGAGGGAAAAATGATTAGAGTTCAGGCAGGACAGATCCCTGGAGATATGGACAGGGACAACTTGAGCTGTTAAGAGTCTTAGCTGAGTGTGAATGTAGGAAATGTGCAAGGCCAGAGAAAGACCCACCAGGAAGAAATAAGGAGAATAATCCATTCAGGTCATTGGACCAATCAGGAAGAATTATGGTGGTAAGGGTCAGTCATCTCAGTGGACTAGTTTTGAAACTGTCACCTTTGCCACAGTAATTATTTCTAAGGATGACTTATAGTGGCACTTTATTGGTGGTTGGTTTGTTGTCTAATCATATGAGTGGCAACTTGGAAACCTACAAACTTGCACATTAACATTTGATCTATTTGATGCAATAAAATGTGGAAATAAATCACTAACCCTAGTTGGAATTCTCTTGGGTCAATACTATGATAAGCATCATGACAATCAAGTTGCTTTGCATCTCAACAATAAGCAAGTCCTGATAACTCTATCTCAGTCCAATATCTAATCAGATCTGTTAATACATGCACCATCATGAACTAGACTAAGAGTAAAGGTCCATGTAAATCCATTGTAAATCACCATGGAAGCTACAGTTGAATGCTAAGTGTGTATATTTTTGTCAGCAAGTACCCCATTTTTCTCATAATGCTAGAAATCACATTGTGTGGTATGTTATGTCTACCTACTTCTGGCAAACTGACCAAAGAGAAAATTAGTCTGTCTCAGTAATCATTTCTACTACACTGCTTTTCTAGTCTGACCATTTGATTCTGGTTCCATATCTCCTTTAAAACAAAACCATATCATGTTATCATCTTTGCAGATCACAGATAATCTCACAGTGATGTCACTTAGGTCAGTGTCCAATCAACTAAGGGTCAATTGTCCTGTACTTGATAGATACTTGATAAGGATAATAATAAGGATAATATCAATAGGGTGCTTATGTCATCATAAAACAGAATGGACTTCCAAAACTTCAAATGTGACATATTTTTATTATCTTTCTCAACTTACCTTTTAGAGAGAAAGTTTGTGCAGTAGAAATGGCTACCTCCGAGAAAGGGTTTATATACTTTTGTTTATAAAAGTCAAAAGTGTAGTTCTGTATCTGCCTTTATCTTAGTTACTGATTTTTATTGCTGTGAAAAGACACTGTTATCATGGAAACTCTTCTAAAAGAAAGCATTTAACTGGGGACTTGCTTACAGTTTGTGAAGTTTAGATCATTAGAAGTTTAGATCATGGTGGGAAGCAGGCAGGCATGGTGCTGGAGCAGGATCTGAGAACTTTATATTCTGATTTGCAGGCAGCAGGTAGAGAGTAAGACACTTAGCCTAATTTGGGCTTTTGAAACCCCAAAGCCCACTGCCAGTGACCTACCTCCTCCAGTAAGTCCACAACTATTCCAATAAGGTCACACCCCTAACCAGTCCATCAACTTAGGACTAGGCATGAAAATATATGGGAACCATTCTCATTTAAACTATCATACATTTCAGAGTAGAATCTAAGTCCATAGCATGCTCAGATTCCTTCTATGATCTGATTCCCTACTTCTTTCCATATTTTCCTGTTTTATTTTAATTGAAAAATGTTATTTCATACTATATATTCTGATCATGGCTTTCCAGCCCTTATCGCCTCCTGGATTTTTCCCACCTCTGTACACTTCCAATTCCATGCCTTCTTTCTCTCTTTTAGAAAACAGACAAATAAAGAAGCAAACAAGTCAGAATAAAACATAAAACAAAGAAAAAGAATGAGAAACACACACATACACAACATAAAAAAAACATAAAAACACAAAATTGGAAATCATAAAATATAAGCAAAAAAAAAAATGTGTTGAGCATCTACTGCTGGGCACAGTATCTGGTCTTAATTGTGATTTGTATATCCAGGGAAACTCCACTGGAGAAAACTAATACTCCTTTGCTAGCAATTATGAATTGGAGATAGCTTTTTGGTCATGGATGGAAGCTTGTGTCTGCTCCCCCTCTCAACACTGGTTTGGACCTGCACAGGACTGTGAATCACAGCCCCCGTGAGTTCCTACATGCATCAGTCCTCTTGTGTCAATTCCTTGGTGTCACCTACCCCTCTGGCTCTTACAGTCTTTCTTTCTGCTCTTCCACATAGCTCCCTGAGCCCTAAGGTAAGGAGTTTAATGATGAAATCTTATTTAGGACAGAGTTTCAAGGTCTCTCATTCTCACCACGCTGTCTAGTTGTCATTCTCTGTATCAGTTCTCATCTGCTACAGGAGGAAGCTTCTCTCACAATGGATGAGTGAAACACTGATCTATGCGTATTGAAGAATGTCCTTAGGAGTCATTTTATTGTTACTAGAACAGTAGTATTTAGTTTTCCCTAGGTGCATGTCCTATCTAGTCTCTAGGTTTTTGGCCACCTGAGCACTGTCAGGCAAGAAATGGTAGACTGCAGAGTACATTCCAGTACCATGAACTTACATCAGTAATGGTGAAGGTTCTAGATAGACCCCAGTTCAACTTATCCATTTCCAATGAAGAATATAGGTAATGTTTTCAGCAATAGGGCCTTACCATCAGTTTATGCGGAGCAACCAATAGCCTTGACAATAGCCTTAGTTGTTTGAGGTTTTCCGTGCAGTCCTTTGTGCTAGCAACAAAATCAGATGGAACACATTCCTGTCACTGGATGTTTCACTTGGTGAAAAGAGATGTTCAACTGGTGCTTCATCTCTCAAGTTATTTGGTTATTCCATTTATACTATTTATATTCCTTCATATATATATATATAGAGAGATACATGTATAGATACATATATGTATGTATATACATATCTATAGATATAGATATACATGTAGTTAGCCACTGTGTGGTATGGGCTCATCCAAGAAGACAAGGAAATATTTTCACAGGTGGAAGCCCTGCTAGAACTCAGCAGATGGAACCACTGTCCTAGCCAGAGCCATACTCTATTGACAGTGGAACCCTGAGTGTCTGAGTTCAGGAGTATTTATTCTTTTAGAACCCTCAGGTATTCTACTGATAGCTCATGCAGATCATTAACAGTTAAACAGCTCCCTCAGAAATCCAACAGCTGCAAACAATACAAAATGCTCTAGACAGGATAGTCCTTTTACCCAAAGGTGCATAAAACAATTTCAAATGTAACTAAAAATAAGCTTCCCCAACATTTCCCCTTATAAGCCAATCAAAAAATTGCTTTTGATCTCTACAATACATTTAACACTGCACTAGCAAAAATGTTTATAAGAAGAACAGTCATGAGTGTTGCTAATGTACAAGACCAAATGAAACCAAACATCCATCAAGATTTTCACAATGTCTTTGGATAGCAGAAAAAGATTATCAATGTCCAATTATGTGGAATTCACTCACGATTTTCTGAGCTCCTCCAAAGGGCTTGGATCTGGCTCTGCCCTCTGCAGCACACACAGCTTGTCCTCCATATCTGGCTGGCTCCCCTCCACTGTTGCTGCTTCTCTTGGTAGTTGTCCCATGGCACTGTCATCTCAGAAACTGCTAAGTTCTTCTGCTGCAACTGGGCTGAACTTTCACCAATAGCCTCTCCTGAACTCTCTTCATGGTGCCAAGTCTTAACTTCTTTGCATGACCCCTTCAATCTGGACCTTCAGCTACTAAGGAGGCTATATCCTCACCAATGACTGCTCCTGGCCTCTCATAGTGCCACGCCTCAGCAGCTCTCTAAAGATCCCTTCATGCCTTTAAACTGAGCACCACCTGGGTGACCCTTACAAGTACCAATTTCAGCTACCAGCACGAGATGCAGTCTCAGCCAGTTCTGGAAAACAGTTTCTGTGTGTCGATCCTGATGAAACACTTTCCAGATTTTAAGATAGAGTCTGGTTTGCTGGAAAAACAACTGGTCACTTTGTCTGCAGTAAGGGTCCTCTCATGGTATGGAGCTTGTAGACAAGTTTGCAGAAAAAACGAACAAACAAATAAAACCTGTTCAGTTGAACTAAGAGGCTTTTTGGCTCTAAGCCTCAGCTTCCACAACAGCAGTGAGTCCTGGGCTGATGGGAGGAATATCTGGCAAAGTATTGGCAGTTGGGCATTCTTTCTCACCATTGCTACAGGGAAACACACACCCTTTTTCATACACCTCAAACTTCTTGAGCTTCACACACATACAACACTGCTATCAGAAAACTCAGTTTGTGAAACAGGAAGCTACTACCAGCGGTAGGAGGGAGTCGGCTCCATGATCAGGAAAAGCAGTAAGAGCTTTACTTTTTTCTGTTTCCAGCTGAATTCTTTATCTCTAAAGGCCTCCATTCTGTGGCTCTTACCTTTGAACCCTCTCTCTCACTTAATTTTCACAATTGTCTCTTCATAGGCTTATTTCTCTCCTCACTCTTTTCTGCCTTTGGGAGCCTTCAAATAATGTCTTAATCTCTATCCTCTGGTAGATTCTCTGAGCTTACTTTACCAGACTCTGTGAGGTCTGGAATTTCTTTATCTTCTTCCTTGTCTCCATGTTGGATTAGCTGGAGTGATGTTGGGCCCCACAATATAGGTGTCATTTGTAGTAGAACATTGCTGCTGGGGCAGCTCAGGAAGGAATACATGGAGGTATATTCATATATATACACATAAATATATACATATATATGTACCTAAATACATATATGTAAATATATGTATATAAATATATACATATATATGTATATATACACCTAATTAATGTAGAACATAATATATATTTGTGTATATATATTTGTAATATACAACTATACAAATATAATATATATATTTGAAATATATAATTAATTTAGAACATTATATATATACATATATATACCCATATATGTAAATATATGTATCTAAATATATACATATATATGTATATATATATACCTAATTAATGTAGAACCATGCATGTCTACATAGCTTACTTAAGAAACTACAAAAGACCAAGATACCATATATATTTGGTATATGAAGCTTCTATTGTAGTAGGCTTTTTTATGAACCCTCAAATGGCTCTTAGTGTTAGCTGCCCTTTCCTATATTCTCTCCATTTCTCCCTCTTTTTTTCCGCTCTCCATTTGATACTCCTCTTCCAACTTTCTCAGATATTTATCTATCTTGATGTTCTGAAGATTTTTAAGTAGCCTGTGTAGACTTGCATGATTTCACATCAGTAACTTAATAGTCTTTATTTATGAAGAAACTATTCTTTTCCACATGTCTTCTGACAGGAGACATCTTCTATACTTCTATACTTACGTAAAACAATAAACATTCTGACGTACCAATAGTTCTTTGGCCCCTTAACCTGCATTATTTCTCTCCACACCCTTTGTAATTTAACATGTTTCCTTATTTTAATTAATTCTAGCATTTTTGTCTTATATCTTTCTTCCCATAACATGTCAGTGACAAGAGAACTATGGTGTCTATATTCTGTGTCACATACTATCTCCAACCCTTAGATAGTGTGTGGTATAATGTGTCACAAATAATGAAATAAATAAATATATCAGAGATGTAGAAAGTAAATTAATAGGAAATGATGTTATTACTAATTAATATTCTATGACTACTTTCTCACAGAAGCTGGGTTTTATTGCCAGCACCACATGTGGGCTCAAAACCATCTGTAACTCCAATTCCAGAGGCTTTAACATCGTCTTTTGGCCTTTGTAGATACTGCATGGATTTTGTGCACAGATGTACATGAAGGCAAAACACCCCCATACTTAAAATCGAAATAAAATAAATATTTAAATAAAAGATAGTAACGTAATTACCAACTGTCTATTTCTAAAATAATAGAATGTTTTGAAATATTAAATGACACCTAGAATCCAATGATTCATTTGAAGGCTTGGCTTACCTATATTAACTGCCAACATGTCCTTATTTAATAGAATCCAGATCCTTAGAAGTGACAACAATTAATATGGGGTGATTTTCTTTTCTGGATCTGAACTCAAATGTCTAAAAGGAAAGCAAAGAGATTCTGACTGTTCCTTTTCATAAGCAGAAAATTCTGAGCTGCATATTTGCCTGGCTGAGCTTTCACTTGAACGGTCCCCATCTGTTTGATACCATGTGTCACTCTGACATATGCCAAGCAATCAGTGATTCTGCTGTTCATGAGAGACAATGAAAAGATGAATACAATTCCTTCATTTCTCATTAGGAACACGGCAGCTCAGTGATGTCATACATGCCTTTGGGAAATGACGACATTGCAGAAAACTGCTAAGTTCATTTTTGGGCTTAGTGTATTATTTAAAAAAAAAAAACAAAACTGACCAAATGCAGGATGATCACCTTTAGTCCTCATTTTCTTGCCCAGGAAATGTCAGCAGGACATAATGGGAAAAATCTACAGAGCAGTCTCAGAAGGTATTTCTTCTCTGTTCAAACACCAAGGCAAGTGAATTTCTGGTGACTCCATGAGGGCCTGGTAGCCTGATTGTTATCAGACATTTATAATAAATGTGGTTACTACCATAGACTTTTAGTCCCCAAGGCTGCATCATAGCTCTGGGAAGCAGAAGAAAGAAGTCCAAGAAAGAGCTTCAAGTCTAGTAGAAAGGTGTTTTTATTCATATTTTCACAAGTAACTGCTAGTATAGTAAGATCTTATACAATGGCAAGAGCACTACTATTGTTTCAAGCTTTCACAACATCCCAAAAATCTTCATTTCTTGGGAAATATCCAACAATTTAATGAACTAAACTTAGAAGTCATGGGTTACAATTTCTTTATATTTTCTTTCATTAAATATACATAAATTTTAATTACATAATTTAGCAAAATATAAAACAAATACACTCATATTTCTGTAATATAAATAAGAACTGTTAATAATTGAAAATATAAAAATATAGCCTTTTGAAACTTGCATTTTGAAATTTTATACGTCTTACCATATTTTCATATATGACATTAACTTTATGTGTGTCCAAACATAGACATATACTCACACATATATACATGCACATACATATAAACAATGACTACCAGTAGAAGCTACAATATTTTCACAGAAGTCGCTAGAATACTTAAATGCAACCAACAAACTTTTACCTACCAATGCACCTGCTTTTGAAATATTCCAGAGAAATTATGCCAAGAGATTGAGGAAAGATTAAGGTAAATTTTTTTTGCTAACTAGAAGCTTGGCCTTTAGCTTTAATATTGAATTTAGAATTTAAGGACATAGACACTTGTGTACCAAGAACAATACCTTTTGCTAGGTTGAGTGAGCTCTAAAATCCTCATTTCTTGCGAGTCCCATTGTTGTGTCATGTTTCTTATTTTGCAGGAAGATGGACAGTGAAGGTGAGGATGATGCATCATGACCCATGACTTCTCTCCCCTCGCCCATCCTCTCTTCCCCTCGCCGTGGTCCCTTCCTCTGTCATCTTAACTTCCTTATGCTTTTGTGTCACATGATTTTATTTCTCCCTTTATTGTTCCCTACTAACTTTTCCCTTAAAATCTCCTTTTCCTTTCCTCTCTGTAGTTTCATGATTGATGTTTTAAAAAATCCTACAGTGAACTCCAGAATAGTTACTGAGGAGTACCAGTCATCAGGAGTTGAAAAGCTGTTCAGACAATTACAATTTGTATAAGTTTGAGATCATGGAATTGGATGTGAGTAGATCAAAAGAGTGATCTCCCAGCTAGCAGCAACAGTACCAGATACTTTCAACAAATGTAAAATCAGAATACAGACAGACCTTCAAAAGGAAAAATCCTAGGGATAGATGACAGCAAACCGAGATTTAGTAAGTGCTGTGAAAGATTCTGAAACAAGTGAAGGTCGGCTCTTCTGTTTTAGAAGGCGTTTATACGAAATATAGTCCAAAGACCCACAATTGTTGTTTCTGAAATTCTCAGTTTATCTAGAATATCCCAGACTTGGCATTCAAGTTTCTATAAACCCAGTAAACTAGAATGTCTGGCCACTCTGCCCGTTGTAACTGTAACCCATAACACTTACTTTAAAATTTAAAGTCTGGACCTGTTCCAAGTGTCCTGAGTTTAAATCTGCATTTGAAGGGCGGTTTGTGTACATTTTAAGCTGTGAGAACCCCAGGCTTCAGGCAGTTGATCACAAACCTGGAAATTTGCAATACTCACCTAAGATACAAGCAGTATCTGTGGGGAAAAACCCAGGCATTTCTGTGAATTCAGGTCTGAGGATAAGTGACAGTTTCAATGTCATATGAACCAGAAATGAAATTAAGATAAGCTCTTAAATTCCATGTAGTGACCTTCTAAAAAATAGCCACAGTACAAAACAAAAGAAAATGTGCTGGAGGTGTGTGTCAGGGTCCTGTTTAGATGGTGATGCTGTGATAGAAACTTGTGAGCACAATAGTGAACATTGCATCTAATAAACATAGTATAGTGACTACGAATTCTACCTGATCTGCATAATGCACGCAAAGAACTCATTAGCAATTTAACTTCTTTCAAAGTCTCACTTACTGCCATTTTGACTTAACATTTGCACTTAAGAACTGGAAAAATTAAAGTGTTGGGAGATCCTGATGATTTCTAAGAACCTTGCTTTTGTGTGACCCACAGGATTGATTAAAAACATCAAATTGTAGAGAAAAAGGAAAACTGATGTCAGGTGTCTACAACTTGCCCCACGCTTCTAAGCTGAAATCATCTTGACCTGAAATGTTTTCACTCTGCAGTGTGGACTTACTGTGCTCCTACTGTACTTCTCTGACCACTTTGAAGAAAGTTTCTTTGAAGGCTTTGCAGGAAAATGAATATATAACCAAGAAATCCTCAGACCAAATAATGAGCACTAGCCACTAATGAACTCCCTTTTAGAGAACATTATTAAAAGTCTATCTCAGGCTGTCAAGATGGATTAGCCAGAAAAGCACTTTCATTCAGGCCTGGTTACCTGAGTTCCATTGTTGGAGCCCGTGTAAAGGCCAAAGGAAAGAATTAGCTCCACAGAATTATGTTCTGACCTCCGTGTGCAGTCACACATATAAACATAAATTAGAAGATAAAATACTATCTCGTTCTCATCTTAAGTAAACTTTTTTTTTTAGTATAAGGAACTAAGTTTAATATGTCAGAGATATGAATTTGCAGTCACTCAACTTTATCACAACTGAGTATCCACTGTTTATTACTGTGTAAAGAATTGACAAGACTATATGATATATATTCAGATTGTTGCTGATAGACCTTTTATTTGATTTAATGAACCCAAGTTCATTGAAGCAAAATAAAACTTGGAGACTAGAGATACAGCATTCTTGGTAGAGAGAGCTTGCCTAGCAAACACAGCTTTGGATTCAGTTTCCAAAACTACATACACCTGAGTAGAGATGTATGACAGTAATCTCAGCCCTTGGGAGGTAGAGGAAGGAATCAGGAACTGAAGATCAACATTGGCTACACAGTGAGTTCAAGGTCAACTTTGGTTACCCACCAAGCAAGCATGCAAATAAACAAAATAAAATAAAAATATCAAACTTATTCTTGCACTATTATGAGATATTCAAAATATATTTAAGCAAAGATTCTATGTTTAAACCAGACACCTTTCTCCTGCCCATGATGTCTGCACTTAGGAGGCTGAGGCAGGGGAATTTCCATGAGTTCTATGCAGTGTTGTTTTCTCATTTTGCTTCTAAATAATGAACTGGTATTTACTTTAAATTAGATTGTTGTCAAATATTATTAATTTTAATATAAATTGGAGCATGTTGAACATGTTTTTATGTTGCATTAAGTATTGTTTCCTTGTTAGTAGCAAATAATTGTCCAGGATCATATGAAGCATCTATTCTAATGAATCAGATAAAGAGTCTTATTTGTTTTCATAGATTTTTGTTTTTTGACAGCACCATGGAATCTTGGAATTTCATTGCCTTACAGAGTGGACAGTCAGACGTGTTTTCTTCCAAAGGAATGTTGTCTCTACAAATCATTGGATTAGAGAAACTGCAGGAACTGATAGAGTCTGAAGAGCTATAGGATTTCCTCAATCTCCAAACAGTATGCCAGCTTGCTCTTACCCTCTGAGGCTCTCTGGGGACCAGCCATGTTTGCTACAAGCCCATGGACACTTTACTAAATGCATTCTGCTACCGCCCTGCAGCACAAGCTTGTTTTATTAGAGACTGCTTGAGACAACTCACCTACTGTAAGATTCTCTGCATTTCAGATTATCATTTCATGTGGATGCCATTAAATGTTTACTTAATACTAAATCTGCTTCTCATATACCTATTTTGACAGATGCCTCTCTGATATTCAGATAATAATTTAGCTAACTAGAAAACATTATGAGGGATTCCAAAATTTCTCTTACTTTTTGACTTATTCTCTTGAAATATGGATTACAATTATGTCCTGATAAGCATAAGGGCTAAATTATAATAAAAGTATTCAACTTCAATTCAAAGCAATCCAATTCTTTAACACACATTTCAATATATGCTTTCAGTATGTATAAATTGCAAGAAATAAATCTTATGTGTTAAACATATTTTATCCATATTTTCTGCTTGTTTGATTTGTACTTAAAGTATTATTCAGCCTATATATTCCAAAAGGTCATAAATATCTAAAACATTAAAGCTGAATGTTTTCTAAGTTTCAGAATTACTCTCACATAGTTTAGACAAAAGTTGGAAGTCAGTTGTGGCAGTGCATGTCTATAATCTCAGCACTGTGGAAGCCATTCCAGGATACTTTTCACTAATTCACGGACATCCTGGGCAACATATGGCACTTAATGCCAGTGTGAAATACACAGTATGATCCTCTCACAAATACTAAAAATAAGGCCAGCAAGATGACTCAGTGGGTAAAAGCACTTTCTACCAAGCCTGACAACCTGAATTTGATACTTGAAACTCACTTGGTGGAAGGAGACAACTGAGCGAGTGACATCTACAAGTTGGCCTTTGACTTCCACTTGTGCACAGTGGTGTACATGCATACACATGTATTCACAGGGACTAAATAAACAAATGTAATACATTTTTAAGAACTCAAAACAAATGAAAATTACCCCCATTTCAATGTCAATCCCAAAGATTCTTTCATTGAGTGTGGGACTGTTTTAAAATACATAACTCTAAATATCCCTTTGGAAAAAAATGAATCTTGTATAAACAGCACTCTAAAATGTAAAGTCTTTATTTTGGATAAGGATCAAAGTTAAGAGAGTCAACAAAAATTAAATCTTAGAAGATGCTGGGTAGAGTATCTATAAAGGAGGAGCTGAGCAAACTAAAAGCACTTGACAAATGACCCAGAAGTTTTTAAGTTTTTAATTTCTTTCTCTCTTTTCTTTTTCTTTCTTTCTTTCTTTCTTTCTTTCTTTCTTTCTTTCTTTCTTTCTTTCTTTCTTTCTTTCTTTCTTTCTTTCTTTCTTTCTTTCTTTCTTTCTTTCTTCCTTCCTTCCTTCCTTCCTTCCTTCCTTCCTTCCTTTCTTTCTTTCTTTCTTCGTTTGAGTTATCCAAAATAGAGAAGTATCTAATATGTGATCTGGATTTTCTTCTGTTTTCTCATCTTACTCAAAACATAAAATAACAATGAAAGATAACCAAACAATAAAAATAACAAAAACTAAACAATATTGACTTAATCAATGGATGTTACAAAGAACTAACCGATGTGCACATCTTCCTGTAATTTCTTCATCATTTTTTAGTACAAACCAGACAATGTGTAGTACATCTCAACATTTGCTAGCAAACTAGAAAACTTGGGCCAAGTATTTGTCACAAGATTAGTAGATTTAAGTCATGGTTCCACGTGTGGAAGATGATGTCAAAATGACCTAGATTCTAGTGCAAGTACTTAATCTATATCACATCTTAAATAATATATTTAAAATCTTAGAACAAAGCCCAGAAAACACATAATTTTATAGATACTAGTTATATTCAAATGTCTTAGTCCAAGGGAAAACATGACATTTCCTCCAGAGCAGAGTGAGCTTTGAATAAAATATTTATTTTAAAAAAGTATTTTCTTAGGAATAGTGAGGCAGAAGGCTCCCATGTTTTACCGGAATGTATACAAAGGGTGTATGATTGTTAGAATGAATGTTGAAGCTACACCTGGACCTACTCACATCTAATTATAGATTGGTTTTCCCGTTCAGTGTTTGGAAATATACCAACACCAGGCTAGGTTTTCTGTATTACAACAGCAGAATGCATGCCTTTGTAGGATTGCATAAGTCTCAAGGAGTAGAGTTTTTATTCCAATTGCCTGTGTCACTGATTATATTAGAAAACAAGGTGGGTCTGTATTTGATCTCAGACTCTCTAGTTTACTCTTTCTTCCTCCCATAAATCATGACATCACCACCTACATCACCACCTTCAGACAGTCTCTCTCAACCTGGACAGAGATTTGATAAGAACAAATGCTCTAATAAGCCCTTGTAGTTTTCTTCCTCCTCTGGCAGGCGCTGGCATTTCCAGCACCTAGATGATATCCAGGCCTACCACAGAAATCTTGAGTAGTACTTTTATTCCCCTGCATAGGGCCTAACTCCATGTTAGTCCCACTCATCTTAGGTCATAGGATCTCTTCTCTCACCTCACCTTCCTGTAAAACTCCTAAAAGTCAGGAACACCCTTTGGCATAAGGAAGTTGAAACTCTATCTTCAGGACCCCATCATGAAGCCTATGCTTTGACATCATCTCTCTGTTCCTATGCTGGAATCATGGTTTAAATATGAAGCCCTGGGCTAAAGCGGAGCCTCAGAATTCTAAGCTTGTTCCCCTCATCATAAGGACCTTTTCTATGAACAAGTTGGAGTACAGAAAACTCAGGACTACATCTTGGCCTGATATAACTGCCATAGTGGTTTCCATATCGAGTGGAATTTAGGCAAAGAAAGGTCTTCTGAATTTCATAGTCACTCCCAGCACACTCACTCCAGTCTGGAATGAATTGGTTCTGCAGACAATCAGAGCATATTAAAATGCTGGTCCTCTGTCCCTCCCAGAAAACAATCCATTGGGATTCCCAGTTTCATTTCTAACTTATGATCTGCATAGAGTCGAGCTGCCACACTTGAGTAAGGGTTGCAGTGGTTGTGGCTCAAATATTTGAATTAATATGTTCTTAGAAAAAAGTATGAATATTCTTTTAAGAATATTTCTAAATATACTCTCTGTCCTTGGGGGTAAAATCTGGAAATATTTGAATGGTTTAAAGTTTTCACTGTTTAATGGGGTTTTGTGGGAAGAGGATGTGTGGTGTTCTTCCTGCTGATGGTCTCAAAGCACATTCCCAGGTGCACACAATGTTCTAATTACAAAACCCTCCAAAATCCCTCATATGCTTTGGGAAAAAAATATGTGCATTTAAAAATAGACTTGTCTAATTCTTGGAGACCATTGACATTTTTCAGAATAGTGATTTTTGGTAAAAAATTAAAATTGGAAATCCAAGTAAAATAACAGATTTAAAGGATTTCCTTATTCATTTTTGGAAGTAAATTGGTGATTATACAAATCTGTTCTGTTTTAGCCTGCGAGCGCTGCTCTGCTCTTCTCATTCCTCTTTGGTTCCTCTTGTTGAACAACAGGATGTGTCAAGAGAAGACTGAAACCCATCCACCCAGAGGGATGACAATTAGAGAATGCCCACCTTGTTCCTGTAGCATCGTCATAGCACTCACAGTGCTATGCTCACTGTGTCCTGCTGCCTCATTTTACCCCTGCGGGTGCTCATCATCAATACTGGTCCTGAGGTCCTCGCCTTTTCTGTTGCTTTCCTCATTATGTCATTTATAAATAGCCTATTTCTTAAGTTTACCTCAACATATCAACTAAGGATAACTTCCCTTCCTTAAGGAGACATGTCTCCCTTGCTCCGTGAGGATGAGAACTACCAGATTAGCACATCAACTACAAATCAGACATTTAGATTCTTATTATAAGAAGTTTTATAATAAACTACATTTGGGATCAATTCAGGTATTTTAGGCTGCTTTTATTTGGACCCAGAATCAGTTATTTTTAAGCCTTAACAATAACATTGATTCAGGTATGCTTAAGCAGAAAATGAATTATTATACTCTCTTTTATAACTTAACAGATATCTCTGCAAACCTAGAGGACCAGTCCTAGCAAAATGGGTAAGGAGCTAAGAAGGGCACATAGGAGATATGGCCATAATAAAAATCTGAACCATCAACCCAATGTAGAAAGCTGTGCAGTTGATGCAGAATATGAGTCTACTCTGTACAAGAATACTTGAGCTAGTGTTGGTGTGCCACAGCCCTTTTATGCTACTGCTTCTGTTCCTGAAGACTTTGCCCTACTGATCATTCACACACAGAGCATCATGGCTTATTTGTCCCTGTTTCTCAGTTTCAAGTCCTGATTTGATAAATTGGTTTGATAAGATCAACATCTCATGTCATACCCTAAGAAAACTAACGTTTTTTTTTGTTTTGTTTTTTTCAGTTTCAATGGTTAGATGTAGTACCTTTGTCCATTAACAGTCTCCAGGAAAAGAATTATCCATCCACAAATGGATTGTGTCCCTGTCAGAAAGAACATGATAACTACATAAGTTTATAATCCTATCTGTTGACCAAGGATTTGTTTTATGTGACTGTCTGCAATATAAAATACTTGTACAATTGTAATTGTCCATCCAAGGTAAAACCAAACTGAAGAAAGTCAAGTATCTTGTAATATTTTGTGAACTATCCCATACAAAAAGAGTGATTTTTCATGTTTTCAAAAAGATAACTCATCATTCTATATTATAGCATCCATATGAACCACAAAAACAACAAAAATAATAGCTTTCAAGCAAGCAGACAAGATACTTAGCAGTCTCTAACTGCTATTACTTTTCAGCTTGTTGTAAGAAAATATACACATGACTACAGCCCCAGCTAGCAGAAGAACCAGGTAGGTACCCAGCCTGGTTCTGTTTCTACAACCCACTCCTCTGTAGCCTCATCCCACTCTTCTCCAGACCTACCTCCCTGGCACACATGACCCTTGTAGGATCCCCAGTGCTATCATAACCCCAGCCAACTGAAGAGTCAGCCCCCAGCACCATCACAGCACACTCCATTTGAAGAACTAGCTCAGACCAGGCCAACTAATCAGAAGACCATCATAGACCAGGACAAACCAGCCAGAAGAACAGTAGCTGAGTCGTAGTCCCCAACCTAGGCAGAGAGTTCCTGATGGACCAGAGGACAAGTAGGCCACCAGAACTCCAGACCCAAACTCAGGAGTAGAACCCCAGCTGGACAGAAGATCAGAGCAGAAAGAAAGAAAGAAAGAAAGAAAGAAAGAAAGAAAGAAAGAAAGAAAGAAAAAGAAAGATTGAACTCAAGGAACAAAATACTCATCCAATAAAGACAACCCAGGAATTTGGAACCTAAATCTAAAATCATCCCAAACCCAGATACCTAAACACGGGCATAAGAACATGATCAACAGCAGCCAGGGCAATATGTCACCACCAAAGTCCAACTATCCTAATACAACAAGCCCTGAACAATCCAACACAGCTGAAGCACAAGAAGAAAATATGAAAACCAACTTTATGAATATACTAGAAGTCCGTAAAGAAGAATTCAATAAATTCTTCAAAGAAATAGATGAAAAGAAATACAGATAATGGGAGGAATTGAGTAAATTCATTAAAGAAACCCAGGAAAACCCAACAAATAATTAGAAGAAATTAATAAATCCCTCAAAGAAAGACAAGAAAAAACAAGCTAACAATTAAAGGAAAGGAATAGAACTGTTCAAGACCTGAAAGAAGAAGCCATAAAGGAAACACAAACAGTGAATTTTGGAAATAAAAATCTAGAAAGTGATCAAGAAGTACAGAGGCAATTTACAGCAACAGAATACAAGAGATGGGATACAGAATCTCAAGAATTGAAGATACTATAAAAGAAATACAGGCATCAGTAAAAGAAAATATTAAATAAAAAAAAAATCTCTAACACGAATCATCTAGGAAATTTGGGACACTATCAAAAGACGAAGCCTAAAGAAATGAAGGAGAAGAATCCCAGCTCAAAAGTCCAGAAAATATTTTCAACAAAATCATAGAAGAAAAATTTCCAAACCTAAAAAATTTAGATGCCCATAAAGGTACAAGAAGTATATGGAACACCAAATAAACTGAGCCAGAAAAAAGTCCCCTTGCCACATAATAATCAAAACACTAAATATACAGGACAAAGAAAGAATACTAAAAGCTGCAACAGAAAATAAGCAAGTAATATCTAAATGAAAACTCATTAGAATTACAATTGACTTTTTAACAGAAAGTCTAAAAGCCAAAAGGGCCTGGACAGATATGCTGTAGATTGTAAGAGATCACAAATGCCAGCCCAGACTACTATATCCAGCAAAATTTTCAATTACCGTAGAGGAAGAAATCAAAATATTCAACAACAAATCCAAATTCAAACAATATCTACAAATCCAGCTCTAGAGAAGGTACTAGCAGGAAAACTCCAACCCAAGAAGGTTAACTACAGTCCTGAAAACACAGGAAATGAATAACATCACCCCATCAAAATCAAATGAAGGGAGACACAAACACACAGGCACACACACATACATGAATACAACCAACAACAACTATAGAATAACAGGACCTAAGAATCATTACTCATTGATATCTCTCAACATCAATATACTCAACTCTCCAATAAAAAGAACCAGACTAATAGAATGGATGTAAAAATTGGATGTAATAGAAGGATCCATCCTTCTGCTGCATATAAGTAACACACCTCAATATCAAAGAATAAAGGGTTAGGAAATGATTTTCCAGGCAAATGGGCCCAAGAAGCAACCCACTGTAGCTGTTTTAATAGCTAGCAATATAGATTTCAAACCAAAATAAATCAAAAGAGTTGGAGAAGGGCACTTCATACTCATCAAAGGAAAAATCCATCAAGATTACATTTCAATTCTTAACATATATGCTCCCAACACAAGGGCTCCCACATTTGTAAATATTGCTAAAGCTCAAAACACACATTGACCCATACACATTGGTAGAAAACTTCAATAACTCACTCCCACCAATAGACAAGTCATCCAGACCAAAACAAAAAACAAAACAAAACAAGCAAACAAACAAAAAAACAAATTGGTCTAATGGATGTGTAAAGACTATTTCACCCTGACACAAAAGAATATAACTATTTCTCTCCACCTCATGGAACCTTCTCTAAAGTTGACCACATACTTGGCAACAAATAAGTCTCAATAGATACAAGAAAGGAGAAATAATCCCCTGTATCCTATTAGATCACCAAGGATTAAAGATGGATTTCATCAGCAATAGAAACAATAGAATGCCTACAAACTCATGGAAACTGAACAACTCTTTACTGAATGATTACTGGGTCTAGACAGAAATAAAGAAATTAAAAACCTTCTAGAATTATATGAAAATGAATCGACAACACACCCAAACCTATGGGACACAATGGAAGTGGTGCTGAGAGAAAAATTCATAGCAAAAAGTGCCTATTAAAAAAGACTGAAAAGATCACATAGTAGCAAATTTACAGCATGTCTGAAAGCTCTAAAACAGAAAGAAATAAGCACACCCAAGAGGAGTAGATGGCAAGAAATAACTAAGCTGAGGGTTGAAATTAATAAAATAGAAACAAAGAGAACAATATAAAGAATCAATGAAACAAAGATTTGGTTCTTTGAGAAAATCAACAAGATAGACAAACTCCTGTCTAAACTAATTAAACGACACAGAGAGAACATCCAAATCAACAATATCAGAAACAAAAAATGGGATATATCCACAGACACCAAGGAAATCCAAAGAATCATTAGGTTATACTTTAAAAAACATGTACACCAAAAAATTGGAAAATCTAAAAGAAATGGCAATTTTCTCAATAGATATCACCTACAAAGTTAAATTAACATATGATAAACAGTTTAAACATACCCATATCTCTCAAAGAAATAGAAGCAGACATTAAAAATCTCCCCTCAAAAAAACAAAAACAAAACAAAACAAAACAGCCCAGGGTCAGATGGTTTTAGCACAGAATTTTATCAGACATTCAAAGAAGAGTTAACACCAATATTCCTCACATGATTCCACAAAAATAGAAACAGAAGGAACACTACAAAACTCATTCAATGAGGGCATACTCACTTTGATACCCAAACCACACAAAGATTCAACAAAGAAAGAGAATTACAGACCAATTTCCTTTATGAACACTGATTAAAAAATACTCAATAAAACACTCAAACTGAATCCAAGAAAACATCATAATGATCATGCACCATGATCAAATGGGCTTCACCAAAGGGATGCAGGAATGTTTCAACATATGAAAATCAGTCAGTGTAATCCATGATACAAACAAACTGAAAGAAAAAATACATTATTATCTCAGTAGATACTGAAAAATCTTTTGACCAAATCCAACACCCCTTCATGTTAAAAGTCTTGGAGAGATTTGAGATACCAGGGACATACTTCAACATAATAAAGGTGATTTATAGCAAGCCCACAGCCGGCATCGAATTAAAAGGAAAGAGGCTCAAAGCAATTCCACTAAAAGCAGGAATGAGACACAGTTGTCCACTGTCTCCATATGTATTCAAAATAGTATTTGAAGTCCTAGGTAGAGCAATGAGACAACTGCAGGAAATTAAGGGGATACAAACTAGAAAAGCAGAAGCCAAAGTATCCTTATTTTCAGACAATATGATTATATATATATATCCCCCAAAATTTTAGCAGGGAACTCCTAGAGCTGATAAACAAACTTAGTGAAGTGCTGGCTACACAACCAATTCAAAAAAAAAAAAAAATCAGTAGCCCACCTATATACAAATGACAAATGCATTGAGAATGTAATCAGGAAAGCAACTACCTTCACAGTAGTCACGAATAACATAAAATATGTTGGAGTGATTCTAAGAAAACAAGTGAAAGAGATGTATTACAAAAACTCAGAAACTGAAGATCTCAGAAGATGGAAAGATCTCCCATGTTCCTGGATTGGTATGATTAACAGTAAAAATTGCCATCTTACCAAAATCAATCTACAGGTTCAATGCAATCCTAATCAAAATCCCAGCACAAGGTCTTTCAGACCTTGAAAGGACATTACTCAACTTCATATGGAAAAACAAATAATCAGGGATAGCTAAAATAATCCTGAAAAATAAAAGAACTTCTGGAGGTATCACCATCCCTCATCTCAAGCTATACTACAGAGTAATGAAAACTCCAAGGTATTGGCATAAAAACAGACATGTTGATCAATGGAAAGTAATTGAAGATCCAGACATGAATTCATACTCTTATGGACACCTAGTCTTCAATAAAGAAGCCAGAAATATACAATGGAACAAAGAAAGCATCTTTAACAAATGGTGCTGGTCTAATTGGATGTCTACATGTAGAAGAATGTAAATTGATCCATATTTATCACCCTGCACAAAACTCAAGTCCAAGGGATCAAAGATTTCCAATATAAAACTAGATATACTGAACCTGATGAAGAAAAATTGGGGAATATCCTTGAATACATTGGCACAGGAGATAATTCATGAACATAATACCAATAGCCAATAGTGCAGGCACTAAGATTAATGATTAACATATGGTACTCAAGAAACTGAAAAAACTTTTGTAAGGCAAGAACTCTGTCAATAAGAGAAAACAGCAGCCTACAGAAAATGAAAAGATTTTCACCAACTCCACTTTAGATAGAAGGCTTATATCCAATTATATAAAGAACTCAAGAAACCAGACATCAACAAAACAAATAATCCAATTTAAAAAATGGGATATACATCCAAAGAATGAATTCTCAAAAGAAGAGTGTCAAATGGCTGAGAAACATTTAATTGTTTGACAACCTTAGCCATTACGGAAATGCATATCAAAACCACTTTGAGAATCCATCTTAACACCTGTCAGAATGACTAAGATCAACAACACAAATGATAGCTCATGTTGGCAAGAATGTAGATCGAGGGAAAAGAACACTCCTTCATTGCTAGTGGGAGTGCAAACTTGTACAGTCACTATGAGATTAAATATAGGGATGCCTCAGGAAATTGGAAATCTACCTTTAAGACCCAGCTATACTACTCCTGGGCATATACCCAAAGGATATTCCATTCTACCAGAAGGACAGTTGCTCAATTGTGTTCATAGCAGTTTTATTCATAATATCCAGAAATTGGAAGCAACCTAGATGCCTCTCAACTGAAGAATGGATGAAGAAATTGTGGCACATTTACACCATGAATTATTACTCAGCTATTAAAAAATGATCTCATGAACTTTGCAGGCAAATTGAAGAAACTAGAAAAAAAAATCATCATGAATGAGGTAACCCAGTTCCAGAAAGAAAAACATGATATATATATTTATTTATATGTGGATATTATCTATTAAGCAAAGGAGAAAGTTACTAATGGCCACAGACCAGGATAAACTATATAACAATGAGGGCCCCAGTCAGAACACAGGTATATCCCTGGTAAAGTAGAAATAGAACAGATGGTGCAGGCGGGCTAGGATAGAATGGGAATGGGAGTGGAAGGGATGAGGAGGAGGTGAGGGACAGAGGGAAAAATTATATGAAGAGATGTCCAGAATTAGAGGACAATTGGTGGTGATCGGGAGATCCAGTGCAATGGAAACTCAAGGATCTCTAGTAATCAGGGTTAGGGAACTTGAACAGGCCATACCCTGGGGCTAAGCAAGGCTTCCAGTGCTGGGACTAGGACACCATCCCAGGCACAAAACCTCCAACCTCTGGCCTATCCTCCTGCTCAAGATCCTCTGGGACAATGGAAGGGCAGACCTCATGCCAAGGAAGAAATCTCTGCCTGAAATTCCAGGTCAGGCCAGGAACTAGACACTGGATAGCCCAGAGATGATTTCTAATGATGTCATGCTCTGTTCATAGATCAGTGCCTATCCCAGTCCTTGTTAGAGAGGACCCTTGCAACAGCCAATGGGAGCATATGGAGAGACCCAGGGCCAAACACTATGCAGAGATCAGGAAAGCTGTGGAAGAGGGGGAGAATGGATTGCCAGCACCAGAGGGGTTGACCCCAGGAGAACAAGTCCCACAATGTCAAATGACTAGCATTCTTTGGGGCTCACAGAGTCTCAAGGGACAAACACAGAACCTGCAGGATCCCCTAAATATATCATATGGGTGTCTGGATTAGCATTCTTGAAAAACTCCTACAGGCTGGAGTGGGGGACTCTCTGACCCTTTTCCCTGTGGGTTGTCTAGCCCACACTTGCTGTAAGGACAAGTGCCAGGCCTTGTTCCATCTTGCTATGCCATGCCCTGTTTGAGCAGCTACCCTGTGAGGACTATTCTTTTTTTGGGAGAACAGGGTTGGGGGTGGAGATGGCATTGTTGGTGTGTGAGGTGGGCAGATCTGAGGGAGAGGGGACATGGTGGAGACTGGAAGGAGTGGAAGAAGGGGAGGGGGAGTCAGGATATATTATATGAGTTGTGTGAGAAAAGAAAAAATGTAAAAAGTACATGTATCTTTTGTTCATTTTTGCTTTAGGTATTTTTCCAAGCTTTATTAAAGGCTAACTGTGAAATAGAGTAGTTGCATACTTAATGTATACAACATCACATTTCAATAAACATATACATTATGAAATGGCTCCCACAATCATATCTCTGTGCCTCTAACTGCAAAATAATCAGCATGGATTTCCGTCACAGTAAAAGTGGAGGTAACAAGATTGAAGGAAAATGAAAACAGGAAGAACATCTAGGCTTTCTCATTCTCCTGGGTGTGTTCAGCAAGGAGCGATGGGAATTATTGCCAACTTCTGTTGGATCTAACTGACGGTGGATCCACTTTACCTTATCTTACCTCTAACAAAGAAGCTCCCATAATCTTATTTTCCTTTAGTGGAGGTAACACTAGATCTAGTTTAATTTAACTTAGTGCAAAATTTATCACAAAGGCCACACCTGTTTAAATCACTATAGTAAACTACAATCTCTGTGATGGGAAAGATAGACATTAGCAGAGTTCATGTGAGTGTTCTCTGGAGTATTTGACAAAAGACAGGAGAAGACTATGGGAGGTGTGTACAAAGTCTGGCATCAGCAGCTCACACACTCTGTCCTAATTTAGCATTTTATATTATGTAATATAAAACAAATGACACTATTAATAAAAATGATCATCCATTTTTGTTATCTGTGTTTGGAACTGATACAGCTATTTATATTTAAATTAATTTTTTTGAAAACCATGTTCAACTGTTTGTGTTATGACCTATCTCATTCTCAGTATTACTTATCGGTCTGCACAATATGAAATTTCTTTTAAAGGTATTACTTCTTTCTAGGTGCTGGCAACCTCTGCATGCGATCCTTCTTCTCTATATGTAACACCACACTAGATAGCCACAATGAGCTTTCTTTCACTTGAAGCTGAGTAAACACTCACTCAATGCTATGACAGTGTCCAAACTGTATTTATTCTAGGGAGTAAGATCACTTTTCTCCATCACTGGGCTGTACAGATTGTAACAAAGTTCGTATCTAGACTATTTTATGTGTGAAGAAATGTTTTAAAGGAGTTAGGGCAACAGTAAAGATGATTGATCACAACAGCTTGAGTTCTCCCCGGGTGCGGAGATGTCATGTGTGTATTTAGGAGTATTGTACCCAATGGTCCTAAAACCTGTAAAACCAGCAAATAGTCCCAGAAAGAAATGTTAATTGTTTACTGTAGCACTTTTCAGTAGTACTAAAATTGAGTCTGTCTAGGCCACATTTGAACTTCCAACATGGTAAATGATGAAAACTCAATCAAAGGAAATTACTAAATTTCCCATTCAACTATTCCAGTTTGAACTGTGTACAATCAAGAGGCAAGAAAAACTCTTTAAGAAAGCTCTACAGATTAATGAAGAATAATAGCATGAGTACATCACAATTTGAAAATCTGAGAAAACCACAGAAAATATCTATCAGGAATAGCAAAGGTCCAAAAGAAAGAAATTTAGGCATCATTTACTTCCTGAGTGAAGTAGCACCATATTGCCAAGTCTAATCAAAACTAAATCTAACAGTAACAAGGAAAAAAAAGAATAAAAGCCCCCCAGTGATGCAGAAACAGAAGCCATAATGTGGGAATCAGATGAATATTCAGTAAATAGATGATAGAGGAAGGGAGGCCAAGAGGGAGAATGTTTATAAATCCAAAACAACCCAAGCATCTTTTTAACCCATTACCATTTATATAATATCACAGATCTGTATCTAAGGAATCTTTTAAAACATACAAATGAGTATATTTGAAAATTACTATCACATTTGCTGCTATTCAATAATTATTTTTATTCATGGTAAAAAGAACCATTTTGGTTGAGTCTTTATTTTGTTTGTTTTTGTCGACACAGGGTTTCTCTGTTGTAACTCTGCCTGTCCTGGAACTCACTTTGTAGATGAGACTGGCCTTGAATTCACAGAGATCTGCCTGCCTCTTTCTTCCTACTGCTGGGATTAAAAGCACGCACCACCACCATCTGGCTAACTTTGTTGAGTCTTAAAGTATCATCTTTTATTTATCCAGAACAAGTATCTAGTAATTAAATTGTAATTTGTGCATATTGTATTTGGAAATACATTATAATCAATAGAAAAAAGATAATGGTTTTAAGGAAATTAAAGTAATTGTGATCTAAGATAATAAAATTTCATCACATGTTTGTAGTTTTTGAGCCATATGGAAAACAAATGTAAATGCAGTTTTGGAGAAAGTTAGTTAGTACCAAACACAATATTATTTTCTTTCTGTTTTTTTTTTTCCTTTTGTTTAAAACTTATTCCATTCTCACATCATATATCCCGGTTATTGTTTCCCCTTTCTCCCCTTTCTTCTTTCTCAGCTTCACCACACAACCCCTTCCATCTGTATCCATTCCCTTTCTGTTTCTCTTTAGAATAGAACAGGTTTCTTAGAGATAATAATAAACTATAACAAAATAAATATCATAAGTATCTTAAGATAAATATGATAAGATAAAACAAATCTGTCACTTTGGAGTTGGACAAGACAAACTAGCAGAAGAAAAAAATGCCCAATTAGAAGGAAGAAGAATTAGAGACCTCATTCACACACACAGGAGTTCCATAAAAACAATAAAAGTGGACCTGTGCAGGACCTGTGCTTGCTCCTTCAACTTCTGTGAGTTTAACTGAGGTCTGCTCATCTTGATTTAGGGGGCCGTGTTTTCTTGCTGTCTTCCTCTGGCTCTTAAACTCTGTCTACCTCTTCTTCCATGGGTTTCCTGAACTCTCAGAGGAGGAATTTGATGGGGAATATCCCACATATAGCTGAAAGTTCCAAGGTCTCTCTGCATGATGTTTGGCTGTAAGTCTCTCTATTTGTTCCCATCTGCTGCAGGAGGAAGCTTCTCTATGAGAAAATCCTCTTTTCAACATCAACACAAACCATAAATTATCTAGAAATAATTTAGTAAAATTTGTGCTGAGCAAGGCACTGATGGATGAATACAACAGAATATCATTAGGAGTCCATGGCAAGAGTGGCCTGTCTAATTTCTTCCTTCAATCTGGGTTCGACATTAGTGCCACTGTATAATTAAATTGTTATTGTGCAGTGAAAAATTATCCCTTCTGATATTAGAATATTTAAAAAAGCATACCAGTTTTGTTTGTTGATTACCAGTATTTCACGTTTTCTTCCATAGCTGTGGTTTGAGTGCACCTATAAAGCTTGAAAAGGACATTTATCTTATAGCCTGACAGATGGTACTCTGTTGACTCCTATGAAACATGCTAGAATGTAGAGGGGAAGCCATTTAAAAAGGAACCCCTGCAGGAATCCCATCATCATAAGAAGTATTTATTCCCAGCTCCCATCCCAACAACAAGCAATGCCATAATTCTGTAGATAGCAATTTCATGCCCTGCACTCCTGCTAATTATCTGGAGCTACTGATAAAATGATCGATCCTACAGGTCCACCCATCCTCATTCTTTAAACTCCAATCACAAACCTTAGCTTATCACTATGGTTCTGATGAAGAGGTTTTAAATCAAGGGCTCACATAACCTTTCCTCATGTTCAGGTACTAACTGTTTATACAGTTCAAGAAAGCCTTCACTTAAAATTTATAAATTTACTAAAAATACCATAATAACACTATAATTATAGTATATAACACTATACAATGTATACTATATAATACATTATATATAATATCATGTCCTCTATGCTATTATTATGAATGAAACTAACATATAACCGAATGAAGACATACTAAAAGTGAGTTATCTAAAACACAGGCATTACAAAAGCCTTACATCTGACCTGAGCTTGTACAGATCCTATGGGTGCTTTCATAGTCTAAGTTCATATGTACATCTGCCCTGTTGTGTCTGTCAAATAACGTTTCTTTAAAATTTTCCACCATCTCTAGCTCTTGCAGCCTTTCTTCTGCCCTCTCTTCTGCACAGATCCTTGAGTTTTGACCAAGACAAAATCTCAGCATGAAGGAGGAAAACTAGGCAGAGACTCCTACCCCTATCCAAGAAGCTACTTTAAAAATGTAGTTGCTGGGAGAGTGGAAATCATGCTCTTTTTTTTTTTTTTTTTTTTTTTTTTTTATGTAACAGTGAGTATATTAACCACACTCCAGGGCTCATGCTTAGGAGTAGCTATGGACAACACAAAACAAATTCCATGGTTTTAGTGACTTCCTTCCTTCCTTCCTTCCTTCCTTCCTTCCTTCCTTCCTTCCTTTCTTCCTTTCTTCCTTCCTTCCAACCTTCCTTCCTTTCTTCCTTCTTTCCTTCCTTCCTTCCTTCCTTCCTTTCTTCCTTCTTTCCTTCCTTCCTTCCTTCCTTCCTTCCTGCCTGTCTGCTTTCTTCTCTCTCTCTCTCTCTCTCTCTCTCTCTCTCTCTCTCTTTGAAGAGAGATAAAATGCATAAACTTGGATGGGTAGGGAGGCAGAAGTCATCTGGAATGATAGAGGAGGAAAAAGAGTAGGATAAAAACATATTGCATGAAATTTTTCAAAGAATAATAAATGAGAGAAAGAAAGAAGGAAGAAGGTTTAAGTCTCACGGAGTAAAGCTATTTCTACTTCCTGGCACAGTCCCAGAAGTTCTTTCAGTCCTAAGGTTTGCAAGCTGCATCACACTGTCAGACAATACAACAATGTCAGTGTCATACACACTATGAACTCACTCTCCATTCTCTCTGTTCTCTGGGGTCAGGAATGAGACTGAAATACCTAAGGTTTCTGTCACGACTTAGTCGCTCACCTTCTATGAGCTGCCTTGTGAGAAAAAATCTACTTCAATCATCAGGCCTTCCCCTAGACCTTAGGAGTTCCATAGAAAATGTTCCTATGCAATCATAACGCAGGAAATTAAGAGTATCAAAAGCTCCGTTATCAGAAACCAGATTTAAAGAACAAATAGGAGAAAAAAGAAAAAAAAAAAGAATGCTTTAATCTTCGAGATCACTCAGGAAATTAGAGCTTTGGGAGCACTGCCTCAGGAGCATGGGCCAGAGGCAAATAGCCCTTTCCTTATAATGTAATGTTACACCCTGGTTACCGTCAGTAGCTTCAAACGTGCATCTGGTGTGTGCCTCTGAGCATTCTCTGAGAATCCAGCTTTGATAACAGCTTCATACATTGAAAAATGCACCAAGCCAAGCTGCTATTTGTCTTTTCTTTGTATCCTAACACTGCTTTCTTGTATGTTGAATCTATGAAAATTGTTCAAGTGTATGTTATAATATAATGATTTTTTTCTGTGTACTGCACATGCTACCACACTCAATAAGGCACTAAAATAAAACAAAAGGCAGGTGAGATGTACTGAAAATACGTCTTCCCCTTCACATTGGTTTCCGTTTTGAACTAGAAAAATCACTCTGTTGTGTTATAAGGCAAGGTCGCCAAAGCTGATATCAAATAAATTCAGATCTCCATTATTTACGGATGCCTAAACCACAGCACCACCAAGCAAGATGCCAAATGCAGGCTGATGATAGATCTCTGTAATGTAAATTGATGTGTTTCCTGTTCTCGTTCAGTATGAACTTTGATGGCAATATGGGGGGATTCTGTCAAGGCCTGTACCTGAATTAGTAACCATGAGATATGGTGAGGGGCACATTTCCTGGTTGATTTCAATTTGGTAGGTAATAACTCAGCTTCACTGGTAATGACATCTCAAGGTGGAAGCTATAAACCTGGTACATGAAAGAATTACAGGGAAAGAAATATGAGCCTCATTTTCTGACCTGAGGGTCAGGGAGTGGACATGGAAGGAAAAAAATTCTCAGGGAGATTTCTACTTTGAAGGATGGTTAGAGAGAACATGTATGGGGAAAGAAATTAGGGCTTAGTCTATTTGACAGATTATAAAGCCCATGAGAGTCATCACAGTTAAAATAGTGGAGAGTCTAAAATATATTTAATGCTATATTAATAAATAGATTAATATTGAGATGTATGGAATAATCTATGTATTCTTGTTTTAGGAGAAATCTAATTTATTTCTTGAAATCTGGAGAATTGTTTTTCATTATACCAACCAGTCATGCAAAGGTTTGAATAATTCCTTTGTAGCTTAGTTCATCAAAAATAAATTCTGTATATGAAACAACCTAGTTAAACATAGCTTTGGGCTTTCTGTTTACTCTATTTTTAATTGGAAATTGATATTCTGTGTTTATAACATGGACATCTGTGTGTTCATGGTGTGTGTGTGTGTGTGTGTGTGTGTGTGAGAGAGAGAGAGAGAGAGAGAGAGAGAGAGAGATAGATAGACACAATCCTCCTATATGTGCATGTGAAGTTGTTACCTTATTCCACCTTGCTTTTCCTATGCTGTGTGCTTCAGGCTGACTGACTCACAAGCTTCCTGAAAAATCCTCCTATCTCATTCTCCCTGTATAACTGCTTCTGACTTTTTACATGGGTTCTAGAAAGCTATTGGATAGTTGTTCATCTTTTCTTATTATCAATTCAAAATCCCAAATGGAGCAGAGTATATGGTTTCAGGGAAAGTCAGTCTGCATGCATCTAATTTACACACACATGAGTATGGCTTTAAAACAAAAATGGCCACTGCTATCTGTAACTGTCCACATAAGCAGTGTATTTTGAAGATGGAATCTGTGTTAATACAGATGTTCAGTCTGTGTTTAACTACTGCATGCCTTCATAAACTACACAGATGTATTGACTAAGTCAATACCTTCTCAAAAATGCTAACCATTGTGAATAATGATCAAAAATAAATTGTTATGATATGAATTTGTCCACATTTTAACAAGTTTGGGCTCTTGAGAAATATTTTACCTACAATAATGGAGATAATCAGTGCCTACACTGTAGAGTTACTTTTTGGGTTAAATTATATATTATATATAATTATACAAAAAACACTAGGCATTGATCTTGATACGTGTTAAATTGCTTACTAGGTTGTAATGCATGTATATGCTGAAAGTTTCAAGCAGAGAATTTCAAATAAAACTTTAATTTTTTTCTATATTTTGAAATTTTTTTAAATAAAACATGTCATATTTTTTCTTTTACCTTTTGCAGCATATATTGAGAACCTGTTTTAATAAATGTTTTATTATATATTTATATTTAACATATAGTGTAGTATCATGTATTCTTAGAAAATGTGACATTCATTTATAAGTGTCTCATTGTCTAGAGAAAACATACAGCATACTGAGTTATTAAACTGCAAGTGCATGTCTTCATACATTTAGCTTCATTTTTTACATATTTAGTAATCATTTATGTTTGAAAAGTTTTAATCCTTTGTCAATAGAGCAGCTGCTGCTATTTCCACCAGTCATGAGATTATATCTTCATTTCTGAGCAGATTTCTCCAATTTTTAAATGCAAATTTGTATTTTTCTTACCACTTTTGAGTATTATGACAAGCTTAGAAAGCACCTTGTCAATTTAAATATTATGTTACTTTTAGTTAACTTCTAACTACTTCTGAAATGTATTATTTTACACAATATGAAGGAAACATTTAATTTTCATTCTTTTCCTAATGGATGGCCACTTACTTCTAAGTCATTTCTGAGTCCTTCTCCCATGGAGTTTCACTAGTAACTACAATAGATACCTGCACACATATGGTTTTCCTCCAGGGCTTTAATATTGGCCAATAAAATTAAAGATATTTTTCTTATATTTAATATGCATGGTTGCTTTGCTATGAGTGGCACCAGGTTACTTAGAAATTATTTTAATTATTCAGAGACAATGATGCTCACATGTCACTTTTAGACCAAGAGAGAAAGGGAAGAAAGGAAATCACTGGGTAGTACATTGTAAACTCAAATAAAATCCCTACAGTTACCAGCCCTGTACCCTTCTCTAATTCAGGAGTCTTTAAGACTCGCCAACATGTTTTAATTTCACTTTACTCTGGGCTGTTTATCTCTTCTAATCCATTAATAGTAAGAGGAAAAATAGCCTATCTACTAGTCAAGATCAGGCCATTTTAAGTTTAAACCATAGCATAAAGCTTTCCAGCCAATGGTATTTCTGAACTAAATTGCTTGTTTTTTTCTAAAATAGCCTGCTTAGAAGATACTTAGTTGACCCTTTACAATAGCAAAGAGTTTCCACCCATTATTAAGGTATTTATAAATGTAACTTCCTCTCCGTCAACATCTAGTGACTAATTAGTCTTCTTACAAGTTTTATTAACAGAAATTATGTCAGGCTGCCCTCTTTTGAGTTCCTCAAGATTGTTTGCTACTGTTTCTAAATTCTTCAATTTTGATCCTATGATATCCATTGTGCAGAACAAGAGGCCAATAAGGTCTAATGAGGCAGAATGGCTCGTCTAAAAGTGTCATAGGATCAATGTTATACACTTGATTAAAGAAAGTTATACTATGATTGCAACAGTAAAAAAAAAATCCTACTTTAAAAGGGTAATCATGAGCTTAAAATTAACAGGCAGGGAATCCTTGTTTTAGAATAGAAAGTCAACTACAGCATACTTTTACAAAACCAGCATAAATATTCCCACAGAAGTATTTTGCCAACGAACCACTAGAGATGGCACAATTTAACCATTAAAATAGTGCAATTATATGAGCTGAAGAATTTATTAGTGTCATACAAGATGCCCAGAACTGGAAGCCAGTAGAGGTTTAGATAAAGACTTGTAGCAGCTAGTTCTGTAATTTAGGAAACCAACATACCACTATGGAGCTTAGTGGAAAGGAACAAGCTGGAACCAATGCTTTGAAGTTCTCTTCCTATAGAAAATGTGAGGGTGTCAATGATTTCCTTACCGCACTTGCACTGTGAGAGCATAATTATTCTTATACTCCATAATCTTTGCTTGTTTAAAAGTTGGGTCTATGGTGATTCTGCCTTGTTTGAGTGAAAGATCACTTTTCTTGGAATAGCAGAAAAAACAAAAAAGACAGCAGTCAGCTCTTGTTATGTGAATCCCTGTAGCAGGCTTAAAGATTCAATGATATGCCATAGGCCCATAGGAATATACACTCATGAATGGTTTACTTGTAGGAGTATAAGTTCATATGCAAGAAAGAAGCTCAATATTTTCAAGAACCAAGTTCCTTGGAAGAGGCTATGGAGATAATTGAAATAAAATTAATTTCCTGGTTATAATTTAATAAGAATTGGATAAAATATACAGTGTATATGTAAAGGTTGTTCTAACAATTATATATTTAAAACATAAATCATTGTTTGGGAAAATAGTACAGATGACCTTTGTCCACCAGATTTTTCATGTAAATTGATATTTGTAGGACACTCTCTACTGTTTCAGTTGATCAAAAGGAGTCTCCCTGATTTATATTCTAGTACAAAACTAATGTTCCATTAGTATTGTATTAGTAATGCTATCACAAGTGAAACATGCATTAAGTTTTATTTGGTAAGTGTGGGGAGCCGATCTCCCCAAGCCCTTTCAGCCTCTTTCAAAGCCATGATGTTAAACTACATAAGCAGTAAATAATTTTCCACGGGCCACAAGAATTGTTTTTCTCTTAAAACCTGTTTTTCTTAGACCTGTTTTTGTCCCAGAGTTGTTTTTCTCCTTGACTTGTTTTTTCCTGAATAAGATGTTTTTTTCTTTTAGGGTTTACATCCTCCAGGTATGGGGCATCCTGTTTTCATCCCCTTATCCTGTTTTTGTGCCCTTATCCTGTTTTTGCCCAAAGTATCCTGTTTTTGTCGAAAGTGCAAAAACATCCTATTTTTGTTTTTTGGCCTTAGACATCCTGTTATTCCCCTAGTTAGTTCCTCCCTCCCTACCCTTTAAATACCATGTAAAAATCTGAATAAACTGACTTGCTTTCATTCGACATCTTTGCCTCCTCCCAGTCCTTTCGTGCTTTCGTCCCAGAAATCCTCACTCCCTCTCCCAGGTTTTCCAGTTGATTGACCTGCGGGCCGGGTCAGGTAAGCTCTTAAAATTGTCTGAATATAGTGTAGACAGTATGAGTCCATACTGTTTTTGAGATATTCACGCTAAAAAGTAAAAATTCTACTCAAAAATAGTAGTTTCAGAAATTAAATTTTATTAAAATTTATTAAAATGCATGCCATGTTGTTATATCAATTACCAACAATTATTTGTAACATTTTCTTTAAAATAAAACTAACAGAAAAATTAATTTAAATATGCCTCTAATATTTTGGAAGCTTATTTTTCAAATGAAACTATAGTAACTTTAGAATAATGTATTTTCTGATTTTAGTTTGTAAGGGAAAAATACATAAATTTAAGTTATTAGGAGTATTTCCCTAACATTTTATTCTCTGCTCACATATAGGAGAAAACAGATGACTGTAACAAGCCAGTGTTCTTATAAGAACACATGTGTTTTAAGAAAGTCTTCATGGGCTGGAGAGATGGCTCAGCAGTTAAGAGCACTGGCTGTTCTTCCAGAGGACCTGGGTTCAATTCCCAGCATCCATATGGCAGCTCACAACTGTGTGTAATTCCAGGGGATCCAAAATCCTTAAGCGGACATAAATAAAAATAAATAGATCATTTTTTAAGGTTTAAAAAAAGAAAGTCTTCATAAGTAAATATGAATAAGATCTGTGCAAGAATCTATATAAGTAGAAACAATAAAAATATAACTTAATTTAATATGATCCTGCAGTTATTTTATGGAAAAACCAAGGCTTTGAAAATTAATTCATGATCTAAAATACTTGTGACTATGATGCTCCAGAAGTGTTGCTTTCTATTAGCTCTCCAATATATCAACAGGTCAATCTACCATTAGTTCAAAGTTGTGACTGCAGGGAAAACTATGGTTAAAGGAGCTGTAGATGGAATAATTAGTGAAGAGGGGGTGTGGAGAAACGGGAAGAAAGTTCATTGTGTTCAGCCAGATGTTTGAAACGACAAACTATAAGCAAGCATCCTTCACATCCTAGAATCTGAAGAGATATGTGAATATTTTACATCTTTCCCCATTGGGCAGAATTGACTTGCCAGAAATTCTCATCCAGAAGTCCTAGAGGTTCGTCAATTCAGTCATAACCTCGCTCACCCCAAACCCCCGATCTTGGAATTTTATCTGTCTCTATTGGTGTGTGGGTTTAAGTTGTAGTTCTTCTTGGAATATCTTATCAGCACATAAAGGAAATCTGGTTCTGGCCTAGGTATTCTTGTATGCACTTATCATATGCATATATGCACATATGGATACTGGAATAGAGACATGTCTGAAGTGCAATATCAAGAATTCATTTTCATTTAATTTCTGATTAGAGCCTTAGGAGCACCAGACTGGGCAAACAGCAGGTTAGTCTGCCCATCTTACTATACAGACCTCCTTTATCCTTGTGTCTTTTATCACCTATAATTATAGGGATGGTCCACTATATCTCTTCTTTCCTAAATATCAGAAACTTTGTTCAAAGTCCTTCATTTTATAAGATATAAAATATAGAGTGCACTGTCAAACTAGTCTAAGTATACAGTAATCTGTTTTATATTTGAAATACATGTTTTTGAAAATTGTACAAATATTCTGGGTGTGAAAAGATTTATTTAATGCACACTTGTCAATTTTTCAGAGTTGTTATTTTAATTCTGAATTATAGGTAAGAGTTTCATGATGTGCTGACCATTAACTATACTGTTTAGTATTTTTCCTGCATTTATTAATTTCTGGTTGTTGGATTTCACGTGAAACATATAGTAAAATATTCTTGAAGATTAAATTAAAATATCTTTTGGAAAAAACTATGATTATTATGTTAAAAGAATATTGAGATTCTTGTACCCAATTTTGAGTTTGCAAAAAACTAAGTAGCCTGAATATTGGAGTTAGCATTATGAATAATGAGAAAACTTTTTGCTTACTTATTTTCTAAATAAACTACCAGGATGCCTTAAGGCTATGAAACACTCCAGATTATAAGTTGTGTTATACATAAATACTACTTAAAAGTCATAAATCTATCACCTTCCAGTTGCAAAGTCTGGGAAAGGTTTTACTTACAGGAATAGATGACCAAAGGGTTTGACTAACCACGTTAGGGTTCTGCTGATTGCTTAAAGTTCTCAGATGATCAGTTATCACAATCTGATCAATATATTTCTAAGAGTAGATGAGCAAGTAAGCTATAGAAACCTCAAGACTAGATACTGTCTTTAGGAAAAATGAGGAGTACATAATAAAGTTAGCATCTCCTGTAGGTCAGTGTCATGGCTTCACAGCAGAGCATCCAGAAATGGAAGACCCCAGAGAACTGCCTTGACAAGCCGAGCTCATACCTGCAGTTTTAAGATGCTGCCTTAAGCCTCACTGATTTACCTTTGTGTGTGAGTACAGGAGAACAGGGTCTGCCCTACTCTCCCCAGTCTTCATCTGGAACAAGCAATAGAACCTGCAGGGCCAAGGCCTTTGTCATGTGCTTAGGTTCCTTCTTATGAGATTACACTTCAGGTCTGAAAATGTAAGAAGCAAACAAGTGGCATCTCTGTCAGAGACCCACATTCAGCCACTGAAATGCTCATGTGTACTGTGTGGGTTATTCACAGAAGCCATGGGCATACACCACAAGGTACATGTGAAAATGAGAATCCAGGTGAATGGGAATATCACTCAGGCCTTTTTATTAGTGAGTAAACTGATGCTTCAATTGCATGTCCCCTCCATGAATGGAGAACATGTCTTGGTCCAAGCAATTTCCTTGTGGAATCATTTCATCAGCAAATATTGAAAACTCATCCAGCCCCTTTGGAAATCAGTGTGGAGAACTATCAAAAAGATAAATACATATTTACCATATGATTATATGGCATATGATTTGGCATATGCCCAAAGGACTCCACATCTTACCCTATAGATACTCTTTCTACCATGCTCATCGCTTCTATTCATGATAATCAGCAAAAGGGAAAATCTTAAATGCCCTTCAACCGATGGATGGATAATGAAAATTTGATATATATATCATATATATATTACACACACACACACACACACACACACACACACACACAAAGGGATACTCTTCAGCTGTAACAAAAAAATGAAAACATAAAATTTGCAGGTAAATGGATGGAACTACACTATATTATAATGACTGAAATTGCACAGCCCCAGAAAGACAAACACCACATCTTTTCTCTTATTTGTGGATCATTAGATGTGAGTATATAAACTAAAGTAACTACAAATATTAAAATATGAATGTACTGCTCATATTCTAGCAGGTAGATAACCTGTCACAGTATAGTGGGATGACATGGTAGTTCTAACTGTAGTTTCTTGAAGAACCTCTATGGTGGTTTCTATAGTGACTGCATTCCTTTTTATTAACACCAGCACTTCCTCAGCTTGACCTTCTGCATCTTTGCCAGTAGTGTTTGGTTTCTAGGTGGCCAGTCTGTCAAGCAGACAGTGGGATCTCAGTGCAGTATGGATTTGAGTTTCCTTGTTGGCTAATGATACAGACCATCCTGTTAGAGATAGTGGGAATCTTTGTACTCTTTTAGTAATAGGTTTACCTTTCATCTGTCCAACTAATGACTGGATTATTTATTCTTTTGATCTTCAATTTTTGAGATTGTTTACATCCTGCATATTAATACTTTGTCAGAAGAACAGCTAGCAAAGATTTTTGTTTGGTCTCCAATGAGACCTATAGTCTATTTATTTGCTGTTGTTTCACTTGTTGTGATAGACCTTTTAAAAATTGATATAGGGGTTGGAGAGATGGCTGAACACTTAAGAGCATATGCTGCTGTAGCAGAAGACCTGAGTCTGATTTCCACCATCTACATGGTGGCTCACAACCATCTGTAACTCAGGTTCTAGGGAATTCCACATTCCTTTCTGACCATTGTGGGTACCAGGCACTAACTGGTACACAAACATACAAGCAGGCAAAACTCTTTTTCACATAAGATAAACAAGTCTACAAAAATATTATTAAAAAACTTAAAATTTAATGCAATCCCATGTGCTAATTCTTTGTATTATTATATGGGTTGCTAGAGTCTGATTTAAAAAAAAAATCTATTTTGACAATTTCCTTAGAAACACTAATGGTGGGGGTGTCATCATCATAATAAAATCTTTATGGTTGACTGCAAAGCAATTTTCAAATTCAGGGAATTTGATGTTCATAGAAAAATGATTGTTTGACATATATTTCAGTTTCTATTTTAGCAGGTGTCTCCTTTTTCTTTACAGAAAATTATTTTGCTTTATGATTTGTATGTGTTTCAGAATTAGGAAAAAATTCGCTATTATAACTTCCCTTCCCATCCACGGACAGTTTTTGAGTCTCATTGTTATATGGCACTAATACTGTTGAGTAGTACAGACCAATTTCCACTTCACACTGTCTTTCAAGCTGGCTTTGTCTCATTGTACTTTTATTACCATTCATGTTTTCCATTTAGAAATGGTCCCACATAAGGGCTATTATGTCCTTTTCAGTTCTGTGCATTAGGCAACACAGGGTGTCATTTCACCTCATTATAAGTGATAATGACTTTGTGGTGTTGCTAAGTACTGTGCACCAGTTTTCTACTCTAAAAGTGTCATACTTTCTTCTTAAAATTAAGAATTTTATTGATATCTAATTCTAATAAGGAAATACATCTAATTAGCTGAGAGAAATTGTGTTTTTAGTATTGTCACTGTCATATTATCAGTTCTAGAAAATTACAGTTTTATTATAAAGCACAATACTTCCATAGGAGTCATTTTTTATACTCTTTAGTCCTTGATTACATTTATATGTGTCATGAATATTATAACTTTGACCAAATTTTCATGTTAATGTACTTTTATGGGTAGTATGTAGTCTAATGAATTTCAATATGTGCTTGTATATGTATGATTTTATTTTTAATTAAATTTATGATTTATTTGGAGTTTATTTCTAGTGAGGAATGTACTAGTAAAATATATATATAATATATATATATATATATATATACACACACATACACATACAACAATATATATACATATATATGTATATGCGTAATTAATATGACTATAAAATTGTACTGATGCCTCTAAACAACTTTAGTGAAGTGGCTGACTGCAAGATCAACTCAAAAAATCAGTATCCCTCCTGTATACAAATGAAATGGACTGAGAAAGAAATCAGGGAAACAACTCCCTTTGCAATAGCCACAAGTAACATAAAAAATCTTGGGCTAACTCTAACCAAGCAAGTAAAAGATTCGTATGACAAAAACTTCAAATCTGGAGAGATAAATTGAAGATCTCAGAAGATCTCCCATGCTCCTGGTTTGGTAACATCAACATAGTAAAAATGGCCATCTTACCAAAAGCAATCTACAGATTCAACTCCATCCCTATTAAAATCGCAACACAACTCTTTACAGACCTTGATCGGAAAATACTCAAGTTCATACAGAAAAAAAGCCCAGGATAGACAAAATATTCCTGAAAAATAAAAGAATCTCTGAGGTATCACTGTTTCTAATCTGAAGCTTACTTCAGATTTTTTGTAATAAAAACCCAAATGGTATTGGTATAAAAACAGACATGTTGGTCAATGGAACCAAATCAAGGTTTCAGACATAAATCCACACACATATGGACACTTGATGTTCAATAAAGGAGCCAGAAATATACAATGGAACAAAGAAGGCATCTTTAATAAATGGCGCTGGTCTAAATGGATGTCTACATGTAGAAAAATCCAAATTGATCCATATTTACCACCGTGGACAAAATTCAAGAACAAGTGGATCGAAGACTTCAATATAAAACCAGACACACTGAACATAATAAAAGATAAAGTGGTGAAAAGTCTTGAATGCATTGGAACAGGAGACAATTTCCTGAACAGAACACCAATAGCTCAGGCACTAAGGCCAAAGATTAATAAATGGGACCTTATGAAAAAACTTTTGTAAGGCAAAGGACACTGTCTACAAGATAAAATGGCAGCCTATGGAATAGGAAAAGGTTTTCACCAACTCTACTTCTGATAAAGGACTAATATTCAAAATACATAAAGAACTAAAGAAACTAGACATCGAGAAAGCAAACAATCCAATTCAAGAATGGAGTACAAAAGAATTCTCAAAAGAGGACTCTCAAACGGCTGATAAACACTTATAAAGAAATGCTAGTCATTAGGAAAATGAGAGTTAAAAACACTTTGAGATTCCCTCTTGTACCTGTCAGAATCACTAAAATCGATAACACAATGGACAGATCATGCTGGCATGGATGTGGAGCAACAGGAACACTCTTTTATTGCTGGTGGGAATGAAAACTTGTACAGCCACTGTGGAAATCAGTATGGCAATCCCTTAGGAAATTGGAAATTGGCCTACCTCAAGACCCAGCTATACCACTTCTGGGTATATATCCAAAAGATGCTCCATCCTACCAGAAAGACACTTTCTTATCTATGTTCATAGCTGCTTTATTAATAATAGCCAGAAGTTAAAAACAACCTAGATGCCCCTCAACTGAGGAATGGAAAAAGAAATTATGGTACATTTACACAATGGAATATTACATAGCAATTAAAAAACTGACTACACAACTTTTCAGGCAAGTGGATGGAACTAGAAAAAATCATCCTGAGTGAGGTAACCCAGTCACAGAAAGAAAAGCATGTTACATACTCATTTATACATGTCTACTAACTTCTAAGCAAAGGAGAAAGGTACTAGTATCCACAGACACAGAAAAAACATTCAACAAGAAGGGTTCCAGTTAAAACACAGAGATTTCCCTGGTAGGGTAGAAACTGAATAGAGGGTATAGGTGGGGGAGGATGGGAATGGGAGGAGAGGGGACTAGGAGGAGGAGAGGAATGGAGAAGATATATGGAGAGATGATTAAAATTGGGAGACAATTATAGGGCAATCAGAAGACTTGGTATAGTGATAACTCACAGGAATCTATAGGAGACTCTGGCAAGAATCCCTAGTAATTGGGGATAGGGAGCCTGAACAGGCCATCTTCTGTAGCCAGGCACGGTTTCTAGTGGTAAGACTGGGACACCATCCCAGCCACAAAACCTCTCTGACTTGTGGCCCATCCTCCTTGCAAAAATCCTCATTCACAAGGGAAAGGTAGAACTCCATGCCAAAAAAGGGAACCCTTCCTGAAACTGCAGGATAGGCTAGGAACTAGAGACTGGTTAACCAGGAGACAATTTCTAATGATGTCTTCCTCTGCTCATAGATCAGTACCTAACCCAGTCCTCACTAGAGAGCCCCCACCACCACATCTGGAGCATCTGGAAAGGGCCTAAACGTTGTCAGAGATCAGGGAACCTCACGGAAGTGGTTGGGAAGAGGAGGGATGACTGAAACAGGAGGGACTAAAGATACCAGGAGAACAAGGTCCACTTTGTGAAGTGGGGCACACAAAGACTGAAGCCATAGACATAGACTCTGTAAAAGCCCCTAAATACATCACATAGCTGTCTGGATTGATGTCCTTGAAAAATTTCTACTGGCTGGATTGGGGGCATCCCTGACCATTTTACCAAGCCGTTGAGACTCATTTCCTCCTGCCAGGGTTGCCTGGCCCATCCTTGATACAGGGATTGGTGCCTGGCATCATTCCATCCAGCTATGCCTTGTCCTGATTTTGATGTAACCATGGGTGTATAGTTCTTTTCTGGAGAGAAAGGGGGAGGGGATGATAGTGGGTTGTGATGCAGGTAGATCTTAGGGAGATCGGAGTTGGAGGGAGGAGAGGAAGGGTGCTGGGACATATTCTATAAGGTTTGTGACAGAAAAAAAATTAAAATTTAAAAAGGCTAAGATGGCATCAATGATTAGTGATGCCATCTTTATCATGTTTTAAAATCTTTGCATTCATTTTAATTTAGTTATGAAATTTTACAGTGCTCTGATGGTCTACTATCCCTTTAAGCAACAGTAATATGTTGATTAATTAGAAGAGTTATATAATACTTTAATCCATGGTAATTATTGTTTATTTGCTGCTGCTGAGATAAAACACCCAGAAAAAAGCAATGGCACGAAGAAAACAGTCCCTTTCAACTCTGCCATGAGAAAGAAGAGAGCAATGGTGCTCTTGTCCAGCTGTCTTCCTCTTCCTATGCAACCAGCACTCAAGCCCAGGGGAGTGTGCTGTTCTCTTTAGAGATTGTTGGGAGCCGAGTTGAAACGCCATTACAAGATGGCGCCGGTTTCCTGCTTCCGGGCTCCTCTTGCTCGGTTCTGGAGTAAACAAGTAACTGCGCAGGCGCAAGTTGAGTAATCCTTGCCGCCTCCCCCTATGCTAATGAGGTTCTGGACATGCATCCAATCGTTGATGGTCATGTTGCTTGCCGCCTCCCCCTATGCTAATGAGGTTCTGGACATGCATCCAATCGTTGATGGTCACGTTGCCTATACAAGCAGGGTGCCTCACACATTCAGGGTCTTTCGCTCTCAACACTCAATCAAGCTACAGTCCTCAATAAAGCGTGAACCAGAAGAATCCTGTGTGTGGCGTCTTCCTTGCAGGTGAGGCGGGCGTCCACATTTGGTGCCGAAACCCGGGAACCTGACCATCAGCTCAGCACCGGCGAAGACCCCTGTTTTCAGGAGGATTCAGAACTGGAGCGCGGGACGAAAGTGGATCCAGACTCTTTCTGAGAGGTATGCTGTTTTATGAGATTGACCCTGCACTAGGTGCGGTCATGTTTGCTTGTATGGTTATTGTTGTTCTTGCTTGTTGCCCTTGTCTAAATTGTCATCGCCCAGGAACCACCAGGTCTCTTACAATCCCTTCTTGGGGTAAACTAGGAGGAGATTTGCAAAGGGAAAAGGAAAAGGGAGGTCTCCACGCCGGCACATGGCCACTATGGCGTATGGTTAATAAGCGATGTCAAGAGAGGGTAAAAGAAGGACAGCGTACATTGGCAGAACATCAAGACAGCATGTCAGAAACAGAAAAGAGGGAGAGGCCTAAAAAAGAGATAAAAAGGGTAGAAAAAGAGAAAAAAGAACAAATGAATAGTCAGAAAAGGGTATACCCAGTACTAGCAGAATTTGAAAATTTAAAAATAACCAGTGATGAGACTAGTAGTTCCTCTTCTGACTCAGAAACCTCAGGGTCAGAAGAGAAACTGGATACAGAGGAACAAACAGAACTAGAAGAGGAAGCTGCGCGCTATGAGGAAGAACGTTACCGTCCTGAGCCATACGCTCCGGCGGCTCCCTCTGCGCCCCCTCTTCCTAACCTGCCTAAGGCTAAGAACCATGGGTGCCTCACCTTCCTGTCCAATGAAATTGGTTCTATCATAGTTCATTTCTTGCAGGAGGTGGATACCATAGCTCCATGGTTTGCAGCTGCAGGTCATGTAACCATCACCATAGCTCCATGGTTTGCAGCTGCAGGTCATGTAACCATCACAAGAAATTTTTTGAATTTGGATGCTGCTGGAAGATCTGCAGCAGATAGACATGCTATGTCTACACAACCTCCACTAGAAAATGTCAAGTGGAAAGATGTATTGTCTAATCAATGGAAGGGCCCGGATCAAGTTTTAATAAGATCCAGGGGAGCTGTTTGTGTTTTTCCTCAGGATCAAGAAAACCTGATTTGGGTGCCTGCTCGTCTGACGAGGACGGTGAAACAGCCCTTAGAGCCTGAAAAAGATCAAGAACAAGATGAAGATCTTGAAAACGCTACTAGCTCTACAGATGATCCTGATAAAGTGGCCCTCGATACGCACAGAACAACGATGGGGAATACTAACAACACTCCCCAAACCAATGCCGGTGATGCATGACGAACTCTAGTCTTGATCTTGCCTATTTGCCTTATGACTCTCAAAATAGCGGTATAGGGGAAAATCGTACTATGGCAATTGGCTCAATTAGGTTGTGAATGGAGGATGCTTGGTTTATTATACTGTTGCTGCAAATTTGTCACGGGAACTTTCTCAATATCTCAAGACGGATTGGTCATCACAATTTGATGCTACTATGAGGGACCTAAGACTGGCCATTGCACATGTCAATTCAACTCGTGTGGACTTATCCATGGTAGCAGGACTCTGGGATTGGATTAAGGATGCTACCATGTATCTCAAGGAATGGGCAGGTCGGGGAACTATGGGTATTATGATGATTGCTTCTGTATTATTCAAGCATTTGCTGCCCTTGATGTGGGACATTCCCCTGCGGCCTGGTTAGCAACGCTTAATCGTTGGGTCGATGGTTGATATGTATTGTCCAACCCTCTTATTAATAGTTAAGCTGTGTGTTATCAGAGCCAATGAGACAGAAGTCCATCTCCCCCACATGTTTTCTTTCAAGACAATTTTGGGTATGTGGCCTTTGCACCCTGAGGGCTTGTTCCCATTGCACCAAGTATAGGCACATCCCTTATTCGACCCAAGGTTAGCCTTTGCACATCTCAGAGGTTCTCCTCATTGCACGAGATAAGGTAACCTGGGTATTTAGGACATGCTTAACTTCCTCGATCCTCACCTCCGTAGATGGAGGGGGTTGATCGGTGACTTAGCATGTTCCTTTGTCCTCAATTTAATATAAAAGGGGGAGATGTTGGGAGCCGAGTTGAAACGCCATTACAAGATGGCAACGGTTTCCTGCTTCCGGGCTCCTCTTGCTCGGTTCTGGAGTAAACAAGTAACAGCACAGGCGCAAGTTGAGTAATCCTTGCCGCCTCCCCCTATGCTAATGAGGTTCTGGACATGCATCCAATCGTTGATGGTCACGTTGCCTATATAAGCAGGGTGCCTCACACATTCAGGGTCTTTCGCTCTCAACACTCAATCAAGCTACAGTCCTCAATAAAGCGTGAACCAGAAGAATCCTGTGTGCGGCGTCTTCCTTGCAGGCGAGGCGGGCGTCCACAAGGGATTGGCCTCATTCCATTAAACTAATCAAAATAACCCATCGCAACATTCCCGAGGCTAACCCAATATAAACAATCTCTTTCAGGTGTTCTTGGAGGCATGTCAGCTAAGTGATTCCAGGCAATATCAGATTGATAGCAGCACTAATCTTGACTCTCACAGTTTATTTCAAGGATTTCTTACTAAGTTTCTTCCTTACTAACTTATGTTTGTTCTGCTGTATGAACTTAATATCCATCTATTTTCACAAAGATATTAGTATTTTTATTAGCATCATTATATTTATGAATTAGTGTTAATTAACTAGAGTGGTATATTATGATAACTCCTAGTTTTACTTTCTTTCATACTTAAAAGAATTTCATAGCTCTACAATTATAAGACTTTCATACAAACTGTTATTGGCCGCAAGAGTTATGAGTTGCAAGGTAAATATCTGATGTGTAGGATGGTCTTAAGTGACACCTGTGAAAGGGTCATTTGACTCACAAAGGGGTTGCAACCCACCGGTCAAGAACTACTGCCATAGACAGAAGAAATTTAGCATGATTAGCTATAGAAGATTATTATTGTTTCATATATATATCTCTTGTTACTTTATATAAATATATGTGGTTTTCACTCAGTAAATGAGAATGCTTACAGTAACCAAAGGGAGTAAGATGGTCTTTGAGGAGTGTGACCTCTGGTAATCTCTCTTTGAGTGTTTGTTTCTAGTTAGATAGATAGATAAATAGATAGATAGATTGATATATATATATATATATATATATATATATATATATATATGTATATACACTTACACACATATATATAAGTAGAAACAAGCTTTATATATATACACATATATAACTATATATGTGTATATATATATCTATATATAACTGTATATATATTCTAAAATATGTTACTATAGGTGATATATATAATTATATATTATATTTAACACACACATCTGTGTGTGTTTGTATGTGTTACATGAGCAGTTATGGATTATTTTCAGCACACTAAGTAGAAGAGAGTGACCTACAACTGATTAGAGTTTAAGGCAAAGTGTACAGAGATCCGGAACCTATATAGCATTAAGGACCAAATTTGTGTTATATATTTTTACAGGTACCTTATAAATATTTGGAAAGAAACTATTTTCCTTCAATGAGTTATGCACTATGTATGATAATAATATTTATTGGTGGGATTTTTTTCACCATTATTCTTTTGTTTTAAGTAGAAATATTAGTGATGAAGTTATCTTCTCTCTACTGAAATTACCACTGTGGTGTCTGTGAGATGGTGGCCAAGACCAGGTAGAGTCACTTACTCATCCATGCACCCCAGATCATCTGAAAAATTTACAGACTGAAATAAAGTTCACATTGAAACTATGGAAATGTCTGAAATAATGGTTGTATTGTATTCAAACCATCATCAGGCAATGGTTAATATTCATATTCTTTGCTTTAATGTTACTGTCATTCACTTGAGTAACAAAAGATGATGGCAAAGCATTCTTATAGCAAATAGATTTTCTCTGGCATGACCAATTTGTTGACTTCAGATACCGGTATTATCAATTCAGAGATTAGGGTCAAAAGCTGGAAGGACTGTGATGTGAGATGTACTCGAAGAGTGGAGAGAATATTTGCTGGGCTTAATCAAATATGCTGATTAACTAATTCATTAGTAAACATGATTCTTGGTACACACATCATAGACAATGTTGTATTCATGGAAAACATAATAGGTAAGGAGACAAGGCTATAGTAGTGATGTTCATATCTTAGTGAGAAAGGCAGAACTCCTATGTTAGTTTTCATGGTGGAACATTTATGAGCAGCAGATATTTTTCCAAGTATTTGTAAAACCTTATTTTCATCCATCTAAGGGAAAAATAAACCCTGGAATGGGCAGTAGCAGTATGATATATTTTACATACCAAGCTACATTTAAACAGTTATTAATAATCACACTGGCCTCCTGGAGTCAGATTATGTAGACCACACATATGGTAAGAGAAGCTGTGAAGAAAAACTGGTTGGAGAAGGGGAACCTAACTTAGAAGGTATCCATGGTGATGGTGGCAGGTGATGATGTACAATTTTGGAAGCGGTTGTCATGAAATTTATCTCATCTGGTATGATTTTTTGATGGGAGTTATATGTTAAAATCTTGAAGACAAGAATTCTAAGCAGAAATAAAACCCCCAAGGCCTAGTATGCTTCTGTTTGGTTGATTAGGGTTGATTGATTTGGTATGGCCTTTTTGTTGTTGTTGGGTTTTTTATGCCTTTTGTTTTACTTCACGCTATAAATTTTCCATGGGATGGCTGAGAACACACCCAGTGTAGGCCAAGTTGGCTTCAAACTCAAAGCAATCCTCCTTCTTTAATCTTTCAAGCATTGTTATTAATGATATAAGTCACCATTCCTGGCTTGGTGGTACATTTTGACAGCAAGAAGTAATAGCACATGACGGAATATGACAGCAGTGGGAAAAGTAAGAGCTACATGATCTGGGCAGAAGGATGTTGGTGGGAAGGCAGTACTAAGGTGGTGGCAGTTGAGAGCTCATCGTCCTCTGAATTATGTATCCCAGTCAATGGTAGATACCCTCAGATCCATACCAGGATGACATAATCTCAGATCCTTTCTCCATAGTATTGTGAGTGCTTTTCCATCTCTACAGGACCATTCTCAAAGCCTACTTTCTTGAAACATTTCACAAAATGCCAGTCGTGCCTGAGACTTTTTTGCCCAGTGCAGGTGATGGCTATTGGGTACAACATACTGAAAATCATCCTCCATTCTTCCTTCTGGGACTGAAGAGTCATTTATACTTCAGAGCTTTCTTGAAGGTTGTACCTGAAACTACAAGATTTTACCTAAAATCACCATTTTCTTTAGCTTCTTATATTTTATTATCTGCTTCCTCAAGCCAATGGTGAGATTTTTCTCCCAAGAACATTTGTAAAAATTAGCTTACACATCAATCCTTATTTCACTTTTTATTTTCTGAAGAACACAGACTGAAGTGATGGACCTCCATAATGAACTGGTTTATTATAGGAAGTTGGACAGAAAGAGGAGAACCAGGAACTGGATTCCTGATTCTGCATCATTAGAGGTCCCACTGGGGGCAAATGTACAATTCACATGTTCTATGAGCCCTCCTCCCAACTGTGGGTAAGAATACAGTTCCAGTTCATGTGATATGTAACACTGAGACATTGGTGATAAGATTTCCAACCATTGTGAAGTGGGGTGTGTCTTAGTAGAAGAAATCAGTACATGCAGTATTCCCTACACTGGAGATGTGTGGGGAATGTTGCTATTAACAGTATAGTGTTTTCTTGCAGCTACTGGATGTAGCTGATAAAGAAGGAAAATGAAGTCCTATATTATCCAAATCCCAACTCAAGTTAACTGCATTGCAATACTGAAAAGAAACTTTGCTAGAGGTAAAAGACCATTTGTGGTAAAGACCAGGGCTGGTAGGTGGTTGCAAAAGGATCAACTCCTTATAGCAAACTGGATTTCTTGTCTCAGCAATCTCCCAAGTATCCAATTGGGTTCTTAATAGAATGGATGTCTGTACTTGTGGTAGCCTAACGGGTGACTTCCAAGACAGCCAAGAGAAACATTACCTTATACAGGAAAGAGAGGCTGGTAGAGTTAGTTTACAAACATGAGAATGTAGAAATTATTTTAGAAGGCTTACTTGGATCCTACAAGTTCTGATATCTAGAAGAAGATTTCTCACAAAGGTGGAGGCAATGAGAAGATGAAATGGAGAGAAGCTCTGAGATGCTGTGGATCATTGACAGCAGTCATTCGTGGGTCACCTAAGAGAACAATTAATTTCTTGTTCCTTGGTTATATCTATTTTTTCTTTATAATTTTCAAATTGTGATTTAAGGATCCACTCAGAGACTTCCAACCATCCTATTAGATAATACATTCAATTATGTCTTTAATTCTTACTATGCCTGCAAACAATTTTTTAAATGCCTGGCCTCCTTTCTTCTCTCTCTCTCTTTCTCTCTCTCTCTCTCTCTCTCTTTCTGTCTTTCTTTCTTTCTTAAACATTTTATATTTTTATCAACATTCCCTGTTCTTGCCACTCCCTGCCAAGATTCAGAAGATGTAAGGAAGATGAGAAAGAATGCAAAAGCAAAAGTGTAAGGAGGAGTATGGTGAAATGCTATCTTCAGGACATGAAATAGCTAACACACTCATGAACTAATAGCCACCCTGATGACTTCACAAGACCTGTAGAGGATCTGTTGGCTAAAATTTAGATAAGATGAGGAAAACAGTCTCTATGCTCTACCCTTTAATGAAGAACTATTTATTAGCTTCCATAAGAAGATACTCATTCTTTTTTGAGGGTGTTCCCACAATAGGTTTCCCATTATCTAGTGAATGGTTCTACTATACTCATAAACACATAGGCAGAAAGACTTATTGGTTTAGACTATATCACTCATGAACTTGCAATAGCTGAGGCTGCCTACACAAGACCTTCACAAGACCAAGCCTATCAATAATCTAGCATGGAGGGGAGCTCACTATCCCCAACCCCTAACAACTGAGCCATTTTGGGCAGTTTCTGGTGGAGGGGAGTCCATTTTCTTTCAGGGTGTGGTTCCTGATACCTCAACAATGCTCCTGTGGAGAGATTCCACATCTAGAAGCCTGAGGACAGCACAAACCAGAGTGCATGGATAGTTGAGTAAGACTCGTTTTAAAAATTTAAAATAAGTTGAGGGAGTAGGAAGGTGGTAATGGATGTGGGAGCCATCAAGGGGAAGAGTTGGGGGTGAACATGTTTAAAATACAATGAATAAATTGCAGGAGCATTAAGAAGAATAAAAAAGGCGTGATGCTGGTGGGACATGTTGGAGAAAATATATAGGGAGTTGGAATAAGGAAATGGGAAATGCATATGATCATACTTCCTTGTCTACATGTATGATTTCTCAAGAATAAAGAAAGAAAGAAAATTTTTTTGTCAATGGTAACCACTTGTACTAGGATGAATCATATTACTTCCTCTTTATTGATTGTTCACTTACCACTAAAATAAAGACTTTTGATAATATGAAGTGTTTTTTATGTAACACAAAAATAATATTGGGAGTATATTCTTTAGCAATGATGAGATGTTTCCTTGGCTTGCAGTAATTTCCATTGCTTGGATTTGGTCTGCTGCTAACATGTTACTTCGCAGATTAAGCTTTTTCTTCCCCATTTGCATGATTTATATCATTTTTCTGGTCTATTAACAGTGTATTTACTACTTACAGGAAAATCATTATCAGTTTATATACTTCTTATTAACCTCTCAAATGACACAAATTAAAAAATAATTGATACTTAAAATCACATATGAAAAGGAGGAAGTTTGGAGGGAGACAAGTTAGTGTGAAGGCTTGATGGAATCAGGATGTTCTACTGAGTAGTGGGTTCAGGGTTCTCTGTCATCTGGATCAGCCTCAGCTCATAAGCCTATGGAAGAGTCCTACCTCCTTTTTGTAATCAGCTTATGGGAGGCTGTTTTAAGGGTTTGCATGAATCTTAGACCGCATGAGAAGCCCATTAATCTGTCATCCCTGTGCATCTCTGAACATCTGAACATTATAAGGTATTTTTCAATTAAAAACATGTAACTGTATAAACAGTCCAGGTTACTATCGATATGTGAATATCTGAAAAGCATTGAGCAAGAATGTCTCCTCCTACCTGATTTTGCAAGCTGCTTTTTATGGCCCCAGAACTAAACACAGCACTTTATGCTCATGTTCACACTCTCAGGAGTGTACTGTAATCAGGTGTGCTATTTTCCCTAAGCACTTTCTCTGCCTCACTCTAGGTAATGAAATGCACTGCTCTTTTGGTGTAAACCATCTTTTAATCTCCTTTAAATATTATTTGTTAGTTTTGTTTTCCTTATCTCCCTATGCAGGAAAAGTAACTTTATTGCTTGCAAGAATGTAAGGATAATTTTATCTATGGCATAAATGCATCACTCAGCAGTATGCCTACTGCTTCTGCATCATGAAAATAGAAAATATAATATTCTTGTCAGAATACATCTATCCGAGAATCGGCTCAACCCAAGAGAAAGAAACACAATTAAATATCTGAATAAAATAGTGTCTCTTCACACAAATGAGTAAACAGAGAATATTTTTTGTTATAAATGCCATGGCAATAGTATCTAAGTGTATGGTGATCGACTGTTGTCTAACATGTTGATTTTCCATGTCACGGGTCACACTGGTACCTAGGATGATTTCCTTTGGACACAGTCACTGTAAAAGAAATGAACATGACAGTGGACATTCAGATAAAAATTCTGGCATTCAGTCAGTTTGATTAAAACATTTTTCCCTCCTGGAATGACACACTGGAAAGAAGAAAGAATCATTGACTTGCTCAGCGCTTCCCAGTGTCGACTGTGACAGGGGAAGAATGGAGATAACCACTAACACTTAATTACTCTCCTCCCAGTTACAATTCAGAGGAAACCTTTGCAGTTTTACTCTTGCAGAACATTGCAGTTTCTTTTGAGAAAGCTAATGTGCACAGAGCTGCAAGCATTGTTCACAAATTACGTCTATAAACCATGTTATTCATTGCTGTATTTGCCCAGTCTTTATGCAATCTCTTAGGCACAGATTAGCAAACTATCTGTGGATATGAACTTTCATTGCCCAGTCTATGATGGACCTTGGCTTTCACCTTCTGGTGAAGGATCATGTCACAGGGGTCCCCTTAGCTAGGCTTCTTCATGTGTCCCCTCCCCATTTAATGTTTTTGCTTTGTCCTTTGCCTCGGACACCAACGGTGTTTGTGGAATGACTCAGGAGGAATTCTTTTCTCTCTTTTCAACACAATAGGACTCTTAGCTTCTTGAGATACTTAAAACAGTGAGATTCAAAATCGAAAAAGGCACACCCCTGTTCTTTGTAAGATACAGAGAGTTTGCTTTCTTGAGTTTTTATTATCATCTTTCTTCCAGTGCTCCCTCAGGCACAATGAAGCCTTCACTGGTGGGAAGCTCTATTCAAACATCTTGTCCTACCATATCACTGTTCCCTAAACATTTAGCCTTTCTAAACATTAAAAAATTAGAATCTAGCACAAACAAGGTGAACGAGTTCATAACTAAAAGTGTCTTCATTGACTATTTACCCACCTACCACCATATAGAGATAGATTTCAAACCATAATTACCACATGCAAATCCATCATGGAAAAGTAAACTGACATTATTATTATTATTATTATTATTATTATTATTATTATTATTATTTGCTGTGACCATGGAAACTTGATCCTGTTTTTCCTAAATAAAATGCTACATGCACTGTTTTAATTTGAGCTGGAAAAACAGATGATAGGAAGAGACAGCAAAAATGAGCCAGAAACAGCAAGAAAGTGTTGCTTTTGTATGCCATCTGTGCATTTACCAGTAAAATTGTCCAAGAGACCATTTGATATCTTCTCTGAAAGTGAGCTAAACCCCAGACACTATATAAAACACACAGACTATTTATTGCCAGAAGATTCCCCAACGGAAGTCAAAATGGTCCAGACCAATTATTTAAAAACTAATAAATATATTAAAATATATATCAGCTGAAACATAAAGCATGCTTAGAGTATCCAATTTTTCCTGAGTCTAACTTTTAAATTCAGTATATTAGTTTGTATCTAATTGGAGACATGACAATAAATATAGATCTGGTTGAGTCTCCCTCACTATGTACTATGAATAAAGGTAATTGAAAAATATTTTAACATTGGAAATTAATCCTTGATGTTGCCTCTCAGTATCTGTAGGAAACAGAGGAGAGACTTCCTAGCCCTAAAGGGAATGAAGACTATGTGGTATTACTCTGTAAGAATAAATTGAGAAGTCAAGAACTCTGTGTCCCCTGGTAGCCAGAAACACTTTTGCCATGACCTCTCTCCCCCAAAGGAGCTTTGGCTGGGTATACATGGTCAGGAAGGGATAGCATTTTTGTCAAGTAGCTCTCTGGTAGTGGTAGTAACAAAAACATGAGAGGAAATATCTGTCTGATACTTTAGATGGCCCTAAAAAGGAGATATAACAATGGCCTTTTTTCAAATGTAACTAGTTTTGGGTCTTACTGAGAATGGTCCCAGAAACTTAGCAGAACACCAGACTTTAAATATTTGCAGGTCAAATCCTTAGACTTTTAAACACATTTTAACTCATTTTAATTATGAGAACACCATATTTTGTTTATATCATATTTTATGTATTTCAGCATAAAATTGAGTTTGAAAAGGTAGAAAAGCTGACTTAACTACAATGGTCATTTTTAGAGAAAGATGTTCATGTACTTAATGGAGATTTAATAGTAATTTCTCTTTTTTATTCTTTGAAACTGGATCTCTCTATGTAGCTCTGAATGCCTCAAAATTTACTATGTTGACCAGGCTGGCTTTGAACTCACAGAGATCCATCTGCCTCTGTCTTCTGAGTGCTGGGATTACAGGAGTTTGCCAAAAGGCCTGTTCAAAAGCAATTACTTACCCAGGTAACAAAACAAAACAAAACCAAAAACCAAAAACTCAAAACCAAAAACCAAAAACCAAAACAAAACACCAAACAAAAAGGAAAGCTTGTATTTCATATTTTCAAAAGTTAGTCTTTTGAATTTTTTCAAAATTATAGAATATGAACTATCTCCTTACATATCTGTAGGTACATTAGTAGAATACTCCTAAAAGGTAGCTAGGCAACGAAAATCAGCAAGTGCAGGCATCGATATCCCTGCTACAGAACCAGGAGATGCTTCCTTTCTCCCCATCTTCCTTTCTCTCATCGTTCTCCTGCTTGGTCTTATAGCTGAGGAAGGTTGCCCATGCTGGTCCACTGCACACACAACTGTTCTCTACTTCACGAGGAGTCCTGTTGGTCAGGACACAGTAACACAAAGAGCTTTGGAAATGAGGATTTGGAAGTAGGAGAGATTGTGCTTTCAGTATTGATTTGAAAATGGAGCCCACATGCAGTCAGCCAATTCAGAGAGGAAAAGTGCACAAAGTCTTTCTCATAACTTCCTTCCTGGAAGAAAAAAAGAAAAGAAGGAAAGAAACCACAAATGAGGCTGAGGAGGACCCAAAGCCTAAGAATCAAAATACATAGGGAGATATGTTGGCAGAAGAACATAGGCACGATGTAAGATGGTGGTGAAGAACAAGGGTTCTCAAAAATGATACTTTCTCAGAGAAAGGGGGATATAGATGGAAATATTAATATCTACGACATGTTTCAGTAAAAAAAGAAGACAACTCTCTGAGATGGAAATCCTGGATGGCTTAGGCAAAGGGTCTCGCCTTTCATGGTTTACTCTCTGCTTCTTCTAGGTCCTTTATTCATTCAAATCTCCCTCATACTCACACAAGGCCTTATTTATTTACACAAAAGAATAGAACCTAAAACCCCAACAATCTCCCCTCCCTGCACCCCATAGAGTCAGCCAGCTTACCTGTCCCCAGTTGAGGCAGGTGCCAAGCTGAGGAAACCAAGGTCTACCTGAGTTCTTGCTGCAGTAGGCTGCACAGGCAATAAGGATCCTTCACTTGCACTATGGTAAACAAATGACCTTTTATGTGAAGATTCTATGGGGCCACATCCATTGTCCACCCCCCACCCCCTACCCCCAAACCCCACCCAGAGGTGTGAACAGGTGCAGAGAGCAAGTCTGGGCAGAAGAAAGGGGCAGCTGCAAAAGCCTCAGGAAGTACTCTTCCTCCATACAGCACAGAAAGCATGTCTGTAGGAGCATCATTCCAAAAGGACAGAGAATTTAACTATATAATACCTAACTCAAATATTTCACTACAAAGGGAGACATTTATTCCTGTGAAGATAAAATGTATACACACTACAGAAAAGAAAATTAAAAAAGATATCTTGAAAACATCTGTCTCCATAGCAGTTAAGAGTTGTTTTGCACCAAGAGGTAGTTGCTCATACCTTTAATCCCAGCACTTGGGAGGCAGAGGCAGATGGATCTCTGTGAGTTTGAGGCTAGCCTGGTCTACAGAGTGAGTTTCAGCACAGCCAGAATTACAACAAAGAAACCGTCTTGAAACACTCCTCCTTCCCCCACCCCCAAAAAAGAGTCATCTTCCTATTTTCTCCATCCAAATCCAGATTACAAATCTATTTTTATTTAATATCTATTTTGTGCCTATTTAAAGGTATAATTGAATGTCAGAGCAGGATTGAACCCAAGATCCTCTAATATATTTAATATGCACACAGGAATACTGACTGTCTGATCAAATCGAATAATCATTGTCATTGGATATAACTACCACTAGAAATGTAAACAAAACAAAACAAACAAACAACAGATCATCTGAGCTCACTACAGTTTTCCCCCCCTAGAATAATATGTTTCCAGTTATTTCTCCTTTTTGAGGGTAGTATGCGTTTGTGTGTGTTTGTCTACTGTATATTTGTTACTAGGGATATGTCATGTAAGACAAAGAGCAGCTATACTTGCGTACACTAAGCCTAGACAAGAACTGGTCTGTCAACAGTCAACCATGGTTGGAAGAGAGACTCAGTCTGGGCCCTTTCTTTTCTTATAGCTGAATAGTGGCCCCTGATGGATCCTGGGAAATAGAGAGTCACTACCAAAAGCTGTGTTGGTGAGCCTATCAGACTTCAGTGAGGATCTGTAAATACACACTCACACAGATGGCCCTAGATAGACACACTGGGTCCCAAAAGAAAGAGAGCACATGAATAAGGAAAGAGTTATGTAGGGGTAACAGGAGATAGAGAGGGATGGGAGCAGTAATGGGAGACTTGGGAGGGTAATAGTAACCCGAATGAATTCTATACATGTATGAAAGCATCAAAGAACAAATTTAATGAATAACAAAATAATTTGCTAGATGTCAAAGAGCTTCTAAGATACATTCTAACAGTTAACATAATTGTCAATGGGGCTAAATTAGTTTTAATTTAGTAATTAAATTATAGACTTAAATAAATTATAAGACTCTTGAATAAAAGTTGTATAAAATGTAAGAATTAGAAATATGAATCACACGTGCAAATTTAAATTTCTTAGTGGTTGTATTAAAATTTGAACACATATTCTATATCTTAAATAACATAGTTAAAATATTATCATTTCTCCCTTTATCCTACATGGAAATTACCACTGAAAATTAACATTTTCTACAGTGAATCTTCAGATACAGCATTTTTCCAGTTTTCAGCTTGTATGAATTTAGAATAGCTACATATTGAATGTTCAATGGCACCATGTAAATACTAGTTTCTATGTTGACTAACACAGCTTTAAAGAATAGTTTTTTGTGGGGAACGGCTTTCTCGGCCACGGAAGCCATAGTCATTGTCCACTTAATAGCTATTATTTTGTTATAGGGGTTAGCACAAACCCTCTCAACCTCTATGGTCAGTTATACCTTTGTACACCTCCAAAATTATTTGTTTCTGCACTTTAACTCACAGAGGTAGGTGTTCCACATTTTATTCAGATACAAATGGTTTATAGTCAAAACACTCATAAAAACATTGTTTTACCTTATACTGAAACATGGTACAGAACAAAACACAAGGATCTTTATTAGAATCAAATGCATTTTCTCCATTATCTGTAGTTTTATACATGCAAAATTGATTTCAGTCTCTGATACTGCTATGGTGACTGGGTGGCCCATTTGGAATGAAGAATAATTTAAGTGAGAACCACCATGGTTCTAGGTAACTCTCTCTAAGGCATAATCAGTCTATACATACACACACACACACACACACACACACACACACACACTACATGTATGTTTGTATGTATTTGAAATCACCAAAAGAATGTTAGTCAGTCATCAAGTCTTCCTCACTGAAGAAGAAAGTATTAAAGGATAGAAAATAAAGACACAAAATAATCTGTTTGATGTGGTAGGCACATGTAATCTTGATATTGAAGAGATATAGGAAGGAACATTTTTAGTTCAAGGCTACTCTAGAGAGAGAGACCCATCTACAAGCAAAAATGTAAGTAAGTGAGAGACAGAGAATTTCCTGTATGGCATTTGCTTGCTGATGTTTAGATGCAGACTCCCACTTCTGTAGCTCCATCTCTATTAGCTCACACAGTAGAACTGCAAGAGGCATCTTCATTTAAAATTATCATATTAGTGCTTGCACTGAGACTGTATTACACTTGAGTTATTTTAGGGGATTATCCCCTGTAAATCTGCCCACTATGCAGAATTTAGAATTACTATGCAGAAGGCAGATGTTGCATACCTTTAAAAAAGCCATCCAGCTAATTCTGATAAAGATATGGAAAATCATTGGGATTTAAAATGGTCTTTAAAAGGATTGAAGAGTCTATACTTTAATAGCTAAAAAGACTTTTAGATGAGCCAAGTTCCTATAGCAGATCTTATTCATGCCAAGAAACTCTGATCCAAAATAGATGTTGGCATAGAAAAAAAAAAAAAAGAATTCAGAGGAAATTAAAAGAACTTAACTGTATGAAAATTTTAAACCATACCAGACCACTAACAGTGTTTTAAGGATTTATACCTCCCTTCCCTCTTACTTATAGACTAGTGCTCTAATTACTAATAAGCATTTACTCAACCAGATAGGATTTAAGAGCTTATCAAAATTGTTGTTCGGCTCCATGACAAAATAACCTATTTTATTTTGCTATTCTCTAAAAATACGTGCTTTGAACAAGGAACTTGAAAACACTATTATTTTTGTGAAAAGCCACAGTACTCTAAACTGTGAAAGAACACCTTTCCTTTCAGAGTTAAAACATTTGAAAATGTTCTCAACTTAAAACCTCAGACTATTTTGCTCCTAAGGAAAATTTGGAGCACAGGCAAAAGCTTGGAGAAAGACTTATCTAAATGGTCCAGTCGCTCACTTTTGCCTAAGGAACACTGCAGTGATCACATTCCAGCTACAGAGACGTGGAGCAACTGGAGTCAGCAGAAGAGGTCTTGGAGGAATACTGACTTGAGCTTAATTCCATGTCATCAAAACCCAACTTCACGGTTCCCAGCAAGTTAGTTAATTTTTCTAAGCATTGATTCTATAAGTTGTAAAGTGGAGATAATAATCCTACCTCAATATGTTTATCAACGTGTTACATAAAAATATATGCATAACTTTATTCTTGTAACTTTTGACAGTAACTGGAGACACAGTCTCACATCAAAATCCCTGATCCTCTGGCCCTTATAATCTTTTTACCTCCTCTTACATAATGTTCCCTGAGCCTTAGGTGTAGGAGTGTTTTATAGATGTACCCATTGAACTGAACAAGAATAGCACCAATAGAAATACCAAAGTTCACCCACGGGCTTTAACCCCATCCAAAGAAATACAGGCAACTAAGAAACGCTGAGAGTGGGAGAAATGGTCTTTTCCAAGAAAGAGCAAACCAACTGGTCATCCAATAACAGTCAGGCCTGAAAACATATTTACAAGTAACATGGGCTGAGCAGGTTATATTTAGAAATATATATGTATATAATATACAAAATATAATATAATATACAAATACTATATAAAATATATATGTATATAATATACATGAGATAGCAATTATTGAAAAAAAGAGGCCATTAACTTGAAAAGAACAAGGAGAAAAATATGGGTGGGTTTGGAATGAGGAAAGGCAAGGGGCAAATTAGGTGATTATAGTCTCAGAAATAAAAGAAAAATATACATGTATAGTGAAAAGAATTGTGCTTGGAATTCTATAGTTCTTCACATAGATAAAATCATGTTAGCACAACACTCCCTAACTCAAAGTCTTAAACGAATCACTTTTAATCATGAAGTTCATATTCCTTGCCATGTGCAAGGTCATGTATCAGCACTCACCAATACTTTTTTTTTCTACTTGACTCAATTTGTTTTCAGACAGAGAGATAACCTTTTAGCTTATAGCTGATGCTCAACACATTCCCACTACTTGCTATTTAGTAAATCAGCAACCACTGAATGAAGGAATCCTTCATGATCTTTAATGGGTAGCTCTTGTTCACTAAACACTTAAGTAACTGGGACTTGAATTCCTATCCTCTCTCTCTCTGAAGTCCTACCAATCTTAGGGCATCCATGGAGACTTGTTTTTCATGAAACCAACAAAACTTTAAATCCTAGGAATGATCAAAACCAGTTTGACATGTCAGATGATTTTGTAAAAGTAAGATATTTATTTTCTCATAATATTATCTTTTCATTGAAAATAGATTTATTTACATACCATACACTCTGATTACTCTTTCCTCTCCTCCAACTTCTCCCAGCTCCCCACTTCTCCACTCAACTAAATCCACATTCATTCTTTTTCTGTGTCATTAGAATACAAATAGGTGTATAATAGTAATAATAACGATAATAATTATATATTAAATTAAAACAAACCAAAATAGAACAAAATAAGCAAGTAAAAACCAGAAAAAATAGGCAAAAAAATCACAAGAAAAATCTACAGACACTGAGAGACACACATTCATAAACACAGAAAACCTCTAAAAACAAAGCTGAAAATCTTAATATATAAGCAAAAGATCTGTATAGAGAAAATGCCCAAAGCATAGTAAGATGAAAAAGTCTTAAAATATCATTGAGTTTATTTTGTGTTGGTCACATCCTTTTGTGCATGGGAGCTGCCTTCAAGAGTGGTTTTTCTACCCAGTAAGACTCCATTAAAGAAAGTGAATTTTTCTTTTGCAGGCAGTTATCAACTGGAGATAGCTTCTTGATTAGAAATTAATACTTGTGTCTGCTTCTACTCTCAGCATTGGAATTCCATCTGGTATAGACCTGTGCAGACCCTATGCATGCTGCCACAATCTCTGTGAGTTCCTGTGTGTGTTGATCCGACTGTGACTAGAAGCCTTGTTTCCTTGGTGTCCTCCTTTCTCTCTGGCTCTTACAATTGTTTGGCCTCCTTTTTTCAAGTCCCCTGAGCTCTGAGGGGAGGGATTTGATGTAGAAATCTTATTTGAGTGTTTTAAGATCTCTCACTCTGTACACATTACAGAGAAACAACATGTAAAGTTTAGGACTATTGTATAATTTAAGATAATTTCCATATAATTTTGCTATATCTTTTTCTGAGATCTTTGTAATGTGTATTTGAGCACTGACAAATCATTCCCTGAAAGAAAGTGCTGCTACAGTAATTCATTTAAATTTTTTGAGTAATTCAACTAAAACCTAAGCTTACTGAAAAACATATAAATGCATTACACTAATTTAGTCCAAATAGACCCCTCACCTTTTCATGAGCCAAACCCCAAATTTTTTTCAGTTGTATGGTGCCCACTAAAACAAGTGAAATGATGGAGAACTGGCTTGTCTATTGGCATTGCTGTAACAAAATGCCATAAACTGAGAACTTGCAGACAATAGAAATATTTTTTCTAATAATTCCCAACACTGAGGAAAATGTCAAATAACTAGAAGATCCCATGTGTACTTAAAGCCCTATAATTAATCATAAGTAACATAATCCTGTCTCTTTACCTGATTGAAAAGTGGAAATCTCTGAGACCACTCCTAAAATGGTACTCAATACTGCCAAGAAATCTCTGCCAAATCTAGGGGCTGCCTAATGCCACACTGAGTATTTACTATCAACATATGAACTTGAGAAAAAATTCAATATTTATTATGCAATACCAAAATTTAAAAAAAACAAAAAACAAAAAAAAACTCTTCTGGAGAAGATAAATAAGGCCATTTTGTTGTCACTTCAATTCTGTTAAGATGACTCTGGAAAAATGGTAAAAAAAAAAAATGTGTCCTGGTGTTATCATAGGATGCAATGTTTAAAAATATTACACCCAGGAGGGACTCATAATTACAGCAAGTTACAGTTTTGACAAATGTCACATTCCTAGCCAAATCAAATTGTGCAGCAAGTGAGAAAATATATGGTGTCCATCATCTTTTCTTACTCCTCTCAGGCTAACAGTGAACTAATGGAATTTTGTTTGATTTCAAACTTCAACTAAGCAAATGAGGCTCTGCTCCTTCCCAGACAGACTCAGGCTACAGCTCTTTGAGGAAGATACAGTATACAAATCAAGGTAGCATTGTTATAAAATCAACTTTCTAGGAACATTGCACAATAAAAGTTTGTAAAGTAAGTCTTTAATAGATTTCTTTTCAAGAGACATAGCTTCCTCAAATTGATTAAAGGCCATTTTTAAATTTTTAAATTTATATTTTTTAGAAATTAAAATATTCTCCAGTAGAAAAGTTGAAAACAGTTACAACTGTCATTGCATTCCATGCTTGATTCTATATTCTCAGCAATACTACGTGCCTCTCTTTGAAGATATACTACTGTTTTGGGGGGTATTTCATGTTCTGTAAGAATTTTTAGTATCTTGACCTTGATTTTAATTAAACCGAAAATATTTTTTAAATATGAAGCTATTACTTAGCTCACAGTGAAATCAGAAAATGATAGTATGTTATGCCATGCCAGTGAGGTTTTGTGTTTATTCTGTAATGAACAAGACCTATAAATAAATAAAAAGAAAAGCATTGCATAGTGTAAAAACTCAAAGTGAGCCAGATGTTTGTTTTATGGGTAAGAAGTAAATCTATGTCAATAATGCATTTGTTAGTTATAGAACAAATTAGATGAAACCATAAAGAAACAATTAAAGTTGACTGTGAATCTTTAGCATTTGTTTCTAATGTAGTAAACAATATCAATATAAAATATATCTGGAAAGGATACATTGATTAATATCTTAAGACTATATCTGATAAAAATGCATGTTTGAATGATTATATAATGTTAATAAAGACCCGTGCACTATTGCTAATTCCTCTGAACCTTTAGGGATACAAGGGTAAGAAACCCACAAATAATATAGATAGACGGGCACACTGGAGAGCCTTGGGTGTGTCAAGGCTGCGGGAAAACTAAATGTGAGTAGACTAAAACCTAAAAATGGAATATCTGAGGTTCCTAAAATACCTTGAACTTGGTTTTGTTATATAAAATAAAATGAAAGGTAAACAACCCTACTCTGTGGCTCCACAGAAGGCTCCACATACCTGCTGTGAGACAGTGCCTCTCAGGTGACAGGGAAGCTGCACCCAAGTCATCTTAATGATACTGCCACCTAAACAAGACTTGAAAAGTGACAATGACAGTTGACATGCCAACATGGTCCGGAAAATCTCACAAGGCCCCACCCCAGATGAAGAGCTACAGGCTGCTAAGAAGAGAATTAGTCTCCTCCAGGAATCGGTTTCAAGCAGTCAGCCCTAAACTCACATACATGCAACAACATTAAAGAGTCTCTGCAGGTGTTATTTATACATTTATTATATGTGATATATATATCTGATATATGTATATATGATATATATATATGAGGGAATAATAAAATAATAATTAAATAATGAGAGGTCATGACACTTTGGAAGGAATTGAGGGTATGGAGGAGTTGCAGGGAGGAGAAGGATGGAAGAAATGATGAAGATAAATACTCATATGTTAAATTCTCAAATGAATGAAAACTAAAATTGAAAAATAATATTGTATGAGTCATATGAACACATTCAGAGTTATTATGATCAGAGAAAATTATCTTTGAAATACTATTTTCATGGATCAGAGTATTTTTCCTTGTGTGACATACACAACATCAAGAATACAACAAAAATTAACAAGGAATTAACATATTTTAATCTATAAACCTGCTACAATTAACAGATGCTGAAGAATATAGATTTGAAGAAAAGCATTTATTTTGCAAGACACCAACCAATGATAGTGTTGCTGATTCTTGGAAATAGATTTATAAATCATTATCAAAAGTGCTAATCAGAAAACCATGCTGAGATTTTAAATGATTCTTTGAATGATTATTAGGGAACATCACACCCTATAACAGTTCAAGTTAATTATCGAAGTGTAGAAAACTTGGAAAAGCACTTGAGTATTAATTGAACAGCAAAAATTGTTTGATTGTGAAACGATTTCATGAATATGGGGAAAATGTGATATTATTTAAGTTCTGATCATTGATAACATACATTTATAGAACAAAAATCTATGAATGAAAATTAACGTGATACACATAATTTAATTACATCTTGCTGGAAACTCTTCATAATGAGACAGAAGTTTCCAGAGTTTTAACTAAGCCAATCATGATGAGATTTAAGAAAATAGATGTGTGGTGATATGGTAATTTGAATAAATTGTTCTGATAAGTTTTAGGCATTTAAATATTTGGTCCCTAGCCGTTGCTACTATTTGGAGATGTTTGGGAGCTGTAATCTTGCTAGAAGTGTGTCACTATAGGCAGAGTTTGAAGTTTCAAAAGCCACACACAATTTCCAATTAGTTCTCTCTGTTTCTCATTATAAATGTGAGGTCTCAGTTTCCAGCTCTCAGCTGCTGCTCCAGCCTCCTTATACTGCTGTTCTGACATCGTGGACTCTTGTCTTTCTAGAACTATAAGCCCCCAATAAGCCCTTCTATCTAAGATTTGCCTTTGTCCTGGTGTTTTATTACATCAATAGAAAAGTAACTCACATTTATTGTCTCATTTGAGACATTATTTGCACATTTGTATGTATATCTATATTTGTATATCATTAATATCTATATCTAAATCTACAGCTCTCAAATCATCTATGTAATATACAGAAACCACACTTAAAGACACATGTGTTGTCTGTATTGATGTTCATATCTGAACCTCAGAACTGATGGCATCAGCACTAATTCATAGCATCCAACCTCAGGTACCTTGAGTCACACTCTTTGGTTATAATGCAACCATCTGTCTCTTCACAGAGCCTTTCATGCTTCTGATAAAAGCTGCAGTCTAAGAAATATTCATCTGTGTTTATTCTAGTAATTCAAAAGTTAGTAACTAACACACACACACACACAAAAGATGTGCATGGAACCTGTAACTGCATTCACATTCATGGTTTATTCCAAATAACATGGAAATATACACCTCCTTAGAGTTATGTAAGAGATGGCAATCGTGTGTGGTATTATACTGAAATGTGCACAAAATCCATATTCTGTAACATGTTTATCCCGCAGGTTCAGATAAGGTGTTGTACTCTAATATCAGTGCTAAAGCCATGCCTAATATCTTCACTTGAATCCTAGACTTACATTTGGGTCAACGACTGTGTGGACTTGAGACTTTTAAGTAATAATACTCGTGTGACAGTTTGATTGCTAACGCCTTATAATTTATAATGTTGTGACTCAAGAAGATGGAGTAAGAGGAATGCTACACATTCAAGGCCAGTCTCTGCTGCACATTGAATCCATAGTCATCATGAACCACAGGATGCCTATAGGTAAACATGTAAATAAATACATAGATTGATTGATTGATTAAGAAAGATAATGATAAACTTTCTCACATTGATTGAAAACCCTCACTCTCACTTAATAAGGATAAGAAGGAGCGTGTTTTTAAAATATTAAACTTTCAGGGTCTGTCCATCACATAGTTTTAAGTTTCATCTTTTCTTATATGACTGACAATTGTCTTTGGACTTGCATTTTCCACACTGTGAATACGCAGTGCCCTCCCCTGCACCTGCTCTGCCGTGTGTGCCTTAGAGCTGCTGTAACACTTAAGGGATCACACTTGTCCACTGTCTTAGATGGCAGTTTCATTATGAGTCCATTCTCCAAATATTTTGGGCACTATGTGGTTAAATCGATCATCTTTATTTTCCTCTCTCTGCCTTCTTTAATTCCATAGCAGGAAAAAAAAAACCTTCCTAGTTGGAGAATTAAATAAAACTCTGTGGGGGTTTCTTCTATATTTCTATGTCTTTGACGGTTTTTATAAACATTTCTATTTCCAAATATTTCTAATTGTAAAATGTGAGAAATAGACACTTTATTATTGTTGATAGTTATTTTTAGACTTTGGTTATTCTGTGAAGAAGTAATTACACTGATATAAGCTGCCAAAATGTTTTCAGGAAATGGAGTATCCACCCTGTTTGTGACTGTCAAAGCCAACCATGCAACGGTGTTTATATTGTTGGGTCAACATTGCAGAACGCAACCGTAACTAAAGATGCTCCCTTCTACTTCTTTTCCAGCATTGGTCTGATTCAACTTTTTCTTACATAGAAATAACATTTAAAAATATAATTTGTCTACTCAAATAACACTTGCTGACCCTTTTTGTTTGAGTCTGATGAACATGGATGAATTCATTTTGACAGAGCAGAAACCATATTATATCTCACAGGGAAACAGGCTTTTTTTGTTTTTATCTGTTTGCATTCAGTAACTATCATTTTGATACTGAAATTAGATGTAGTTTTGAATCATCTAACCCTTTCTCTCATTAATTGTATTATTTTTATCCCAGTCTGTAGCCAGAAATAAAATTGTATCAAAATAAAAAACCCACACATGTGCAGTTTTCATCAATGCTTGTTAAAGAATCTACGTGAAGCCACTGCACTGTTCTAACTCTGGGTGTCTGAACAGATGTAGATTGGTTGACCTGAGTCTGCTGATATGTGCACTGTCTCTTCAGATGTAATTCCTTATTGAAAATTTCCTGGTGTCATATTATGATTGTAATTGACATTCTCCTGCTTATCCAAGCTATTGAAGATGCTTTTGCATATAACGTGCTCATTTTATTTTGTATTTTTCTTATTGATCTTTCGGAAACTTAGTTGTATTCAGTATACAAGCCTTTTGTTTTTTATATGTATTGCAAATGTCTTATTCACCATGCAGATTGGCTTTTTACTATTTGGAATTGATCAAAAGAAGCTTTAAATTTCAATTGTAGCATAATTCATCAAACTGCAACTTGTGTGCTATTTAATCTCACAGAAAAATTTCCTGTTCCCATAGAGCCCACATCAGTAATTCTGTGCCATTTTTCAAAAATTTTACTATTTTTGTTGTCACATACCAAAAATTCTTTTAAATTAAGTTTTGTGAATGTTATAATATAGGTGTCAAATTTTATGTTTCTTAAAAGGTATATACTTCTTAGTACTATTTTTTATTGATGAAATATTCCTCCAGCTTGAGGTCTTTTTCTGCACCACCAGTTATATCCTGCTTATTGATCTGCCCTCACGGCATCTATTTTTGGGCCTCTACAAAATTTAGACATAGCTTGTGGCCAACACAAGAATGAATACTTTACTGCAATAAAATTAAACATGTGGATGGACTTTAGGAGCTCTGACATCTATGTAATACAGATCCAATTATTATGGAGAGCTCTCTGAAACACTACTAGAAATAAAATTTTCAGTTTAAAAGTTTTTAAAATAGATCTCTAAAATTATATGTATTTTTGATACAGTTCAAAATGAGATCATTTCCTGTTAGATTTTATTTCTCTCCCTTTTTGAATAGTTTTGTTCATTTAACTTTTATATTGCAAGGTTCTATATTAGTAATAGTTCTAATATTCACTTATACATTAGCAAAGTAGAATGTTTCTGAAAATGTCATAAATGATAATATAACCTCATTAGAAAAGTAAAATGAGGGCTGGAGAGATGGCTCGGCAGTTAAATACTAGGATCATGACCAAGAATATAAGATATAAGTTAAGTACAGTGAAAGAATCTAACAAATCTAGATGTAAAAATCTTGAATGAAATGCAAGCAAAACAACACAAGATACCTCACCTTATCTCGTTGTACTGCTTGGGTCTCCTAAACTGTTATAACACTGTTTCCAAGAATGTTTAAGGCGTGGGAGGTGGAAATTGCCCCATTTCTTCAACTTGTATCTGGGAAACATTTCCACATTATTCTACTGGGCAAACAGTCATAACCCTTGCCTGGACTCCAGGGGTTGAAGGATGAGATTCTGCCTATTCATGGTAAGACACTGATAGATTCAAACTTGTCTCCTCTGTCAAAGTCACTGATGTCATCTGATGCCTGAACAAAGGGCTTCCAGGAAGGAGAGAAGTTTAAAAAGGAGAAAAAAAATAGATGCAAACCTGGTTAATGTCAGTACTTTGGAAATTGAATGTGGAAGAACACAAACCCATGCATAGAAACTGCTTCTCCCATGGAATATGTTATCTTTTTACAAGAAAAGAAAGGGGAAGGAAAAAGCCCTTTCCCCACAGAACTAAAATGCACCTTAGCATTATAATCCTCACAGTAAACAAATACGAGTCAATTTCCTTTCTCTAGCCTAGCCAAAGAAGTTTCTATGATTTATCACTTGGATTTTCTATTTACAGAATATTTACAAACTTTTATAAAAGAACACATTTGTAGAAGAGAATAGACTTTAACAATAAAATATGTTGATTAACTGTAGGTGGACGACTGTCAGGGCACAAATCCCTTAATGTTGTTTTGTCAGGGTAACCCTTGACTTCTAGAAGAGCACAGCTGTGAGACTTCCAGGCAAGAGCTCTGCACAGACTGCTGCCCTATGCCTCAGCACCAGTAACATGGCTGAGGCATCAAAGCTGGAGAGTAGGGAGTTGATAGTAACAAGCTAGCACAGGCAAGTGATTCAGAGCCCTGCTGAGGAGAGACACAGGGCGCCAAGTCCACAAAATCCAAATAAAGACTAAAGGAATAGAAAATTGCAAAATGATCCACATTTCAAAAATCCAAAAAAATAAGGAAAGGTCAGCCCTAGTCATCTCAAATGTTCCTGGAGAGTTAATGGGTGCATATTGAGCAAAAAGCTTTTGATATAACTAAAGTAGCTTCCAAAAATGGGATACGATTTTCCTCAGATTTTCGAGTTTGCTTTATACTACTCAGAATGGGGCTTAAGTTTAAAGCTACTTCCTTTAAGTGAAAATAAAATGAATTTTTATGTCCTCAATGATAAATACATGGAGAAAATAATAAAGCTTCTGAGATTGTCATAGTACTTTGAGCAAGATGTGAAAGCCATGCAGCTTATTTCTCTCTAGAGGAAGCTAGATGCTCAGTGGTTTAACTGGGAATGGCGCTTACCGGCTCATATATTTGAATATCTGGTTCCAAATTGGTAGAGTGTTTAGGAAACATTAGGAGGTAGGGCAGTGTTGGAGGAGGTGTGTCAGTGTGTGTATGGGTGTAAGAAGGGGCTTTGATGTTTTAAAAGCTCACACCAGGCCTAGTCTTTCTGTACCTTCTCTCTGTGGACCACCTGCGGCTCTAGCACCATGCTTGTGGCTGGCTGCCCACACTCCCTGCCAGGATGATCATGGACTGACCAATCCTGTAAAACTGTGTAAAAGCCCCAATTAAATGATTTTTTTTCTATAAGCTGCCTTGATCACGGTGTCTCTTCACAGTAATAGAACAGTAACTAAGATAGATGCAGTATCTTAGCAAGACCATGGACTAGGTCCTTCTTGTATGCCTGCAGATACTGCTGGTAAGGGGCAAACTATTCAGGGCTGAAGGGATAAAAATTTTAGTCCTATCCTATGATGCCAGCACTATTTCTTCTCAATATTTCCTATATAAAATCAAGGATAATATAATTTTAATTTGGTAAAACAAATTGCTATGTAAAACAAGTTTTACATTTTTCTGCTCATTATATTTGGGAAGATAGTTTGCTCAAGTGATTAGCACTTGAAGTAGCCAACCACATAAGACAATGATTATTCTGACTTATGCCTTCAGTCACTGAAACCCACTCATTTCTAGACTGCAATTTCAAGTTCCACAACACACATTGCTTTCAATTACAAAACAAACCTTGATTGCTCTCAATTTGCCTCCTTCTTTAACACTATGCTTAAGTCTAGAGCACCCCTTATTCTCCCTTTCAAACTGGTGCACATTACTACATTTAGCTTTCATTTATAGCACTCAATGTGGTATGTGATCTCTGTGAGAAATCATTACATTTGGCCATTATTTAATGAGGCAAGATTTCTCTCTTTTTCTCTCGTGTCACTGCAGGTAATTTGGGAGCTGGAATTCAATTTAACCCTATCATTTCTACACAAAGCAAATTACCCATTGACAGCATTCTACTCCATTTTGCTGGTTGGTACCAGCTAATATTATAAAACGTGTTTTCACCAATGTTTACTAATTAGTTTTTCCAGTAACAAAGCAGTGCACAAATACAGGATAGTTTGCTTATTCATTTGTTTGTTTTTTATCAGCAGCTATCACCAACAGCCTATAATTAGAAATCTTTTCACAGAATGAATTGTAAAGATCTTTGACTACCTGACAGCCTATTGTTCTTGAGTTTTGTGTTAGTCACTACTTTCTAAGTATGACTGTAGCATCCCAAAGACATGTTGTTTGCAATGTCTGTCGCACCCTGATTTGATTAGAAACAGACAGTTTTCCTCCAGTTTAAGGAATTTAAGGTACCATCATTGCCTGGAGGCCCCATGCTTTTACTGGATTTTAACCCAATGATCCTCACACAGATTTATCTTACTGTCAAAGTTTATGTGCCTATGCACTTCCTTGTAGCTTTAGACTATTATTTTCACTTTAACTATCCATATGAAGTTATAAGCTGAGAGCTGAAACATGTCATCCTCTCATTGCTGGTAGGCACAATGGACCTAATACAAAGTCTATCTCAACACAGCAGTGTTGAGGATTACTGTGAACACATTTGCAGCTGTGCATCAATCCATGGCAAAAATCCTTGGAGAACTAATCAGTGCAAGCTGGAGATGATGTCTATATTAAGCTCTCAATCATCACTCTTGTTTGTACCTCTTGAAACACAAATGGATCTTTCTGCCTAGAAACCTGTTCAGGAAGTGAATTATTTATAGGAAATAATTTTTTCTGTAATAAATCCAATTGACTTCCCTATGCAGCCCTAAAGTGCTTTTAATTTTTTTCTTCCCAACTGATTTCAAACCAACAAGGAAATGTGTCAAGCTGTGTTTCTTAGGATGCCATTCATCGGAAAAACACACAGATTCAGAGCTCAAAGACAGAGAAAAAGCTGACCTCATGGAATTGATTTTTATGAAAGGAACAACAACAACAACAACAAAAAAGTGGTGTCTTTTTCCAGAAAATGGCAAGAGATTGAGTAGACTGAATTTTTAAGAATTTAGCTGTGACTCTCTGACATAAATTTACCTGCTAATCTTTGGGCCATCTAAGTAAAACACATAAAAACCAAAATGTCAAATTCAAACTTCCCAAAGTATTCCTTACTTTAGTTTTTGAGATTTTGATGTAATTATATCAAATAATTTTCTGTTTCCTCCATCTAAACCAGTGATTCTCAACCTGTGGGTCAGAACCTTTTGAAGAGTTGAATGACTCCCAGGGGTTGCCTAGGACAATCTACATAAACAGGTATTTACATTCATAACAGTAGCAAAATTGCACTTATGAAATAACAACAAAAATAATTTTATGGTTGGGAGTCACCACAATGTGAGGAACTGTATTAAAGGGTCGTAAGCATTAGGAGGGTTGAGAGCCACTGCTCTGAACCCTCCTTGCTCACTCTCAAATCCATCATGTGTTTTTCATTAATTTTTGTTGCATACACATAATGTTGACACATATATATTCATAAATATAACATGTTCAGTCTGTGTAATGCCACTCGTGTGTATGTTTTCAGTGTAACCATTTCATATTGGGTAACCATCGGTTTGTTCTTTCCTGAAGAAGAGTAGCCCTATCTTAGCATTTACTAGTTGCCTCTAGCTCGTTGTATAGGGTCGAGGCCATGTTGGTTTTGCCAGTCCACTTAACCATGTCTATTTGCTCTTGTCCTTGTTCAGATCATGTTTGTATTCCTTAGGATACACATACTGATGATTAGGCAAATTAAACCAAATTGACTTCAGGGACAATGAACCCTGTTAGCTTCCTGTTGCTCGACCAGGTATCCTCTCTCCCATCTTCCCTCTGTCTCCCATTCTTGTGTTATGTTCTCAGAGCCTCTCTTCATCATATCAGGCTTTTTGCTGTTTTCAACTGCATCTTCAAAAGTCTATCTCTAATTAATAGTTTTGATTGGCTTACCTTAGCTTATGAAACCTTCTTTGAGCTATTCACTGTGGTCAGATAGATAGATTGTGCTGACTACCTACATCTTCCTTTGGAGGAGTTGGTTAAAAATGTCTATTATTCAATGCATATGGGATAAATATTGGAAAAGAAAATAAAAATGGAATTCTGTGATCAAAATATTAGTATTTAAATGGCAAATGAATTAGAAAATATGCTTAGAACAAAATAATTATCTGATTGAAAAAACTTATTTTTACATAAATCTCTCCAAAATATTCTATCACGCAAAAATCTCTATGAAACAATTAACAAGTAACTAAATGGAATAAGCCAGAAGAGAAAAGGTGAACCATGATCTCCACTATCCTTAAATGTAAAGGATAGAAAAGATCTCAGAAAAATCTTGCTTTTTACTTAGAACAACTTCTTCCATTAATTTACAGTGATTTCCTTCAACAGAGAAAAATTAAATGACATTAGGAAATGTATGAACTTCTCCCTTAGCTATAGTTTAGCTTTCTCTTTTTACATAAAAAATCTCAGGGCCAGCAAAATGGCTCAGCAAGTAAAGGCACTTGCGGTTAAGGCTGAGGAACCAAGTTCCATCTCTGGAACCCAATATGCTGGAAGAAGAGACTAGTTGTCCTTTGACCTCCTTGAATGTTCCATGGTGTGTGTGTGTGTGTGTGTGTGTGTGTGTGTGTTTGGATTCATGGTACCATTTTAGTTTTAATATGAGTGTTTACAATGTTGAAGAACTACTATGCTGAGGTAGGGTTAAGGTGATCTTTCTCTCTTTTAAACTATTGTTCAGAGCACTAGGTTCTATCCCAGACTGCTACTGCAAGTTGAGTACTGTGATCAAGTATATTCACTGTATAGGAATAAGCCCAATTTAAAAACAGAATGTCAGTTGACTACAAAACGTCATTCTTTAGCTACCATTTGGTTTTGGCAGTAAAAAGACACTACTTGTATTATGTGTGCCAGTATGTTAGTTGTTGTATGTATGAGAAAGAGAAAGAAGAAAGAAATCACAGTGGGATTAGTGATTCGTATAACTATGTAGGAAGTAGCAGAGAGGTATGTACATAGAAGAAGGAATGATAGAAGCAAAGAAAAAGTTAGGGGGATTGCTTAAGAGATGTTGGAGTTTAGGTTAAAGGTAAACTGAAAAGATCGGGTACATATATGCACTGAAAGAACTTCAAATAATGTAGAATAGCTTCTATTCATACAGAGGCTGAGTCACTCAGACTCTGTAGATTAGGGTAGCCTGCATCCTGGGGAGATGCAGAAGAGAGGTGGTAGGATATGCAGGGATGGAGGCTGAACAACTGAGGAGGCCTACTCACTCACCATGGATATCATAAGAGTAAGAAGACCTATAGTAGGAACCAAGAGCTGGGTGGATGTGGTGTAGAACCCCATCCTCCACTGATTCACCAATACAGTGGGGTTACCTTGGATGAGCACTGGTGCTTGAGAGTGCTCCTAAAGCATAACTGGAGATACAGAGCTGTGGCAGAAGGATGGATAGTCTCTCAACCCACAAGGGGCATCTACGTAAACTCCCCTAGTGAATACCAACCAGACCTTGGTATTTACTCTCTTTATTGACTGTGCTGTCTATTATCCAGTTTAGTCCCTGGGTTATTTTAACCAAAATGACATTAATAACAAAGAAGGAAATTTAATATCCTCAAAGGAAGAGAAGTGTGCGGGTGTGTTGAAAAATGCAGGTATTAAATAGATAAAGAGTAGAGAAACAGGAAGCGAACATATTTGTACTCTTAGCCATAATATCCCTTATCTTTTACTTCTGTCACACATGGAGTCTTGCACTTGCTGAAGCTTAACACTAAACTCTCCACACATTTGTTAGACTTGCTAATCAACAGTGCTGGCCAACTACAATTGAAGTACAATTTAAAAAATATTATTAAGTGTTTAGATATTGAAACAAACATGGAGGATAATTCAATGGACAATCATGTATTTACCTCCAGCCGAGAAAATAAATCATTTCCAAGAGAGATTGACTTTTCATTTCCTCTCCTTTCTAACCATGTCACACTCATTCTCCATAGAAAATACAGAAAAAAATCAGTTATAAAATGTCTGTAAAGAAAATATTTCAGAGAGTTATATTCAACTGAATTATATATAATATTTGCTTTACTGTGGCTATATATATTCAGTGCAATATTCTGTCACGTACACCTCAAAATAGATCAAAGAGAATAGATACAAGCTTTGGGTAATTTATTTGTTCACTATTGGTAATAGTATCTTCCCCCTTTGAAATTTCTGGTAACACTAACAGTTACCAAGAAATTTATTTCTATTTTGTTTTACTAATTTCTCTTTTTTAATCTTTACAAAAATCTCTGAGATAAATATTTTTTATAAACACTGTAAAGAAGGGAGAAATTAAAGTCAACCAATGTAACTTTCAAATCTATACAGAAAAATTACTGTGAATCAGAATAGATTACAATTAACACAAATCGAAGATTTAAATCACATTATTTCCTTTTATTCCTTTCTGAGTATGAGATTGATTTTTACACCTTGAGCATTACTAAGCATCTCCTCTTCATTATTTTCTGATGATAACAAATTTCCCATATTTATTGCAACATCCACTCTAGCCAAGAGTTCTCACCTTGTTGTATGTTTGTAGCTTTTCTTTTAGTTTTCACAACTTAAAAAGCATTTATTTTAAGTAATTGAGCTATGATGTAGTTATGTGTAATTTTGTTGACCTGCCAACTGAAATTCAGAAGTAATCTAAACTTTCCCTGTGTTGACCTGCTCGTTCTCAGCGGTGCTATTTAGCCTGTGGCTCTGGCTCTCACTTCTCTGCCAACTTCCTTGGGTAGCTGCCATTCTGGAGAAAATGGTCACAAAAACAAATAACTTAGACAGCAGTTCCTCTGACCATAATAACAATGAGCAAACTATAGGTATCCTAGTGAAGATATTCTACATTATGTGACTTATTCTCATCACTTTTACCAGCATCCATGGATTATTGCATCTCTCAGCACTCACCAGAAAAAAAAAAAACAAACTATGAAGTAGATGATGATTAACACAGAGACCTGTAACTGGTAAGGTACGATAAGTAAAAGACCTCAGAATGCTCATCCCAATATGGCATCTGTAGCACAGTCCCTCCTCCCAAGGCCTAGGAATAATTAAAAAAGAAGGGGTAGAAAAATATTAAGAGCCAGAGGTGATAAATGACTATAAAAAAATATCACATTTTTCAGACACAGTAGGACAGTCACACATATGAACTCAAGACCTTTGCAAGCTCAAGTCAGTCAAATCCCAGTATGAAGGGAACAGTTGGGCATGAAACCCCACCTCTAGGTGAGAAGCTACTCATATTTAGCGACTACTAGGAGAGGAAGATTAAGTTTTTCTTTAGGGTATGGCCCCTGGTAAGTTGACTGGGATCCAGTTGAAGGCTATACACATAAGACCATATGGGCAGGAAAATAGGACTTGGTGGGTTTTGAAAAAAACATTAGACACCAAGTTACATGGGAAGTGCTGGGGCTGTATCTGGGGGGAGTACAGAGAGCAGGTTAGTGTGATAAAGCACAATATCCAAAATCTAATAAAAAAGAAAGAGGAGATAGGAGTGAAACAAAAAAGAATGGTGTATCTAGTACTTATAAAAGAGAGGCAGGTTGCATGTCATCAAATTGCATTGAGTTGAGAATTCAATCATGGTTGAATTCTCAAAAAAATAATATATGTCCTATATTTACATTGTATCACATTACATATTTCAACTGTACATATATGTATAATCATAACACCCCAAAATAAGTACTGACTAGATGCTATTTGACTATTTTCCTCTAAAAACTGTTATTTCTTTGTGACAATGTTAGTATGAGCTATTTATTTAGAACTGTTTATATTTTAGAGAGACATATATTTTTATTTCTAAAATGTTTGGTACTTAAAATTACCTAAGTGGCCAGGGGTTTGGTAGAATTTGGGAGATAAGTATCTTACAGATGTAGGATGATGGGTGGAAGGAAGAGCCTTAAGTCAGCATCTTTACTTGGTTTTACCTGTGAAAATTTCCACTGAATATTGAGATAAAAACCATCTTTTGTTAAGCTGCTCAAAGTTGTATTCTGTATGCACTAAAATCATAATGTTGGCTTTTTCTTTGTCATTTCCAAGAAGATAGGCTCATCCTGCTCTCGAGGGGATGGAACATCTATTATAGTTACTCTTTACTTAGCAGCGATATTTTGGAACAGACAGAGTGATGCTTTGCTAAAATAGTAGAGATACATTTGCAAATATACCATGCTGTGGTTATTCCATCATTACATAGTTAATAAGAAATTATTATAATAAAAATTATATTTATATTTGTTCTTACTGTTTGGATTTATGTGTTATATTGTAGTAGTGTGAGTCATCTAATGTATGAAAATCTTATTAACTAGTATTTGGATGGATAGAATGAAGAAAATCTTGGCATTTAAATTGCTCTGCCCAATGATTTTCAGAAAATATGAGACGTGTAACCATAGTCGCTGATGGGGGAAGAACAGACTTAAAGCATTACAGTGAACAACACAGCATCACTAGGCACTGATCCACATGCTCCACTCTGAGCACTCACTCCTCTTAGATTGTAGTAAACAATGCAGAATGAGGTCGGCCTGAGGTGGCTTTCCTCTTTGATATCTCCTACCAGAGAAGCAAAAAGCTATGCAGGCAGAAACTCCATTTCACTTCTGTGCAATCAGCTCATTATCACACTATTTTGAGAAAAAATTAAAATTAACCTTTTAATATATAGCTAATATTAGGGCAGTATAATTGGAAGGTTTGTAAAGAGTAGAAAAAAAATATTGTTCCCGTGTAGTAGAACACACTTGGATTCTTTTCCTGTTTTGTTTCACCCACCAGAGTTCACATATCAAAATCCTAACCTTTAATAACTCAAAATTTAATTGTAAAGATGGAATCATCAAAGAAATCATCAAAAGTATGTCACCAAGATAGACATCTTACACCAGGGCTGTTTCTAACTAAAAAGGAAATACCACATGGAGAATTAAGACAAGAGATCTCAGAAGAAACCAACTGACCCCTTAATCTGGACATGACAGTCAGGAAAATTTGGTGGAAAAACTTTTAAGATTTGCTTGAGGCTATGGGATCCCTATCATAGAAAGCTAATAGTGTAATTCAAATTGCTATTTAGTGTCAGAAAAATGATCTTATATTTCAGAATATACTTTTAAAATCTTAAGGGCTGTTAAAATGGTCAGAGACACCTCCACTCCAGCCTGTAGGAGCTTTTCAAGGACACCAATCTACACAGCCCTGTGATGTATTTAGGGAATCCTACAGATTCCATGTCTATAGCTTTAGTCTCTGTGGGCCATTAAGAGTGCTAGTCAGTTGACAATGTGGGGCTCGTTTCCTGGTGTCCTCAGCCTCTCTGGTTTCTGCCTCCCCTTCTTTCCCTCTTCTGTGAGGTTTCCTGATCTCTGCACAATATTTGGCCCTGGACCTGCTCATCTCAGCTGGCGAGGGGGGGCCTCTCTGGTGAGGACTGGGTTAGGTACCAATCTATGAGCAAAGCATGAGAATTAGAAGTAGTCTCTGGATTATCCAGTCTCTAGTTCCTGGCCTGTTCTCCTGCTGGGGTGCTGATCCATCCTTGATGTAGGGCTTGGTGCCTGGCCTTGCTCCATCCTGCTATACCATGTCCTGATTGTACTGTAACCCTGGGAGGATGATTCTCATCTGGGGAGAAGGGGGGATATTAGTGGGTGATGATGGGAGTAGATCTTGGGGAGACTGGAGGAAATGCAGGGTGAAGGGAGGTGAGGGTAGGGACATATCTATGAGAGAAGAAAAATTAAAAGAAAAAACTCTTATTATCTTATTTATATGTGTGGGTGTTTTTGCCTGTATATAGGTCTGTGGATCACACATATACACAATGCCTGCAGAGGTCGGAGATGGTGTTGGATTCCCCTAGGGCTGGAGGTGACAGTTTTAAGCAAACAAGTGGATGCTAGAAATTGAACCTGGGTCTTTTGGAAATGTTTTCAGTGCTCCTAATCACAAAGCCTGACAATATATAATTTCAATGATATCATATATATATATATATATATATATATATATATGATATATATAGACAGATATATATGTGTGTGTCTGTATATGTGTGTGTGTGTATCCATTCATGTGTATATATGACCCAAATATACTCAACTTTAAAAGTTTGTGAGTATGTTCAGTGATTCTATACATGTGGAATGCTGAGAAATGTACCATAAAAACAATGGACAATATTTTCTTTTATTATTGTCCAATATGAAGAAATATGAAGAGAAACGTATTAGTCAGGGTTCTTTAGAGGAACAAAACATACAGGATGAATATATATTCAATGAGGATCCCTTAGACTGGCTTACACTAAAAGGTTAGAGTACTCCAACAGTAGTTGTCTCACACCAGAGAGACCAAGACCCTGTTAGGTGTGTAGTTGTTGAGACTGGGAGCTGCAACACTCCCAATCAGGGATGAAAGCATTGGAGGATTCATGAAGATGCCCTGGTCTTCATTCCATATTGGAAACCTAAAGAAGCCACTTATAAATAAAACTACTAGTAAAAGTGAAAGGCAAGTGAGCAAAAAGTGGAAAAGTTTGCCCTTTCTGTCCTAACAGAAAGTTTCAAGGATCTGATGTGGTGTTTTTCTTACTTTGGTCTGTCATCATTCCCTATCTGGAATTATTGGGTGTTTGGGTTTCTCTCACTGGGAATAGTGTCTATAGGTAGTCTCTTACTGAGGATCTTCCCAGGTGATACTAGGCTGTGTCATGTCAAAAACTAAAACTGACCAGCACAAACACCATTGTAATGTGCAAGCTTTGTGTCCCTAGGCATTTTAAAAATAATGAAATTATTTTTAAATACATTTTTAAAATTTCAAATTACCAATGAAGAATCACAACATTCAACTGTTTCACACTTAAGGTAATTCATTTTTATAACCAGCATGGGCTCTGCTCACTATATTCTCAATCATCTACCACATCTCCTATAGTTCTAAGGCATTTCTGTTGTAAGGAAGTTCAATATGTTTTTGCTTACCAGCAAAATTAATAGTAATCATGGAGGGTTGTTTTTTGAAGGAATAATTAAAATGTTGTAATGCCATCCATTAGAGTGTTGATTAAATATCACCATATGTAAGGTGATTGCAAATATTATCTTAATTTTAAAGATTTGGAAATTGACTGCAGAATTCTTGTAACTTGTCTGAATTCCTGCATAGAAGTCCAGGTAAACCATAAATTACTGTTCTAAAAAAATAAACATGGTGATAAAACAAGTCCTATTAACATTCTTCTATACTCATAGATCAGTGCCTTATATAGCCATCATCAGAGAAGCTTTGTCTTAAAGCAGATGTGAACAAATACAAACCAACTGCTCTAAATTAGATGCTTCCATCAAATCCCTCTCTCAGGGCTCAGAGAAACCTGCAGAAGAGAAGGCATAAAGAATATAAGACCTAGAGGGAATGGAGGACATCAAGAAAATATGGCTCCCTAAATCAACATGATCATAACTCATATAAACTTACAGAGACTGAAACAGTATGTACAGGGCCTTCACAGGTCTGCACTAGGTTTCCTGCACATATATTAAGGCTTCCAGTTTAGTGCTTTGTGATTCCTGAATGTGTTAACCAGTGGGTCTCTGATTTGTGTGCCTTCTTATGGATTCTTTTCCACTTCTGTTTGTCTTATTTAACTTTGAACTGATAGTTTTTGTTTTATCTTATATATTATTTTGTTATATTTTATTATTATCACTTAGAAGCCCGTGGTACACAGAATGTGTGGGTGTCGAGTCCAGCTCTAGTCCACTCGGGGGTCCTTGGCCTCCATGAAGGGGGATAAACAACGAAGTTATGACAAATGAGTGCAGTACCTCACTCTTTTATTGGGACCGTTTGGTTGGCACACTTATGCTCTTTAAAGAGACACATAGAATACACTTTATGATGATAATGACACGCAAGAACGTTTTCTTTAATAATAAAAATAAAGAAAATAGAAGTAAGTTAAGAGAGAAAAATTAACAATGTGTACACACTGGGAAAAAATTACAAGACTCTCCTCTAGACAGAAAGCTGTCCTGACTGAAATACAAAACTCTAATTTCTTATCTAAGAGAATGCAGGTGTTCAGGGGTGAATTATCTATTTGCTATTTCAAGCTTGTTAACATACCGTCAAAACTCTCTTTCTGTTCTTGACTAGGCTTTGTCTCTATGGGAAGATCAGTTACCAAGAATAATTTTTTATATCTCTACAGAAAGCATGAATAGTATTCACACATGCCAAAAAACTTGAAGTCCAGTAAGACTGTTACAATTGCTTAGAGTTAAGATGGCAGTATTCCTTTCCCAGCCAGCCCAGGAATAGATTTGAGTTTTACTATAAGGCCAAAATAGACAATATTATTGATGAGAGGCTTTTTTCACCATACGTAAAGATGAGAAAGGGGCAAGGCAGTTGGTGGGCTTCAGACTCGTAGCTAAGACCTTTGTCAAGCTGGTTATGTCCACAGCCTGGGTATCATCGGCCCCCAACAAGAATGATAGTGAATCCAGATGGGGAACGGTGGGGTGGGGAGGAATTGGGAGCAACAAATAGTGGGGAAACAGTAATCAAGATATATTATGTGAGAAAAGAGTCCATGTTTAATAAGAGGGGAAAAAAAGAAAAAAGAAAATTCTGCTCTTCGGGAGCTGCATTTTGGAGCTTTAAAAGACAATAAAATGGATTTCTCTGTTTTCTTGGTTTATCCCTCAGTTAACTGTCACATTGTTCCTGCAAGCTGTGAAATTTTAAATTGTCTTTATGCCTTGCCTCCTTCTGGATCTTCAGTATTGTTTAGGTGAAACACAGGCAGATCCCATGGGCTTAATCAATTGTAATTCTACCTTCTGTAATTTGTCTGCTGTACCCTTGAAAGTTGCTCCAGGAAAAGCAATGTGAAACAGGTTTCTCTCTTCACTTCTCCCCGGCATAGAAACTTACAGATGTTAGTTAGCTTAGCTATCATGCTTTTTGGTGACAAATATTTGTCTTTCAGAATCTCCACCACTTTGCTTATGTGGTTCATCTTCTAAACTGCCTCCATATGCCTTCCAATTGGCAGCTTTATATCTGAGTTTCCCAGGTGAACTTTGTGAGGCTAGGTATGAAGCAGACCTTTGAACTACTCAAGGGAACTCTCTCTAAATGGGCAAGGTCTGGGGACATAATAATTAGCTAGTAATAAAAACTCATCCAGAAGCTTGCTGCTGACACACTAGTACCAAGTCAGATGCTTTCTTCATACCAAAATGATTGCTCACAGATATGTACTTCTCTGAAAACTCCTCTTAGTTGATGGAAGCTCCATTACCCTGTTATTTCATTTTCTCAGGAAGAGCCCACAACCAACAATAGATTCACGAGGCAAAGCTTAGGTCTCTCCTTTAAGTTGCTTCAGCTTAAAAGGGCGATTGGAATTCTGTAAAGTTCATGTAGAATTGACCATGATTCTATGGAAACCTGGCTGTAGTTCAGCTTTTTCCTCTTCACTGCACTGTTTCTTCTTTGGACCATTCATGGCCACATTTTTCATTCTATGTATTGAAAGAAGTCTTGCCTCCAAATATCAATTGAGTATTTACCAAGGGGCAATCCTAACACAATGATAAAATGAATCTTTGCAGACTATATATATATATATATATAGTCTATTTTTCTTTTCTTGTATAATAAATACTGACTCCCATCCTCCCATCCCTTCACTCCTCCCAGCACCCCCTATCTCCGTTCTCCCCCAGATCCACTCCCACCACACCCCTGCTTCTCTTCAGAAAAGAGCAGGCCTATCAGGGCCACTACTCAAACAGGGCATGACTTGATGGAAAGCCCAGAATGAGCCTCAACATCTAGGCTACACAAGGCAACCCACCGGGAGGAAAAGGGTCCCGAAGACAGGCAAAAGGATCAGAAATGCCTCCACACCAACTCCTAGGAGGTCTACAAGAACATCAAGCTAGACAACCATAAGATATATGTAGAGAACCATACAGAACCATGAAGTCTGCTGCTTCAGTCTCAGGTAGCCCCTAAAAGTGCTAGTCAATTGACTCCATGAAGCTTGTTCCCTTAGTGTCCTCAACCCCTCTATTCCCCACATACCCTCATCCTCTGCTTCTGCAGGGCTCCCGGAGCTCCACACTATGTTTGGTCCTGGGCCCCTGCATCTGCTTCCATCAGCTATTGAGGACCTCTGATGACGACTGGACAGTCACCAATCTAGGAGCATAGCTGAATACCATTATGAATTGTCTCAAGGCTACTCAATCTCTGGCTCCTGGCTAAACCTCAGTATCAGACATGGGATCCCTTTTTTGGCATGGGGCTCTGCCTCTCCATTGCCAAAACAGACCCTGCAGGTAGAATAGGTCATAGATACAAGGTTTTGTGGCTGGAATGGTGTCCCAGTCCCACCTTGCCTGGTTATAGGAGATGGCCTGTTTAGACTTCCCATACCCCATTACCAGAGGTCCTCACTAAAGTTACCCGTGTAGAATCCAGGGTCTTCAAATACAGGTCTCCAGATCATTCCCCAAATGTTCTCTAATTCCCTATATTCTCTCTCTCCATTCATCTCCTGTCACCTGATAACCCTTGTTCTTATTCCTATAATCCCATCTGCAATATCTGTTCCATTTTCCATTCCCAGACAGATCTATGTGTCCCCATTGGAGCCCTCTTTGTTGCATAGACTCTGTGTCTGTAGATTGTAGTACAACTGTCCTTGGCTTAACAGCTAGCATCCACTCATAAGAGAGTACATACCATGTTAGTCTTCCTATGTTTTGATTACCTCACTTAGGGTAATTTTTTTCTACTTCTATACATTTGCCTGCAAATTTCCTGGTGTCATTTTTTTAATAGCTGAGTTTACTCCATTTTATATATGTACCACATTTTCTTTATTCATTTTTTAGTTGAGGGGCATCTAGGCTGTTTCCAATTTCTGGCTATTAGGAATAAAGCTGCTATGAACATAAATGAGCAAGTGTCCTTGAGGTAGGATAGAGTGTCCTTTGTGTATATGCCCAGGAGTGGTATAGCTGGATCTTGGTATGTCTGTTCCCAATTTCCAGAGGAACTGCCATATTGATTTCCATAGTGGCTGTACAACTTTACACTCCTACCAACAGTGAAGAAATGTTTCCCTTGCTCCATATCCTTGCCAGCATGAACTATCTTTTGTGTTATTGAACTTAGCCATCCTGAGAGGGGAAAGATGGAATCTCAGAGTTTTTATAATTTGCATTTCCTTGATGGTCAAGGATGTTGAACATTTCTTTAGGCATTTCTCAGCTATTTGAGATTCTTCTTTTGAGAATTCTCTGTTTAGATCTGTACCCCATTTTTTAAATTGTATTATTTGTTGTGTTGATGTCTACTTTCTTGAGTTCTTTATATATTTTGGACATAAGCCCTGTATCAAAAGGGGAGCTAGTGAATTTATTTCCCATTCTGTAGGCTGCCAATTTGTCCTACTGGCATTATTCCTTGCCCTACAAAACCTTTTCAGTTTCATGAGGTCCCATTTATTAATCATTGATCTTCCTAGTGGTAATGCTATCAAGTTTCAGTTCAAGAGGTTGTCTTCTGTGCCAATGCATTCAAGACTATTCCCCACTTTCTCTTCTATGAGGTCAGGTGTATCTGGTTTTATGTTGAGGTCATTGATCCATTTGGACTTGAGTATTGTACAGAGTAATATATACGGAAATATTTGCATTATTCTACATGCAGACATCCAATTAGACCAGCACCATTTGTTGAAAATACTTTTTTCTATTGTATATTTCTGACTTCTTTATAGAAAATTAAATGTCCATAACTGTCAGGATTTATGTCTTGGTCTTCATTTCAGTTATTTGCAGATGATACCCATACCATGCAATTTTTATTACTACGGCTCTGTAGAACAACTTAAAATCAGGAATAGTGATACCTCTTTAAGTTATTTTATTTTTTAGGATTGTGTTATCTATTTTGGATTTTTTTTTTTCATATGAAGTTGAGTATTGTAATTTCAAGGTCTGTAAAGAATTGTGTTGGGATTTTGATGAGTATTGCATTGAATTTGTAGATTTCTTTTGGTAGGATGGCCATTTTTACTATATTAGTTCTTCTGATCTATGTGCCAGAGAGATCTTTCCATCTTCTGAGATCTTCAATTCCTTTCTTCAAACACTTGATGTTTTTATTTTACAAGTCTTTCACTTGCTTGGATAGAGTGACCCCAAAATATTTTGTGTTATTTGTGGCTATTAAGAAAGATTTTTCTTCCCTGATTCCTTTCTCAGTCCATTTGTCCTTTGTTTATAGGAGGGCTACTTTTTTTTTTTTAGTTGATCTTGTAGTCAGCCACTTCACTGAAGGTATTTATCAACTGTAGGAGTTACCTGGTATAATTTTGGGGGTTACTTATGTGTACTGTCATATCATCTGCAAGTAACAATACTTTGACTTCTTTTCCAGTTTGTAGATAGATCCTTGTTCTCCTTTTGTTGTCTTACTGTTCTAGCTAGAACTTAAGTAGTACTATATTGAATATGTATGGACTGAGAGGACAACCTTGTTTTGTTTCTGATTTTAGTGGACTTGGTTTGAGTTACTCTTCATTTAATTTAATGTTGGCTATGGAATTGCTGTAAATTGCCTCTATTATGTTCAGGTATATCTCTTGTATACCTAATCCTCCAAGGCTTTTATTGTGAATGGGTGTTGGATTCTGTCAAAAGCTTTTTTGCCATTTAGTGAGATGATCATTTATCTTTAAATTTGTTTATATGGTGGATTACATTGATATTTGAATGTTGAACCATTCCTGTGTCTCCATGATGAAGCCAACTTGAACTTGGTGGATGATGATTTTGATATGTTCTTGAATTCAGTTTGTGAGTCTTTTATTAAGTATTTTTGCATCCATGTTCATAAGAAAAATGGCATGTAATTCTCTTTATTTGTTGAATTTTTGTGTGATTTGGGTGTCAGGGTGACTATGGCTTCATAGAATGAGTTTGGCAATATTCCTTCTGTTTTTATTTTGTGGAATAATTTGAGGATTGTTGGAATTAACCCTTCTTTGAATGTCTGATAGAATTTTTCACTAAAACCATCTGGTCCTGAGCTTTATTTGGTTGGGGGACTTTTAATGACTACTTCTATTTCCTTGGGTGATAGAGGTCTGTTTAAGTTGTTTATCTAGTCTTGGATTAACTTTGTTAGGTAGAATCTATCAAGAAAATTATCAATTTCTTTTAGGTTGTCCAGTTTTGTGGAGTACAGCTTTTAAAAGAATGATCTAATGATTCCTTGGATTCTATTTCTTGGATTTCTTGGTGTCTATAGTCATTTCCCCCTTTTAATATTTTATTTCATTGATTTGGATATTGTTTCTCTGTCTTATAATTATTTTGAATAAGACTTTGTCTATCTTGATTTTCTCAAAGAACCAACTCTTTGTTTGATCGATTCTTTGGATTGCTTTCTTTGTTTCTATGTTATTGATTTCAGCCCTTGGTTTCATTATTTCTTGCCTTCTCCACCTCTTGGGTGTGCTTACTTCTTTTTGTTCTACAGCTTACAGGTGTGCTGAAATCTCTCCACTATTTCTTCTAGGAAGGGTGTGCTATAAATTTTTCTCTTAGCACCACTTTCATTGTGTCCCATAAGTTTGGGTATGTTGTGTTTTCACTTACATTGAATTCTAGAAAGTCTTTAATTTTTTTTTATTTCTGTCTTGATCCAGTAGTCAATCAGTAGAGAGTTGTTCAATCTCTATGAATTTGTAAGCATTCTGCTGTTGCTGTTGCTGTTGTTGAAATCCAGTTTTAATCCTTGGTTTTCTGATAAGATGCAGGAGGTTATTTAGATTTCCTTGGATCTGTTGAGACTTGCTTTGTGACTGAATCTGTGGCCTATTTTGGAGAAAGTTCCATGAGGTGGTGAGAAAAATGTATATTCTTTTTGTTGGGAGTGACATGTTCTGTAGATATCTGTTAAGTCCATTTGGTTTATAAACACATTCTAGTGTTTCTGTTTAGTTTTTGCCTGAATTACCTGTCAGTTGGTGAGAGTGGGGTATTAAAATCTCCCACTATCAGTGTGTGAGGGCCAATGTGTATTTTAAGCTTCAATAATGTTAATTTAATAAACATGGAAGCCCTTGGGTTGAGGGCATAGATGTTAAGAATTGAGATGTCATCTTGATAAATTTTTCCTTTGATGCCTATGAGGTGTACTTCTCCATCTCTTTTGATTAATTTAGGTTTGAATTCTATTTTGTTAGATATTATGATGGCTACAGTAGCTTGCTTCTTAAGACCATTTGGTTGGAAGATCTTTTCCCAACCCTTTAATATTTATCTTTGAGGATGAAGTGTGTTTCTTGTATTCAGCAGAAGAATAGATCCTGTTTTCTATCCACTCTGTTAGTCTGTGTATTTTTTAGGGGAATTGAGTTTACTGATATTGAAAGATATCAATGACAAATGCTTGTTGGGCCCTGTCATTCTTTAGTTGTTTGTAGTGGTGGTTGTGTGTGTGTGTCCCTTCTATTGATTTTAATGGGATGAGGTTATTTATTTTCTGTGTTTTCATGAGCATAGTTAACCTCCTTGGGTTGGAGTTTGCCTTCTAGTAGCTTCTGGAGGGCTGGATTTGTAGCTAAATAGTTTGAATTACTTCTTATTTTTCTCTTGCAACATTTAGTAGTTTTTCTTTGTCCTGTATGTTTAGTGTTCTAATTATTATGTGGCAAGGGGACTTTCTGTTTTGGTCCAGTCTATTTGGTGTTCTGTATGCTTCTTGTACCTTTATAGGCACCTCCTTCTTCAAATTTGGAAAATTTTTTTCTTCAATTACTTTGCTGAAAATATTTCCTGAGCATTTGAGTTGGGAATCTTCTACTTTATCTATTCCTATTATTCTTAGGTTTGGTCTTTTCATAGCATCCCAGATTTCCTGGATATTTTGTGTCAGGAGATTTTGGATTTAATATTTTCTTTTACTGATGTATCTATTTCTTCTATAGAATTTTCGATTCCTGATATTCTTCTCTCTTCCAGCTCTTCTATGTTGCTGTAGCTTGCCTCTGTAGTTCCTGAACAATTTTCTAGGTTTTTCATTTCCAAGATTCTCTAGGTTTATCTTTCCTTTATGCCTTCTATATATCCATTTTCAGGTCTTGAACAATTTTGTTCATTTCTTTCACTTTTTTACTTTTTTTTTTCTTGGCTTTCTTTAAGGGATTTATTTATATCTTCTAATTGTTTGTGTTTTCCTTCATTTCTTTGATGAATTTACCCAATTCCTCACATTTTTTGTTAGTCTTTGCACCTATTTCTTCGAGGGATTTATTCATTTTCTCTTTAAGAATCTCTAATATTTTCATAAAGTTAGTTTTAAGTTGTTTTTTTTTCCTGCTTCTGTTGTTTCAATGTGTTCAGGCTTTATTGTAGAAGGATTATTGGGGTCTGGTGATGATATACTGCCTTGGTTGTTGTTGATAGTGTTCTTATGCTGGAGTTTAAGGTATCTGGGCTTGAGGTTTGAGTGTCAATTCATGAATTTTTCTTTATTTGATGAGAGATTTTGTTCCTTGTGTTCTGTTTATTCTCTGATCTTCTGGTCAGAGTTGTTTAGCATAGGGCTGGAGATTTACAGTAGAGTTGATGGGTAGGGTTTGGGAGGATGTGGGCTCTCAATCCCGGAGTTAGTCTCCCCTGGAGTTCTGAAGGCTATCTTGGCCTCTGGTCAGGCCAGGATATTCCACTTGAATTGGGTGGTGGGACAAGGTGGCAACAAAGAAAGGAAGGAGGATCAAAGAGAGAGAGGAAGTGCTACGAGAGAGTGGAGAGATACTCTGGACCAGTGGGTAGCCTGCATGGAGTTGTGGAGGCTAACATAGCCTCTTGTCCAAACAGGGGGCATCTGTTTGAGTTTGGGGACATGGCAAGACAGCTACAAAGAGGGGATTGAGAACTGGAGAGAGAACAGGAGCATGAAGAGTCTGGGGGGATTCTGTGTGAGGAGTACCCTACAGGGAGTTGTAGTGGCTAGGGTGACCTCTTGCCAAGGAGGGTTCACTTGAGTTGGGGGGCTGGGAGTAAGGCAACAACAAGGAGGAGAGGGAGAAAGGGGGAGCACTAAGAAAATGTAGTGGATTCTGGGGTTATAGCAGCTGATATGACCTCTGATCCAAGCAGGGAGCCTCCACTTGAATTGGGGGCTGGGACAAGGTAGCAACAAGGAAGGGAGAGAGGGCCAGAAAGAGGGAAGGAAGGCATTAAGAGAGTTGAGGGATTCTGTGGACCAGTGCATAACCTACCTAGAGTTGTGAAGGCTGAGATAGCCTCCGGTCCAAGTAGGGAGACTCTGCTTGAGATGGAGCATTGGGCAAGACAGCAGCAAACAATGAAGGAAGCACTGAAGATGTAAGGAGGGCGCTAAGAGTGTGGGGGGATTCTGTGGGAGAGGGTAGCCTACCTCTTCCATTAGGCTTTCAACATAAGAAGTTAATGTCTTCATGTGTACTAATCCCAATGTTTGTGTTGGACACTAAGATAATTTATTGGTTTTCACTAAGCACAGCTGGAAACCAGTGTAATCTCTCCACTTCATGCTGTTATACAGCAGACAATTATTATCTTGTGCAAAATTTAGTATATTTGCATTATAGCATATACACACTATCATTATAGCTAAAAACTGCTATTATTTTAACATGTTGCCTTTCAGAACAGAGATGAGTCCCTAACAGATGGTCTCCCCTCACCCATGATCAACCCTCTGAGGAGTTCGCACAGGCTTTCCTCACTCATTTATTCTTTAGAAGCAAACTCAGCCACACAAAGCACCCTGCTTTCAGTTGAGTATGAAGACTTGCTCTTGCTTTTGTTGACATTCTCACACTTGGATTTCTTCTGGGGCTGTTTCAGCAGCTTATGTCGAGTCACTGCAGTCCCTGCTGGTCCTTTTCCACCAAAGCATCTACATTCTCACACTTGCGTTGAGGAGTCATTGCAGCAAAGGAGTCACATGTGAGGTGTGTGAAGACATAGAATGTCACAGACTTCTTCCTAGGGCCAAGTATGAAGAGGATGCCATAACCAGAAAGATTAGGTGATAGACATTTCTGAGATTCTGCTTCACTGTGGTTTAGAGACAAACTGAGCCAGGGACTTGGGCTGAAGTAACTTAGTCATCAGTTAAAATAAATCTTTCCTCCTATTTTTTTCAAGTACTTCATTGAGGGGACAAAAATAATCAATAAAGGAAGTGATAAAAATGTTGTATGTTTTTATTTTGACTGTGACTGTAGAATTCCCATAGGGATATTAAAATCCTCTGCTTATACACCCTAACGAAGTGCATTTATGTTGCGTGGATCATACTAAAATACAGATGCTATAAAGACTTACTGGCCTACTTACCACTTTTCCACATATTCCACTTGTTCAGTGTAACTACCGAAATCTAAACCACTGGTGGATATTTTAGTATCTACAGAGTAGGCAAGGGTCAATAGAGCTATATCCTCAATTTACTGAAAAATTAAACAGATCCATTTCCTGTTTCTAATTTATCTGCATCTGTTTATTACTTAGGCTCAACCACAGACCTGAGGATTTTCCTCTGACTGGGGCAATTTCACCCTAAATAGACAAGCTTATTTCACTGTGTCAATATCCCTTGAGAATTCTTAACTCATCCTATGTGGCCCTGTTTATGTCCTAGGAGTAGGCTTCATTCTGAAGCAAGAGCTATGACAAAGAGAATGGGGAAATGCATATATCCCATTAGACACTTGTTTTATGTGTTTTGCCCCTGAAATATTCCACACGGATGGGAAAGTTGCTTTCGGTGAGAATGCAATCTCTCATAGAACACAAGGCTGAAAATGGATGAAGGTTAGGAGTTCAAAATTGAAAACCGACTGTGATTTATGGCAGAAAACATATCCAGACAAATGGAATTGGAGAAAATATTTGAAAAATTCAACAAAAACTACTTTATTATAGATGCAAAAAATTGTATGGCTTGGTTTAGGTCTTACCCTAAAATTATTTTCTCTACATTATTATAAATACAAAATGGACTGTTCAGATTTATATTTCAGATATATACTCATCTAGAAATAAACTGGAATTCCCTCTTTTACTGTTAGGCACTTAGAAAATATTTTAAAGTAACTCATTAACCTCAGATCATAGGAAATGAATTCAGGAAAAAGCTATAGAAGGCATCCTATTACAGTATTACCAATATTATAAAGACACTTAATTAGAAGAATAGTATTCCCTTTCACACTTATAATTTTTATATTATTTATATACTATGTGCATATGTATGCTAAATGCTATAAAGATATAAGGAGAAATAAGGCATTACCCTCACTTTCAAGAGTTTTCCAGGGTAGGTGGAAGGAAGCATAACACAAGACATTCTACTTTCCATTTGTCTACGAATGAATTACAGGTCTGTGATGTCCAAAGTTGACCTTACTCAACAGTGGTCTCCATTCCACAAATGTTCCCCATTCTGTAGTATACATTTGGTGACGATATTTTGAATGAGGTGTAAAAAGTTGGTACAAAGTGAGTGAGATAGTAATTTAGAGATAATCATTTCTGTCTCGTCATTTGTATCAGGTCTTGAAAATTAGACTAGTAGTAGAGTGCAAAAAAAGGAACTAGAAGAATGTATGAGAGTCCTTTAGGAAAGATCTTTAGCAAACCAGCCAATGAAATGCCTGGATTTGTATCCATAGGATACAGCTGAGAAAGGGATGCAGATGTCAAAGGTTAGCCCTTTAAGGGCAAAAGAGTGAGAATTTTCAACTTGCCTAAAACGTTTGAAGAGCTTGAAGAAGGAAAGCATGATGGGCAAAACCCAGAACAGTACAATGTGGTTATTCTTCATTTTGTATTTGTGGAGTTGGCTGTCCTGAGGGTTTGGTACTGGAAACAGAAAACCAAAGCAATGACCTTAACTGCTCAAGAAAGAAGCATGACCTACAGAAATTACATCATTTTTTTATTAAACCATAGGCTTTTGCCCCAATAGAATCAATAATAATTGTTACTTTCCTATAGGCTGAACATACCTTGCAGAGACATTCTCTTATTCCATTACATTCTAAAAGAAATAAGAACAACAAAGAGTCACCCATAAGTGAATGTTTGAGAGAACCCTTCATGAGAATTGTTCGTGTGTATGTGTGTTTGTGTGTGTGTGTGTGTGTGTGTGTGTGTGTGTGTGTGTGTGTTACCAAAAACTGCTAAAAAATACAGTTCTAAAGAAGAAAACATAATTATATATTTTTCCAGAAAGAAGAGTTTAAAGCCACCTCTTTTAACAAAAAAGTAATTTTTTAAAAAATTTTATTTTATTTATTACATTTAATATATTCTGCAGGTTATTTGATATCATCATTCTAAAGTCATATCCATGCCATATAACTAACTAAGAAAGCTATGTTCACTCACTTTGAATATAAGCAGGCAATCATCATTTTAAAACAAACCCTTTAATCATCATAATTATGTTCATAATTTTGCTACTTACTGCCTCTGAAGGACTGGAGTGGACTGTAGGCAGCTTTTACCATATTGAAAGACTGAATTGAAAGATCATTACAAAAAAAATCAGAGATTTGCATTTGAGCACAGCATTTGCCACAAGTATAGTTTGAATTCAGTTGTAAACTATCACCAGCTTTGGTCCTCTCCATGGGTTATATGAACTATAAAAATCATATTTTTATTTTTAAATTATATCTGATTTAGTGTAGGTTTGGGCTGCATCATATCCTGACATACATTTTATATAAGTAAGCACAGGAAATGCTCTGAACTAGCAATATAGTGAAAACTACTCAGTTGTGAAGTAGGGAAAAACTCTTATTTCCCCAAATGCAAAGGTAGCTCGAGGCATAATTAGAAATTATGGAGTGTATTACAGAACAAGTAGCTTAAGGGAGATTCAAAGACCATTAGCAAACTCAAATATCATCTTTCAGGGTTGTTATTTTACTGTGATTTCCTATCCTTGTGTAGTGTTTCTGAAGGAGGAAAGCATTTCAGACAATCTTTTAAAAAGAAGGATATTTGGATGGAATTCTGAGTCTTTGGCGCCAGAACCTAATTAGCATTTTAAAAAGCTCTCTAATTCCCTAAACCTGAAGCTGTAGGATAACTTTACAAATGATAGTCCTGTCCCAAAGAAAATATTTTTCAAAGGTCTTTAAAACTACTCCTTGGGGAGAAGAAATTGGCCATGTTGAGGAGAAACGTGTATAGGCATAAATAAACATCAAACGGAGAGGCTTAATTTTCTTTCTCAGAAGTAATGGGAATATCTGGGAATGTAGTACAGTGAAGGAGTATCTTTCCAGAATGCTCCAAATCCAATATTCAATTCCTGTGACTGTAAAATACATAGAAAATTATATATATATATATACATATATATATGTATATATAGATATATAGATAAATAGACATATAGATAGAGAAATAAATGATAGATGATGAATAAATAGATGATAGATAGAGAGCTAGATAGAAATAGATAGATGATAGACTTTCTGTACCTTTATGTTTCCTATAATATTTACTTTAAAAATCACCAGGATAATAAGGATAATAATTTTCTCTTTTCTTTGAATTGGGTATAAATACTTAAGGAATCATAGTCAACATACTGATGACTTACAAAGGCTTTGGAAATCAGCCTTTGAAATGAAACATCAGAGAAGATGACAGTCTCATCATCTGCTTTATAGGATCTAAGTTAGTGTGTGCCTTGTTTCAATTTCAGAATAATATTCTTGTCATAAAACTTGGATTTTTTTGCTATTTTTTGTCCAGTGAAGAAAGCCAATAAAGTAACTCCAATGTTCACCCTGTCCTAGTTTGTTCTTTGTTGCTATAATAACCACCATGACCAAAGGCAATTTAGGAAAGGAAGAGTTCGTTTCAGTTTATATGTTAATGTCTTTATTCCATATTATAGGGAAGCCATGTTAGGAACTCGAGCCAGGAGTTTGAGACAGAAGCTATCGAGAACATCTCTTACTGGTCTGGGCCCAGGCTCAGGATGGAGCTGCCTTTATTATACAGTCCAGGTCCATCTGCCTAGAGATGGTACCGTGCACAGTGCTCCAGGCCCTACTACATTTGTAGTTGTCATCATCTCCCCAGGAAATAGACATCCCCACAGACAAATTTGATTGAGGCAGTTTTTCAAATGTTGTTACTTCTTCTCCATTGTATAAAGTTGACTTCCCCAAGATTAGTTATCATATATCCTAATTTTAAAATGTTAGAATAAATTATATGACAAAAGGTGTTATCAAGTCTTCTTACTTTGAGATTAGCTATTGTTTATCTTTCAACCTTGGAAATGTAAGCCAATGTAAATCTTTTCCTCACTTTATGTTTTTTTGTGTTACTTCTATCTTTGAATAAATAACAACAGATAAAAATTGCATTTCCACAAAAACTTTTGAATGTAAAAACTTCTGACCTATAAATATTTGGAGCATAACAAAGTACTTTTGTAATTGCAATAGGCAGTATCAAATATATTTTATCTCTAAAGTTAGACATCTATATACAAAACTACCACTAAACACTAAGCACTAAACATAGTTGTGAGAAATCACTTGACATAGGTCCTTTTGCCCCTGATCCAGCAGTAAGACCATTTTGATGCACAGACTACACAAGAAGACTCACCAACTCTATTTGTCTCAGGAAAGGTCAGTCTTCAAAAACTCTCTGTCCTAAAATTGACATTTCTTTTATAGGTCTCCATGACGCTTTCCTACTCTAGGAAAGAACATGTACTACTCAGAGGCTGTTTTAATGTTCCCTTCTTTTTTTCCTTAATATCATAAGTAACAAATAATAGTTTATTAAAGTGCATACAGATAGATTCACTTACTATGTATTTACGAATAAATACTTACTATATTATGTATGCAATACTTTTCCCCCACAAGTAGCATAATGTCATTTACTTATTTCTATTTTACATTGGAATTTTGCCATGGGCAAAAGTTTGAATGTTCTTGTATCCTCATTGCCTGGCATACTAAGAGATCCCACTCAGGTAAACAGATTCAGGGTATCTAAGCAAAACTTTTATTTTAAGAGAAAAGTCTCAGTTTTATCATAATGTTTTGAATAGAAATAGAGCAATTTGTAGCTTATGACTTAACAGAATGACCACAAAGCCTATTCCTTTACTTTGCAATAGCAAACCTTAGAAATCACTGCTTGTATTCTGGCAGATCTAATGACAAGAAGAACATTAGTTAACTTTTATTACTTAGGGAGTAGAAGCTAGAAGCTATCAAGAGTAGCCTGAGTTGATGTGTACAGCATCAGGAAACTGTAGATTGACTACATATGCATAAAAGATTTCCTGTGTTTGATTAAGGACTTATACTTGTCTTTCTCTGCTTAGCTCCAAGTTGGAAGTAGGTACAAAAAATAGGGAAGCTGTCAGATGTTTTCAAAAAGATTTGGGCACTTTAATTTGTCTGTATGTGTGTGTGTGTGCTGTGTACAGGTGTTCAGGTGCCTATTTTGGCCAAAAGGGGCTGTCTGATTACCTGGAACTGAATGTTGAGGCACTTTTGAGTTGCCCCACTTGGGTTCTGAGAATCAAATCTAGTCCTTTGAAAGAACAACAAGGACTCTTAACTGGCAGGTCATTTTATCATCTCTGGAGCAGTCAAATCTTAGCCAATGTGTGAACATTTAGGGTAGGTCCAGTGTTACGGAAGCTTTTAGTGGATCCATTGCTACACATAATAGTATAACTTCTTACAGATCTGAGTGACAACAAGCTAATTTCCTGAGAAGTTTTCTGTAATCAATTGAATCATGCAATTTGTAGCTTATGACTTATTTTTTTTTTATGGACTAGCAATCATTACATGAAATTCACTTTCTCAATTCCTAAAATAATGTCCTAGAATGAATATGCCTATTGCACTCTCTTTAAGAGCAGCCTTTGTCTCTCTTATCAAATCTATAACATTAGAAATCTTCATTGCCTAGCAAAACTCCTTAGAAGGGCACAAACTTATTTTAGATTGTCTTCTGGGCCTTCAGTGACTATTATTCTCATTCATGGTCCTGCACATAAGCAAACTAGAGTCTTAGCGATTACTAAACATAGTAAGCGTACCTTCTGGATTTTGAGACTCTAATATGGCTCTTTCCTTTCTCAGATTTTCTCTCCATCTACTTCTCATAACTATAAATTGCTATCAGACTACACTTGAAATCCAAGTCTGGGTATGTTTCTAATCTCAAACATTTTTAAGAACCTCACCTGAAATGTTTTACGGTAAAACTTAATATAATATGTATATGTTATTATTTCTATTTAAAATGTTTCTAAGCTTGGTGTAGTGCCCATAGCTATAATTTTAGCTTTCAGGGAGCAAAGGCAAAGTCTAAGTCTAGCCTGATTACATGATGAGCTTCTCTCTCAAAACTTTTTAATCTCTACCTTAAAGGTTTAAAATTTCTTAAATTTTAAAAATTTAAAAATGAAGAAAATATAGACCATGTGTTGTTCCATGTCATATGAGAGTAAATATTACCCAGAAAAAAAGGTCATAGTAAAAGTTACCACTTTTCAATGTCACAAAGTTAAAAAAGAGAATTACATTTTAAATGGAATGACACTTAGAAAACTCTAGCTTGACCTGTAGGTAACTGTCCTAGTTTCATTTCTGGTGCTGTGATAATACACCTTCACCAAAAGCAACTTTGGGCAGAAAGAATTTACTTGATTTACAAATGCAGGGCACAGTCTACTGTTTCAGAGAAGTCACAGCAAAAACTCTAGTAGTCACCCTCATTCACATTCAAGAGCGAAGAGAATAAACGTACTTTTCATTCTTTCTGCTTAGCTAGTTTCTTTCACTCACACAGTTCAGGTTAGTCCCTAACCCTTAGGGGATGATGTGATGCACAGTGGACTGGCTCAATTAACAATCTATATAAGCCCTCACAATATACTCACAGGTCAACCTGATCATGATAATTTCACAACTAAGACCTCCTTACAGACAGCTCTCAGTTGTGACAAATTTAAATTTAAACTAACTACTAAATGAAAAAAAATTAAAAAGGAAGACCATGACTTCCCCTAGGTGTGGTGGAGGAGAAGGCTTATTGTAGATAAAAGGGAGAGCACAGTAGATATGAGGAAGAAACTAGCCGGAGACAGAGGTATCTGGGAGAGTCAAGAGTGAAGGTGTGACCCTGAGCTGGGCCATGTGAAGAGATTGGGGAGGGAGGAGCGCAGAACGGAGAACCTGGAACAGTGGCCAAGAGGCCAAAGAAAGGGTGGGGTAACCAAAAATGGTTGGATTATATATAGGGAAGAGAGCAGCCCAGCCCCCAGGACTGGAGAATTCAGAGTAGTGGGTGGGGTATGCCAACCATACCCTGTAACAGGTAGGGACTGACAGAAGCTGGGAGAACTGGAGTCCAGGTCCTCCTTGATATGTTAATAGGCATCTCAGTTGTCAGTCTGTCTGGGATTTGAGACCTAACAACAACCACAGTGATTTTTTAAAAATAAAATCTGCATATCTCTGGTGAAGTACATGAATTCAAAATCTCATTTCTTTTTCCTTTTTTTTTTTTTAAACCATTAGTTGTTTTGTTTTCACACAGTGACCTTAACATATTCTCTTATCTGAAATTATTTCTCCAATATTCTTCAGACCAGTTAATACATGTTACAAGTTCCCCAAGTAAAGATTAAAATAAGTTCAACATGGAAGCATGTCATGTATTTATGCTACATTTAAAACACCACTAGCAAAGTGAAACTGTCCTGTATGAAATTATAACAGTAGACACATGGCATGGTACATTTGGCTAAACATGAAAGATACACAGCAGCAATGTGAGCACTGATGTGAGGTAAGGACTCTGATGATAATTGTCTATGCTGGTCCATTGTGCAAAGTGCAATGCTAGTGAGACACGCAGATCACAGGGAGACTGCACACATGTAGAGCCAGAGTTACCTGGAAAATCTCTGCACCTTTTTCTCAGTTTTGCTGTGAACCACAAATGCCTTTAGAAAGTGGTAAGAAAGGGATAAAACAAAAACAGTAAAGAGATACCCTTTTATGTGATGTAGCTTTTTGTCATTTTTAGACCTTAGAAATCTTGTCCACTGTACTTACATTAATATTTGAAATGAATTCAACCTCTCGATGCCACACAAATAATACCAAAGTGTAGTTATCTGTAGAAAGACATGTAATGAAGTTCTGAATCTGCTTTAGAGAAATGAGCTATGCTCTAGGAAGCAAAACAATTGGTAAGTTTTAAGCAGAGAAAAGAAAAAAAAAAAAAAAAGACGAGAATATAAACTAGTAAGCAACTACATAAAGTCTAGTGTTTTCTATCCAAGTTCTGAGATCAATTGCTAATCATCGAAAAATGGTAAAATAGTTACAAGTTAAAGAACAGTAGTTTTGTACAAATTGCAGCAGCCTGATGTAGAGAATGATGCATCCTTTTTCACAGGCATCAACTGAAGAATAAACTCCCTGCTGCTCCAAAGGAGTCAATGTAATTCCTCACATTAATGGAGCAAAAATGAAAAGCCTAGTGAAGATCCTGACACAACAGAAGCAATTGATGAAAATCAATGTCCACTTTGGAAAGGAACTTTTCACAAACTAGGATTAGACAGGAACTGGTATCTGATAGAGGGGATTTATAAAAACCTATCTCTAGTCACAGTGTTCCTATAGCAAGACTGGAAATGGAGACTGGAGAATCCCTGGAATCATTGCGACAGCTAGCTTGGTGTATGCGGCGGTAAACAAAAAGACACTATTTCAAAGTGGAAGGCAAAGACTGACACCCAGGTTGGCTCTCTGACCTACATACGTGCCTTCTGAATACACACGCACACGCACACACACACACACACACACACACACAGACACACACACACACTTAAAAAACATCTTTTTTGGTATACAAAATCCCAAGGTATCTGAGCACATCTAGCAGACAGTACATGTTTTCAACAAGGCTATTGTATATGAAGTTAATACGCGAAACAAACTTGTCTCTTTATATCCTGGCAACAAGTCCTTATAAAATAAAACATAATTTGAAAAATCATTTCATGGTAACATCAGCAGACTATTTAGGATTTCTCCTACAAATGATTGCATCCATTTTGTCTCCATAATCCACACATGTAAATAGTCTCTTTACATGATTTAGTTTAAGATTGAAAAAAGTTTAGGAAGAAGGTTATTTTTTTTTTCCTTTTTGCTTGTCCAGATGACAGGAGTTGAAAGACTAATAGGGATTCAACTTTACAACTGCAAGCTAGGTTTATTCTGTCCCTACACAGTTGGCTAGAGAACAGATACAAAGTATGATATTACCACCGAGGTTCTAGTGAATTATTTTCCTATAGATCACCAGAGACTCAGGAAAGCTTTGGTAAAAATGCAAATGCATTAAAATACATTTATTCATTATGAAGAACTATTATTGATTACTAGGTAAGAAAGGATTGATTCATTAAGAACCAGTGTAAAACCATTCTTAAGGATTAAAAAGATGGAAAACACTATGAAATTTGTTAACCTGATAATAACATAAATAAATATATCTTGGAATATACTAGATTTTTAATGTATTATAATAAATATTAAATATATATGGTAACATGAGCTTAGAGGAAAACATTACAAAATGAATATGTGTAAAAAAAACTCAACTAAAGTTTTGACAGCCCTACCCACCACTTTAGTCTATTGTTGGAAGGACTCGAATGGATAACCATAAATTTGTACCTGTGGATAACATTAATGGTAAATGTTACATTAATGGTAAAGAATACTGGCAAGAACAATAAGAAACAGATTTACAAATATAAATACCAGGGTGGTCTCTTATAAGCTTTCTTATTCTACATTATGCGTGAAAGATGACCTCAACCAGAAGAGCCACTGAATGAAGCACTTGACATGCCTGCTACCTGACCTGCCATGGTGTGGCTCCCTAACTGGGTACAAATCCCTGTTTACTTTAATTGTACTTATAGCCTTCTAAATTTCAATGTTCTGTTTGTGCATGTACAGAATAGCAACCCTACTTAGGAATTATGTGACTATTCCAGCACTGTATTAGTTTTCAGAAGTGGTCCAAGCGTCATCACAATTACTGCAACGACAAGTAAGCACTAAGTTAAACAAATGTAATAATATTATTCTCCTCTAGTTACTAGCTAGACAGCCAGATAAACAGTCAGGCAGACAAAGTACATTTGGTACGTCCTAAACCTATCAAAGTAGATTAGTACTAGTTGTATGTGATGAAGTTGTATGTATAAGTTATGAAGACAGTTTATCCTTACTCATATATCATCATATATTCTATGACAATCCATCCTTAATATATATGTTTAAGAAACCAATACATTAGGATCAAGCAGATAAATGTGTATATGGTCCAATGTTCTTTATAATGATCACATTGACATTTTATTAATGAAATGTAAAGAGCCCTTGAAGACTTGAGTAGCATTATCAACAAGGACATTCCTTACAGGGTTTACCCATGGACATTCAGTTTATACTATAAGAACCATCATGACTAAAGCATCACTCTATGTAGCAAAAAACAAAGAAAAATTTCCCCATGTAGATTTTATTAATGAACACCTGAATGTCCTCTCCAGATCCTCTAAGATTCTCCCCTCTTTTCCACCTACCCAAATCCACACCCTTCCTTTTTCTCTGATTTTTTTATATGTGTGTGTGTTTAATTTTGTATCCTTCTACTTTTCTGAACAATTTTTTTTTGATACAGGGTTTCTCTGCTGTAACTCTGATTGTCCTGGAACTCTCTCTATAGACCAGGCTGGCCTTAAACACACAGAGATCTGCCTGCCTCTGACACCCAAATGCTGGGATTAAAGGCAGTGCACCACCACTGCCTGGCTCTGATCATGTTTTTTACCTGAAGGAGTGCCCTTCTGGAGATTTTAGGATCTTTATATAAAACATAATATCATTAACAAATAAAGATACGATGACATCTTCACTTTCCATTGCTATTCCCCTGATCTCTTTCAGTTGTCTTTTTGAAGCTAAGAATTCAGGTACTGTATTGAATAGGTAACAGACAGTGGATGACCTTGTCTTATTGCTAATTTTAGTGGAAATGCTTTGAATGTCTCTCCATTAGAATTGATGTTGGCTCTGTTTTGCTGTAAATCACCTTTGTTATGTTGAAAAATAAGATTTTGTATTCCTGGTCTCCTTGGGACATTTATTATTAAGAGGTACAAAATTTTTTCAAAGAATTTATCTGCATCTGACGAGATGAACGTGATTATTTTTGTTATTGTTGTTCTAAATCTGTTGAAATGGTGGGTTACATTTATCGATTTACATGTTGTACCATCCACGTACATCTCTTAAAATTCTGTGCTAAAACCATTTGGTCATGAACTTTATTTTTGTTTTCATATTGGTTGGGAGACTTTTTAAATTACTGCTCCTATTTCGTTAAAGGCTATAGGTATATTTAAATTGCTTACTTGATTTTGAGTTAAATTTGGTAGGTAGTATATATGAAGAAAACTATCCATTTCTAATAGATTTCCCTGTTTGGTGGGATACAGGCTTTTAAAGAATGTCCTTAAAATTCTCTAGATTTCCTCAAAGTCTACTGAAATGCATCTCCCCCCTTCTTCTCTAACTTTATTGATCTAAATATTCTTTATTTGCTTTACGTATTCCTTGTATTTTCTTTGGTGTGGTTAACTTCTTCAGATTGAAGTTTTCCTCCTAGCACCTTCTATAGAACTTGATTTGTAGATATATACTACTTAAATTTGGCTTCATTGTCGAATGCCTATTTTGTGATTGAAAGTTTTGCTGGGTATAGTAGTCTGGGCTGGCATCTGTGGTCTCTTAAAGTTTGTAAAACATCTGTCCTAGCTCTTCTGACTTTTAGAGTCTCCATTAAAAAGTCAGATCTTATTATCATAAATCTGCCTTTAAATGTTATTTGATCTTTATCCCTTGGAGCTCTTAATATTCTTTCCCTGCTCTGTACATTTATTATTTTGATTATTATGCATTGTGGAGAATTTCTTTTCTGGTCCAGTCTATTTGGTTTCTTGTATCTTGATAGTTATAATGGATTTCTTTACATTAGAGAAAATTTCTTTTATGATGATGTTGAAAAAGTTTTATGTGCTTTGACCTGGGTTTCTTCTCCTTTCTCTATATCTATTATTTGTAGACTTGGTCTTTTCATAGTGTCCCACATTCCCTGGATGTTTTATGTCAGGAGATTTTAATTTAACATTTTATTTGACTAGGATGTCCATTTTTTTTCTATTGTGTCTTCAATACCTGAGGTTCTCTTCCATCTCCTGAATTCTGTTGGTGAATGTTGCCTTTGAAGTTTCTGCTTGAGTTTGTAAGTTTTTCATTTTCAGTTTTACTGCAGTTTGGGATTTATTGATTCCATTTCCACTTCACTCTATTGTTTGTTTGAGTTTCCATAGATTTCATGAATGTGTTTACTAGTTTCCCCTTTAAGGTCTTTGCACATATTCGTTATACCTATTTTGAAGTCCTTGTCTTGTGTTTCAGATACATGGCATTTCTCAAGACCTACTGTACTACGGTCGCTGCACTCTAGTGGAGACATTTTTATAGCTGCTGTTGAACGTGATCTTACATCTGTTTGGGGATGGTTTGGGGATGATTGCAATTCCAGGTCTTGTCTTTGGTGCATTTTCCAATCCTCGGTTTCTGTTGTTCTCTTTGGATCTTAGGAGAATGTGGTAGCTATAAGTAGCTTGCTAGGGAGTGCTTTTGATTCCCTGCTATGTGTGGTCAGATAGATGTATGTATTTCTAGGTATTAGGAGCTGACAGGAAAGAGTAGAGATGGGCTAGTAGGGGTAAGGGAGTGAGAGGGTACACAGGGGAGAAAAAAAAAACTGAGTTTGTCCATAAGAATCTGTGGAGGTCCAAGGATATGAAGGAAGAGGGAAGAATTAAAGGGACCATCTTCCTTTGCATTTGGTTATACTGGATTATTAAAATTTGTTCTCAAATATTGTAAAGCTATATGCACTTTTGTGCAATAATATTAACCTTAAACAGTTGCTGTATCTGGCAGCTAGAGCTTCTGTCAGAGGGTCACTTTCCTTAGTTGCTAGAACCAGCTTTCTGGGTATAGATGGGCTGCAGCTTTCTTGAATGTATTAAGAATGATAGTTTGCAATACAAGTAATTGTCTAATCAATAACTATAGATGGAACAAAGTCATGTTCAAATTCACCTTGCCCACTGCGATCTTTGTGTTGAAGGCACCCAGTTGTATTATTGCTAAAGGAGAAGCATCCTGTAGTCTCCTCCTCTAGCCTAAGTACTAGACAAAGAATACCTTTCCTGGGGTCTTGACTTCACCCATAAAATGACATCAAGTTAGACAGTTAAGGTGGGAGTTGTTGTACTGTAGAAATTCTGTTCATTAAGCAGTTAAGACCTGTTTTACTGGTGGGTAGTGCCTTTCCTCAATGAACTACCTGGAGGCCATATGTTCTGGGACAGTCTATCAGAGACCAGACCTTTTGCCTAGGCTATTCAGGCTTGCATCTTGGAGAATTATCTCTGGTCTTTATTGAATCTACCCAAGATTTTATATTTGCATCTACATTTGATGTTTTCTTGAAATTAGCTCCAGATAATTATAGTCAATCCGAGATGGTCTTTGAGTTAAACTGATTTTATTCATTATCATTGAGCAATAAGAAGCAGTGTTATTTCACACTGAATGTAAGAACACAAAAGAAAATAATTCTTACTTGAAATAATTGGTATATTTCTATAAAATCTATAAAAGGCAAAAAATATATAGAAAGAACCAATGAATTAAATTTGAAATAAATTTTATTAAAAATTTAAACATCAGATGAAAAATATAAATAACTCAGACTATGTTGATGGAAAGCAGTTGCATAATATAAAGAAAAAGATACATGGAATTAATTTACTTAATAAATGTTCAGGCAGCGCTGGATTGAGTGTGGCATTCTGTTAGATTTTGTAAAATGTAACGAGCAAGTGCCTCATTCTCAAGTTGACCTACTATGTGTTCTGGAGTAAATAACATTTCATTTACTTTTTCTCTTAGGAGCCCCTTTTCTGGAATCTTTTCTACTGTTTCACAGTATGTAATTATTCCCTTTCCTTTTTCCCTACATTTTTGTCTAATCTTATGTAGATACAACTCCTTTTGACTGATGCTCTCATTTTCTGTTTTCCCTCTTTCCTGTAGAGTTACTCGTTTTATTCACTGCCTATTGTCAAAGTCTACTTGAAACAGGCGGACAACATCAGCATCATCTAGGAACTTGATAACAGCACACAATCCCATGTCTCACTGCAGAATTACTCGATCAGAATTTTAATTTGATCACATTGTCAAAGTGAGTTTTATCCATAAGTGCATTTGAGAAGCACTGTTTCAGGATTACTGTAAATCATAGTTTTGGCCATTGCACTGATTTTTAAATTCTGATATTATGTATCTAATTCCCATGAGTAATTTTTATTTTTTGACTAATAATTTCAAAATAACATGTTTTTATTGTTTCATAAATAAAATTTCTCATCTTTCTGACAAAGCAAACACACAAAGATTTTATTGCCTTGGATTTCATATAGTATCTATTTTTCTATTTTTCTGTAATCAGCACATTTTAAATGTTTAGTATCATCCATTCTAGAATTATTTTGAAAATACTTAATAATTTTGAAGATTCATTCTTAAATATTTATTTATTTGTGGTTCTCTCTCTGTCTGTCTGTCTGTCTCTCTCTGTCTCTCTCTGTCTCTGTCTCTGTCTCTCTCTCTCTCTCTCTCTCTCTCTGTCTCTGTTTGGTTTTTCAAGACAAGGTTTTTTCTGTTGTAATGCTGGATGTCCTGAATTTTTTTCTGTAGACCAGGCTGGTCTTGAACTTGCAGGGATCTGCCTGCCTCTGCATCTCTAGTGTTGAGATTAAGGTTTGTGCCACCACCACCTGGCATGTCTGTGTTTCTTAATCTGTGTATATGTATATCCATATGTGTGTAGGTACCCACAGAGGCCAGGATTCACTTCAGATCCTGTGGATATGGAAATATAAGTAGCTGTGCACCACTATGTTTGTGCTGGGAATAAATCTCAGGATCTCGGCAAGAGCATCAAGTGCTTTTAATCACCTACCTTCTACCAGCCCTGACTATTCTTTTTTTTTTTAAGTTAGGTGCTTTGAAGCTGGATGGTGTCATTGACTATTACTTTTTTGAAATAGGCATGGACTGAATACCACTCTATTCTGTAAATAAATTCATGTTTTTCTCTTGTATTTAACAATTTCTACAATTAATTAATTCTATTAATTAATTTCTACAATTAATTAAATAAAATTAATTTAACAATTAAAAACTGTCATCATCATAGGCATTTTGTGACTCTCAACAGGAAAGTTAAAATTTAACCACCACTCAAAATACAAATTTTACTTAAAGGTTTTGTACTCAGTAAGTTAAATAATTGACCTTGAGTCAAACTAGTACCTTTGCGCTCAAAACCACTTTATATCACACATAGGAAAAGAAATCCCCATCTGCTGGCATTCAGGAATAGAAGAAAATGGAAACACTGACAGGTGACGTATAGAATATAAAGTTCAAATGTCTTATATGGGTTTTTTTCCTATTTGTTAGGATTATCTAGCATCCCCACTTCAAATTCACTGAGACTCTAGCAATCTGGCATAGAACATTGTCTCCTGACACTTCTACTGTAGACTTCTGATTTCCCATTGTAGCTGTGGATTCACACCAGATGTAGATAATGATTCAGGTTCAAAGCTCATTTATTCTTTTATCTAATTTAACCAACAGTTCTTAGTCCTCCTGGAGCCCTGGAGCCCTGGAGCATTTCGACCTCCTTACAATCTATTTTTAGGCTAGAACTGGAAGGCCTCAGCCTTCCAGAGCCTCTGTACAATCTAGAACATTTAAACATCTGTACAATCTAATCAACCTTCAAAACTCACTGCTGACTGAGCCACCCTGATTAGCTCCTTCTGAATTCTGACTCTCTGGTTCAACTCACTCACTGCTCTGCCTCACATTCTTCTCCAAGGTTTAATCTGACCTTCTAAGCCACTGGATGACTCTTTCTGACCAAATTCTTCTGACTCTGACTGATTCTCCAACTGCCTCTGACTCAACTGCTCTGCTTAGCTTCAAATTTACTCATTCTTGTCATCTGATACTGACTTCTGCCAAGCTGCCTCTGTGTATCTGTGTCTTTCCCTGAGCTTCCATTGCTCCATTTGGCCTCAGTTAGCCTCTTTGCTCCTCAGACTGCTTCATTGTCTCTGTATCTTGTCCCCTGTTCAGACTGTTTTCCTCATACTGACTGCTGTAACTGACTGCTTCTGAGCTGAGAGTCTACATTTCTATCCTGAGAATTGGGCTGTCTATACTCTGATTTACTCTGCTCTTTCTCTGATTTGTCACTTTGCCTGTCCTTCACTGACTCATCTCAGATGTCATTTCTTGAATGAAACTTACTCTTTCTGAGCTCTACTTTCTGTGTCTGCTTCTACACCCTGTTTCTGTTTCTGTTTTAGGGATTAAAGATTTGGACCATCACTGCCTTCTGAATACTGGGATTAAAGGTGTTTGCTATTACTGTTTTCTGAATATTGGGATTAAAAATGTGTGAAAACATTCTTAACATTCTTTCTACATTACATCTGGACCACTCAGGCCTCTGAATGTGATTCCTTCATACAGACCCCTGGAATATAGATCCTTTTTAGTTTTCACCCAGATCTATTCCTGTATATTCCACCATGAAAGAACCAGTTTCTACTTTTGTAAAACCCTCGGTTTATTTCGGTGATCTCATTAGAAAACAAACAGGCCTCTAAGGGCTAATAACAAAATATAATATAATGAGTAAAACAACTATTCACACATTGGAATAAGAATAAACAAACATACAAAAGGAAAAGATCCTAAGAAAAGGCAAAAGAAACAGATACAAATGCAGAGATCCACTCATTCACACATTCAAGAATTCAATAAAAAATACAAACTAGGAAACATAATACATAGGGAATGGATACATAGGGTAAAAAGCAAGAAGGATATATATATATATATATATATATATATATATATATATATATATATATATATATATAAAATAAAATAGAATATGAGATAAAATAAAATAAAGGAAAATTTCTGACTTGATATTATGAGCAAAGAACACTCAAGGATGACATTGAGTGATTTTTCTGTTGGTCATCCACTGCTGAGCATGCAGCCTTCCATTAAGAGTATTTTGTTTTCCCAGTGACAATTTACATATAGTTATCAATTAGAGATTGCTTTAGCGTTAGGTATAGAGGTGTGTGTGTCCACTTCTCCTTTCAGCTCTAGGACACCCTCTAGTGCAGATCCATGCAGGCCCTGTGCATGTTGTCTCAAGCTCTGTGAGTTTATATGTGTCAATCCTGTTGATTCAGAGGGTTTTGTTTTTTTGGTGTCATCTTTCCCCTCTGGATCCTGTATTCTTTCTGTCTCCTCTTTCACAGAGATCCCTAACTGGGGGTAGAGATTTGATGGAGACATCCTTCTTAGGACTGAGTGTACCAAGGTCTCTTACTTTACATAATGTCTGGCTGTGATCTCTGTATTTTTCTCATCAGGTAAGAGGAAGCTTCTCTGATGATGGCTATGCAAGGCACTGACCTCCCAGTACAGCAGAATGTCACAAGAACTCATTTTATTGCTACATTTGTTGTCGTTTTTTTGGGGGGGATAGTAGTATACGATTTTTGCTGTAGGTCTCAGGGCTATTTAGTATTATATTTTTCATCACCCAAGCAGCACTGGGTATGGGTGTCATCTTGCAGAGAAGGCCATAAGCCAAACAGATACTGTTTAGTTACTCCCAGAGGCTTTGTGCCAATATTGCCCTAGCATGTCTTGTAGGCAGGACAGCATTGCAGATCAAAAGATTTATAGCTAGGTTTGCATTTTTCCATTGGTACCTTCCTATACCAAAGATACTAGCCCATAAGGGTCAAATCTCTATATAGGCACTGTGTGTTCAATGAGTTTGTATAGGTCTTGTATTCAGTAAAGGAGTCTTGATGTCAGTTTATGCCTATAGTCTTGGCAACAGTCTAGGTTGTTTGGGGATATGCATGGAACTCCTTTAGCCAACAACTCAATTAGATGTAACCCAATTCAGGTGCTGAAAGCTTTATTTGGTGACAAGAGATGTCAACTTAAGGCTCTTTCTCCCCATCATTTGGCGATTTCATTTAGATCATCTTTTTATATGTATATATATTAGGAAACTTCTAATGTATTAGGTTTCCATACTACCCCTCAAATGGCCCTTAATTTTACCTGCCTCTGCCTGAATTGTCTCCTTTGTTCCTCTCCTCCCTCTGCCTTCATACTTGATCCTCCCATTTAAGCCCAATTCACCCATCTGTAACTATTCTATCTCCATTTTCTATAGAGATCTATGGCTCCTAGCCCCTCATTCTATATCTAAATTCTGTGGCTCTATGGACTATAGCTAATATCCACATATAAGTGACTACATACCATGTTTGTCTTTCTGTGTGTGTTGTGTTACCTCACTCAAGATGATTTTTATTGTTGCAACCATTTACCTGCGAATTTCATTATTTCAATTTTTAAAGGCTGAGGAATATTCTATTGTGTAAATGTACCATCTCTTTGTATACTATTCGTCTGTTGAGGGAAATCTAGGTTGTTTCCAATTTCAGGCTATTATGAATAGAGCAGCAATGAACATGGTTCAGCAAATGTCTCTGTGGAAGGATGACAAGTCCTTTAGGTATATGCTCAAGAATGTTAGAGCTGGATCTTGAGGTAGATTGATTTTTATCTACCTGAGTAACTCCCACACTGATTTCCATAGTGGCTGAACAAGTTTGTACTCCCACCAGCAGTGGAGGAGTGTTCCCCTTACTTCATATCCTTGCTATCATGAACTACCATTTGTTTTATTTATCTTAGACATTCTGAAAGTTATAAAATGAAATCTCAAAGTTGCTTTGGTTTGCAATTCCCTGATGACTAAGGATATTGATCATTTCTTTAAGTGTTTTTCAGTCACTTGGTTGATTAGAGTTGCCCCAAGATCTATATTTTTAAGGGTGTTATAAAAGGTGTTGTTTCCCTGATTTCTTTTTCAGCCAGTTTGTCATTTGTATATAGAAGGGCTATTATTGCTATCAGTTAACTCTGAACCTAACTGCTTTAGTTAAACTGTTTATCAGCTGCAGGAATTTCACAGTAGTATTTTAGAGTCACTTATGTATACAATGATATCTTCAAATAAAGATATTTTGCCTTCTTCCTTTCCTATTTGTATACCTTGATTCCCTTGAGTTGTCTTATTATTCTAGCGAAGACTTCAAGTACTATATTGAATAAGTAAAATAGAATGAACAACCTTGTCTCTTTTCTGATTTTAATGTAATTGAGTTTCTCTCCACTTGAGTTGATGTTGGCTGTGGTCTTGCTGAATACTGACTTTATTATGTTGAGGTATGTCCCTTGTATCCATAATCTCTCCAAGTCTTTTTTTAATAAAGGGATGCTGGATTTTGTCACAGACTTTCTCTGCATCTAATGAGATGATCATGTGGTTTTTGTATTTTCCTTTGTTTATATAGTGGATTGGATTTATTAATTTAAGCATAATGAATTTTCCATGCATCTCTGGGATAAAGCCTCTTTGATCATGGTAGATTACCTTTTTTAATGTAGCTTTTAATTCTCTTTACAACTATTTTATTGAGAATGTTTACATCTAAGTTCATAAGTGTACAGGGACATTTAGTCCTTTAATCCAGCAGCTCTAACAAGAAATCTCATTCAAAGACCTATGTGATAGCTAGGAAGGGATAACATCTAAGGGTCTGTGTGAAGGGTTTTCATTCAGAGCCCTGTGTTATCTGGATGGAATGCAGAATGAATTTTAGTCAGACTAATCCTGTCCTCTGTGTTAACACTAGGTGAAAGGGATTTCTGTGGTTAAGGCAATGTAGTACATGCCTTTAATCCTACACAAACCTTAAATACAACTCTTGGGATATAAAAGGAGACTCTCAGTCCACTGGAATTAGTTTAGAGAGAGACAGAACTCAGAGAGCAGAAGTAGAGAGCTTAAGAAGTAGAAGTAGAAGTAGAGTACAGAAGTAATGTGGAAACAGTCCTAGAAGGTTTCTAGGACTGGAGGTTGATTTAGCAAAGAATAAACTATCCTCTGCCATGAACCCATGAGAATGATTAATAAATCAATGCATTTGTCTACAACCACAATAAGAGAAATTGGTCTGCAATTCTCTTTCTTTCTTAGTTCTTTATGTGGTTTGTATACCAGTGTAACTGTGATCTCATAAAAGAAATTAGGCAATATTCCTTCTGTTTCTATTTTGTGGAATAATTTGAGGAATACTGAAATTAATTTTTGTTTTTTTTACTTGTGAGTCTGGTGGAATTCTGTGCTAAAATCATTTGGCACTGAGTTGTTGTTTTGGTTGTTTGTTTTGAATTGGGAGACTGTTAAATACTGCTTCTATTTCACTAGATTTTACTAGGGGTTATATGTCTATTTAAATTATTTATCTGATCTTGGTTTAACTTTGATAAATGGTATCTATTGAGAAAATTATATATTTTTTTTAGATTTTCCAATTTGGTAGAGTACAGATCTTTAAAGTATGTCCTTATGTTTCTCTGGATTTCCTCAGTGGTTGTTGTTTGACCCGCTTTTCATTTCTAATTTTGTTAATTTCCATCTTCTCTCTCTGCCTTTTTTTAAGTTTGGGTAAAGATCTTTTCATCTTACTGATTTTCTCAAAGAATCAGCTTTGTGTTTCATTGATTCTTTGTAAACTTTGTTTGTGTGTTATTGTTTGTTATTTCTATTTTATTGATTTCAGTCCTCAGTCTGATTATTTCTTGCCATCTACTCCTCTTGGGTGTGCTTACTTCTTTATTCTCTAGAGATTTCAGGTGTGCTGTTGATTTGTAAGTATGAGATCTTTCCAATTGTTTAATGTAGGCACATAGTGCTTTGAACTTTCCTCTCAGCACAGCTTTCACTGTGTCCTATAGTTTGAGTATACTCAGTATTCATTTTCATTGAATTCTAGAAGTCTTTAATTTCTTTCTTTATTTGTCTTGACCCATTTTTTGTTTTGTTTTATTTTTCAAGACAGGGTTTCTCTGTTATAACTCTGGCTATTCTAGAATTCACTCTGTAGACCAGGCTAGCCTTGAACTCACAGCGATCTGCCTGGCTTAGTCCACCAAGTGCTGAGATTAAAAGCCTATCTCACCACAGCCAGGCCTATCCATTTTTTTTTCAGTAGTAACTTGTTCAGTTTCTATGAGTTTGTAAGCTTTCCACTGTTTTATTGTTGTTGATATCCTGCTTTAATCTGTGATGGTCAGATAGGATGCAGGGACTTATTTCAATTTTCTTGTTTCTGTTGAGCCTTGCATTGTATCTGAGTTTGTGACCAATTTTGGAGAAAATTCCATGAGGTGCTGAGAAGAAAATATATTCTTTTGTGTTTGGATAGAATGTGCTATAAATATCTGTTAGGTCAGTTTTGTTTATAAAGTCAGCTAGCACCAGCATTTCTCTGTTTACTGTTTTTCTGGGTGACATTTCTATTGGTGAAAGTAGAGTACTGAAGTCTCTGACTATCAGTATGCAATGGTAAATGATGTGTGACTTAAGCCAAAGTAGTGTTTCTTCTCTAGTTAAATTGCAGGAAGGGATTTGTAAGGAGGAGGGGAAAATATGAAGGATGGGAAGGAGTTTGGAAATGGTGGGACGTTACAACAGCCAGAATGCATTTTATGCATGTATGAAATTGTCAGAGGAAAATCTTCAATAAAAGTTATAAAAAATAGTGCTTAAACCAAACTGTTAGAATTTGGATAAAATATTCCAATATAAAAAAGGTTTCAAAAATATGTTTTGTTTGTTCGCTTGGTGTTTTTTTTGAGTTCCCAGCAGTGGGAGTGGGGTTGCTCTGACTCTTGCTGCTCTTGGAATGCTTTTACTCCTACTAGATTGCCTTGTCCACAGTTGATATGAAGATTTGTCCCTAATCTTACCTTGTTGCACAGTGTTCAATTGATGTCCTTGGGAGGTCTTCTATTTTCTAAGGGGAAACAGAGGTGGAGTAGATCTGGATGGGGGGGCAGACTGTGAGGAGTAGAGGGAGGGGAAACTTGTTGGGATGTGTTTCTTGTACTCATCCACAGGACCCTTCAGGCGAGGGGGTAGAGTTGGCATGTAACCAAGACACACAGGCTCCAGGTGTCAGGTGAGAGGCAAAAGGCAGACTCAGTTTATTACAGGAGAGAAGCCTATTATACCCTCTGCCTGGTCCAGCACCCCATTAGCTGCCAGACTGCAGCTGCTGCTCCCTGGGCGTGTCCGGGTAGGTCTGTCTCTGGGTACATCCACGTGGGTCTCAGGCCTTCTTCTGTCCAATGGCAGGTCCAGTATTCTCCTACAGGGATGTATTGAAAAAAATTGCATTTGGACTTACATAACCAGAATATACTTAATATTATACTTGGCAGGATAGTTAAAGAAACTAAAAATCCAGGCCAAACTCTATTCAAATGCAATTCTAGCTAGTGTTTGAAAATATTACATCTTACATATTGTAATATGTAAAGGGTAACACCTTTCTACAATATAGGTCTGTAAGAAATTTTAAAGTGCAGTATTTATGTAACACAAAATGATTCAATGCAAGTACACAGACAGAATAAAGATAAAAAATATGACCACCACGACAGATGCCCAAAAAGTTGGTGGGGCAAGTAAACAGCTAAAAGGAGTAACACATAATGAGTGTGCACACACTGATGCAAAACTAAATGATAAAGAATTAGTTTAGGGGAAGTAATGTAAATTTTTAAGTGCAAAAGGAATAGTAGGATTTGAAAGTTGACAGTTCACAGTGAAAATTCAAGCTCAAGTTTTATGAGAATTTCATATTTATATTATATTAAAGTGTCTTTCCCACACATCACTAGGGTAACACAGTGCTCATGACCAGTGCTAATATGGATAGGATCAATGAACTGATACTGTGCATAATTCTGTTGAGTTGCTAACAAAACATCTCTTCAATGACACTACCACTGTCTCTCTCAATCATATAGAATACTCAGACAATTCTAAAATTATCAACTTCCCCCGCAAAAGAGAAAAATGCATATTAAACGAACAAACAAAAACTGATCAGGGCAAAGTAATCAGAGCTGAGTAATTCTGTATATAAGGAAAGAATAAATAAACACAATTCATTCCTTGGGATGACTACTGTAGAGGATTCTAAATGAGAGATATAGTGTGCGTGCGTGTGTGTGCGTGTGTGTATGTGTGTGTATGTGTTCGTGTGTGTGTGTGTGTTCATGTGTGTGTGTGTGCGTGCGTGTGTGTGTGTGTAGTTGCTATGAAATAATGTAACAATACTAAAATGTTTATTTTTGAAATGTGTTTATTTTACATAGGAGAAATGTAAAGAAACTCAAAGTGAGTCAGCAGTTTATCCAAGTAATGTCTGGTTTGATATCTTTCTCTAAGTTTTTACATCGTCTTCTACAGTGCTAAGTTGTTTTAACTGCATGGTTTTGTCTTCTCCTTTAAGGACTAGCCAGAAAGATTTTCCTGATTTAGAGGGTAGCTTTTGTATTCAAAGGTTGGACATTGTTTATAAACAACGTGCTGCTTTGATTTAAAAGCTCAGCCACTAGCATAGGAACAAGGTGAGTTTGTATCGCAGTCATCCTGCTTTTCCACTTTATTCAGGCATCTATCATGGTAAGATACTTTCTCTGTAAAATACTGAAATAAAAAGGAAATCTACTTCACATAGTTTCCTTCAGAATTAAATATTATCATTTATTACAAAGTGCTCTTCCCAGTGCTAACTTGCACAGGCAGTTTCAGTGAGTGGAGGCATTTTTCCTAGTATACTCTGTGATGACCTTATGCTGCCTTGATCATTTACCTCATGCTTCTTTATGATGTTCAATCTCCCTCTTCAGATTTCAAAATTCATTTCATTTGTATCTTTCTACATATATTTTTCAAACTTTTAAAATGTAGCAACAGATTTGCAACTATTTCACTTTTATAGGTGAGTCTGAATTAGTATTTTAAACTCTGATTTTTCACTAAATTTAATTTTGAAAATTTTGCATGGAAGTCTTCAGAATGGCGCATAAATCTCTGGTATAAATTGATTTGGCACACCTATATCCCTCAGTCTCTTTGTTCTTTCATCATATTCAGACACATTTGGCACTATCATCTTTCATTTGACCACTTTGATTGATAACACTCAATGGCCAGTAAAGCATGGTACTGACTTTGATGGAATTGGGGCTCGTCAAACACACAGGTAGGAATCAGGTTCAGGTACAGGAGAGTGGGGAAGGTGAGGGGCAGAGACTCATAGACTGCCCGAGAGTGGAGAAGGTATTTGAGTAACAGATAAAAACTGACAAGGCACAAAGAAGGATGATTAAGACGTCTTGGCAGAAAACGTCACCCAAGGTCACAGCCGGGAGGAGGCAGGTGGTGCTCTGTGCATCTGTTTAGATAGGCTGTTTTTAAAGCTTGTTCTAAAGCCTGGAGAGTGAGTCAGTGATAAAGGCACCTTCTGCTCCTCCATGTGACCCAGTTTCAGGGCTCTAGACCCACATCAGGAGCCTCAAAACACCTGGAACTCTAGTTCCAAGTGACTCAAACATCCTTCTGGTCTCTGTTGACACTGCGCACATGTCTGCACTTACATTCACTCAAGCATATACCCATAAAAAGAATAAATATTTTTTTTTAATTAGAAAAGCCATCTGTTCTAACTTTTTAAATTCTTTTCTTTTTGGATAACTTTATTTTTTTAATCTCTCTTCAATTGATAGTGTGCCAGAATTTGGCTGATATGGTCTTCTAAAATTTGGGCTTTTTGTCCAATTAGGTCACTATAGAACTGAGAAAGAGAGTATTACCTCTTAATTGTCACACTACAGTGTAGTTGTTTTGTTTTGTTTTGCTATTTTGGCCTCATTCATAGAAAATATATTATTTCATTTCTTTTCTTTTTTTATATTTTCTAAAGATTGATCTCATTGACTATGCTATGCTTCATCAAAATAAACACTGCATATATACTTGAGCAGGCTATACTTCCTAGTGTTTGGGGGCTATTCTATAACTGGTACTTAGGTCAAGATATTAATGTATTTCTTGTTCAATCTTTTATTTTTCTATTAAATTCTAAATTCTAAATATTTCTATCTATGCTTTTTCTACAAATTTTTATAACATTATTGAAAATCTGTTGGTACTTTTAACCCATGCATGTTACTTAAAGCATCTAAAAATGGGAAAATTGTCTTACAGTCTTACTGTCATGTTTGCCAAGTCAGGGTCTGTCATTTTTTTGACATAATTTTCCTCAGTCTAAGGAGACTGGTGAGAATTTCTTATAGCACATTATGTTTTTCAGGCTATTGCTTGACTGAAAACAATTTTTATTTCCTTTTTAATGTTTCAAAATTATTTCTGCTGTCTGGAATTTTGTGCTTCTGGGCTTTGTTTCTGCACCAACAGCTGTGAGTTTGTTTGGTGCATTCTGATTTTCTTGTTCAGTAAGGCAGTTTTTGTTTTTATCTATCTTGGTTTTGAGGGTGTGGGAAAGTGTGTTGGTGTGTTGTATATACAAGCGTACATGTAGAAGTGCACCAGGCATGCAAGAGACCATATGTGGAAGACAGAGGTCAATGCCAGGTGTCTTCCTTATAAACTTTCTTCACTGGGTCATCCACAAATCTTGTAAACGCAGGAAAATAGGGATTTGTGGATTCATCAAAGCAGAGTCTTAGATTTCCATTCTCCAAGTGGTAGGTGTGTGTGTGAACTGGTTAACTTACCTCATAATCAGATACACAGAAGACTCACTATAGACAAATGTGCAGGCATGCGGACTATAGTAACCAGAGATGTAACTTCAAGAGCAAGCACAGCAATGCTTCATACTGCACACGCTGCACTTCCAAGGCAGAATGCATCCTTGGATGTTATAAAGTATTTCCCAGAGCGATAAACATAGCAATTCAATGATCTGCTCCGTTTAATTACTGGGTAGTATGCTCTATTGATATACTCTAATTTCATCATAAGAGGTAACAAATCTCTGGCGTAAAATAATTTTAACAATCTACATGAAAATAGTCAGTTATAGCGTTGGTGTGACTTTGTACCCTGCATAGATCTTACAGTTCAACCTCAATTTATAGTCAAAGTTACATTTCAGATATGAAGAGTTTGTATATGTAGTGCTTTGCATTAAAAATTTGCCCTTGCAAATACATTGTAAGGATATATTTGTCAACTGGAATTTCATGTTTTCTTGGAGGACGCATTTGAAGAAACACTGTTTGAGGTAGTAAATGCCTGTTAGTTTATGTCACTTACAGCAAGGAGCTATAAATGTAAGACGTTTGTCAGAGCCCTGCAACTCATTTAGTTTCTGTTCTTCTCTCATCATTTCCACATATTTAACAGTAAGGGGGCAAAAAGCTGCCTTAGTCAAATATTTTGTCATTCTCTAGGTGGCAATACAATGTGAATTCAAAAGACTGAAGAGAAATCCGAATGGCCTGTTTCGCTACATTACTAATTTTAGTTGAGAGTATATGAAACTTTACAGATAAATGCAATAAGTTCATATGAATAACGAAGACATGATGAGTATTCCTAAGGATATGGAAGCCAATCACATGCAAAAATATAATGCAGTGATCTAGGAAATAAGTGAGTCAGGAACTTGCTCTTTGTGAAAGGCTCTTGCAGACCTCAGCATGGCAAACAGGATACCAGAAGGTCTTGCCCTTCCCCTTTCCTTCTCCCTTACTAAACAGTTAGATCACATTCCTGGAGCTAGCCACCAAATCTATTCCATTTTTTGGCCGCTTTCTTATGCTTGACTCAGTCCAGAGGCTGACCACCAACGTCAGTTTATCAAAACGTCAATGTACAGCAATCAAAACTCCCCATGTGGCTACCCTAATTAACATATCCAACAAGAAGTTGCCAATTTATCCTAGCTCATTTTAACACAAACTTCTGCTTTTCTCCTCTTAAAATTACACCTGAAAAGTTATTTGCTGCTATTTCTGTTTGATTCAGAATCATACTTTTGCATTTCTTTCTTGCTTAATAAACGATCTCTTTGTGTTGAAAACTGGAGTTTAGATATTGTCTGTGCCTAATCCAGGGTCTGAGAAGAAGCCCCCTGTCATGTGCCTGGTTGATGGGGGGATCCCCTTTACTTTGTAGGTAATAGGAGGGAATGAGCCATGGAAAAATTTCAAGTTGTATGTTGCAATGGGAACAGAAGCTAGAGTTAAAAGTAAAATACGACTTAATATGACTGAGTTTGGAACACTAGGTATTCAATAGCAAAGCTAGGGAGATAAGAGGAAAGGTACAGTCCTGGGCCAGTGATAGCAGGCCAGTTGCACCTGTGAACTCCTTGACCAGAAGATCTGAGGTATTATTGCCCTCGCATAGATCCTTGTTTTTAATGAAGCTAACTAGAACAGAGGAAGTGAAGATAGCTCCTAGGAAATCTTCCATATATTTTAAGAAATAACAGCAGCTGCTTTTTGGTATCATTAACAACACGAGACACCTGCAAAATTTAGTGCAGTAATGCTGGCCAAATGACCAAAGGCAGCAGTCAAGGTCAACGACAAACAAAGATGGAGTCAGGGAGGGAAAGAAATGATTTTCAACCACACGAGCTGGGTTGGAAGCTCATTATCAGCATATGATCATATCAGTGATTGGGCCAGAAGGACATGTACAGAATGTGTGTGGCCTCCATTGCCTCCGAGAATTAAACCAATTCAATAGTGATCACCAAAGATGTATACAGTTTCTGCTATGGTACTCCAAAACCATGGACAAAAGAGATGTTTTGCCGTTGTTGTTTGGTTTTTGTTTGTTTGTTTGAGGTAGGGTTTTTCTCTGTAGCCCTGGCTTTTCTAGGACTTGCTCTGTAGACCAGGCTGGCCTCAGATTCACAGAGACCCCCTGCCTCTGCCTCCAGCGTGCTGCAATTAAAGGTATACACAGACACTCATGGGAATATGAAAGTAGAATCAAGTTTTATCAAGAAGATTCACAGAAAAGGGAGAAATTTAGAAATTGATTCCACTTTCATATTCCTATGAGTGTCTGTGTCTTTAATCCTCATAATCCTAAGGCAATCAGAGTCACTGACCCAGGTCACCTAATGTGTTGACCTTAGAACCCTGTTTCGCACATGACTGATGATAAAAGGATCCCATAGCTCTCAAAAACCTGAAACAGAACTATGTACCAAGAGGATAAAGGAGTTATTGTGGCAGTTCGATGGTACAGCTTCAGATTACAGGTGTAAATGTCATAAGAAATAAGTAGTATCTGTTCTACAGTGGCTGCTTGCTTGTGTAAACTGTGACACTATGAATGAAGCTGTGGTTTGATCACTGACCTCATAACAACTAGGTTTGGCAGTGAATTCTTGTGATTTCAGCAGTGGAGAATTGGAGGCAAATGGGCCAGAAGTTCAAAGTCATCTTAGATTATCTGGAAAGTTCAACATTAGACTGGCTTACATAACACTTTTCTTCAGTTGAAATTAAAAAGAGAAAGATAAATTACTTTTAAAAGAGAAAGACAATGAGGACCTTATAAAGATCAGCTATGGTGTTTTTTACATTGCAATAAATTATGCTGGAAAGATACCATGCTAACTTCAGAATGAAAAAGCCTATGACCAGTTCTTAAACAATTAACTTCAGTTTCCTAAAGTTTTATTTCATTTTGAAATATTTCTTGTCAAAAAGTACTACAGCTCAAAGAGATAGAAAACAACACATGCACATGTACTGATAATTTGGTCAAGATTAGGCTCTTTGAAGGCATGGTGCTACAACATGTTTTGTTTTGGCTATTTTGCTGTTTCTAGGTTTTGACACGTGGTCTCATGCCAGTCTCCAGGCTGCCTCAGAATTCACAATCTTTCTGTCTCAGCAGTGGAGTACTGGAATTACAGGCACGTGCCATGAAACTTACTTCAGATATCGATTTTAAGTCTTATTATAACATTGAGCCTCTGAATCTTTACTTGTTAAGTGGAATTAGAAAGAAATATTATCTGTATTCCAGTTATCAATCATTCATGTTACACTCCAATATAAAGCGTATGCACCAAGAGAAGAGAGGGAGAAAGTTGTTGGGTTCTCTGTCTTTTGTGATCCAATTCATTTCACTGGTCTTTCAGTGAGCATGGAGAATTAATTTATTAGAATGCCTTACTATGTCTACATCATATTCATGGCTTTACCCATGATCTTATTTATCTCCATCATCATTCGTGACTGACTCCAGTGTTCACATATCAGGCTAAAGTCAGTTCCAAGCTTTTATTCTCTCTAAAACACAATAGAATATTTTTGTTCAAAGTACTTCTCCAGCCCATTTTCAGGATCCTCAAGAAGATGCTTTATGTCTTATCAGTTGTGGTATACTAGTTTTTAAATTAATTCACTTTGTAGAAAAAACAATGGGCAGAAAGTAGTATTCCTTCTTCACACCTATATCACGTAGCTTTCTACAGCAGTGCCATCTTGCTCCAGGGTGGTACATTTGCTACACGTGAAAATCTTACATAAACACTTAATTATTGAGTGATATTTTTCATTTAGATTGGGGTTTATCTCTGGTTTTTTTTTTTTTATCATTCTCTATGTTTTGGCAAATACAGGACAGTATAAATGCAGGTAACTTGTATGCTTTCCTACTTTGTAGTTTGACTGTCCTAAATATACTGTGTGTTCCACCTAATAAAAATAAAAACACAGAAGATTGAGTTTTCTCCTGTTTAAACAAAACCAATATGAAAATAATATAATAAAATTATTACTTGCAAATATAAACCAACAGTTTTTCTTGGCTAGAGATATGTGATTTATGCAAAGCAGTTTAGGTTTGTGGGGTCAACTAAGTTCCAAAGTTACAATACTCATCATGATTTTGGTCCCTCTTCTTTAAAATTGAGCTGCAATGGCTAAACATTCAGTTCAATTCAATACAGCAGGCAGAAATTGGCTGAGAATATAATGTTGGCCTATGCATTTAAATTTGCAGAAATTCTAGAAACACTAAGAGCAAAATGCAAAATGTTCTGAATATATTAGTTAAAATACCTTATAGCTAAAGGAAGAAGAAGAATAGGCTAATTATTCTTCAGCTCATTAATTTTTAAGAGAAAGTGAGTTTGAATGACAGAAGTATGATATGATCATATGTTTTAAAGGTATTTTTTATTGAAGAAATATATGAAACGCAAGCTCAAAGGAACATGTGTATATATATGGTGTGTTTGTGGCTAGTTTGAATTTTTTTAAGCCGAGCTGATGTCAACAGTTTCTCTACTAAGAGATTAAATTTGTTATTAATTACAAAGCTCACAAGTGCTCCTGATCTACTAAAAACTAGGTGCATATGGTGTCTATAATTTCCATTTGACGATTTTCATTGAGGTAACAGAGATGAAGAAAAATAAATATTTCAATAATAAGTAGTGCATAAAGTAACACATGGACATTTTTGCATTTTGTGTGGCTCAAGGAAAAGAGTCCACCTGAAATCACAAATTTCATGGAAGGAGCAATTGCTTTCTCCTCAGTGCCTTACTAACTTGGCAGACTTGTCTAGAAACATTTGGTGAAACCAGCAGCTCATCACTGCCTTGAGGGCTATCATATGCCTTGGTAGTTGTTGAATTAATGACCCTCTCAACTCTTCTGACCTCAAATGCTTTCTGGAAATGATCATGCTAAATAAATAAATGAATGAAGATAAAATAGAATCAAAGTCTTTTTCAGGTTTCAGCCATCTCATATAATTAAATGACAATCATGCCCATCTTCAATACAGTTTGATTAGCAAGTCACTGAGTCAAGTAACTGAAAATGAACAGTTTATCATGCTGCTTGATGTAATCAGAACCATTTCTCTGCTTGCTCATTTATTGAGCCCACTATACAGAAGGGAGGCATATGGTAGGCACTGAGCTTGCATTAGTGAACAAGCCCAGAATATGTGCTCTAGGACTCAAAGTTTAACAAGCACGACAGCTGTGCAACAAAATTGTCACCCAGTGGCTTCGCAGTTGTGTGAAGGAGACCATGGAACAAATCTGCTTCAAGTCATCACTGGAAAAAATTTCAGAGAGGTTGGATGTAATTGATCTAATTTACAAAAAGTAGCTATAAATGGTCCAAGTACAGAAAGAAAAAAGCGATAGCTTGTATAAAACAGGTATGTGGGAAGGGAACTAGCCTGCTTGGAATATGATCAGATCAGAGTACAGACATACAGGCAGAACACGTTAATAAGATACGTGATATGGCAATGAAGAATGTGTGAGTCTCAAGGTAGACATGCTGTGGGTGCTTGCTTTGTTATTACGTTATAAACCATAGAATATACTAAATAGACAAACAGATGAAAATGATGTGAGACATAGAACATGTGTTCATGTTCATCATTTGCAAGGCTGAGGAATAAGGATGACAATGATTGTAACATTAGACTAGTATGGACTATAGAATAGAACCACATCAACTAAACAAAATTAATTGATAATATATAAATAAAATAATCAAAGAATTTAAGAGAGTAGAGAAGATAACTAATCTGTCTAGATGGGAAGATACAGATGGACCTTATATGTACTGGAAATCTTACTAGAATATTGGTTACTCATTTCTGTTTTCACTGACCACATACTCTCTTGTTTCTCCAACTCCACAAATTTGCCTTATTTCCTTGAGCTTACATATCACTCTCTTTTGATATGCTCATTCCTTTTATGTGGTCTTAATTTATTGACATGTTCTTAAAATGAGCAACTCAGTATCCCAATGAAGCTTAGCCCAGGTCCAGCCATATGATTGACCTCATTCAGGAAATTGGTTACTTTTTGTTTTTGTTTGTTCGCTTCCCATTATATACCATACTTTTGTCATTTTGGGGTTCTATAGTACTAGCTGCCTGCAGGTGTCATCAATCCATGGAATTTTTCTGCCTTTGGTTGTAGATTTTTCTATCTTCTCTCCTGAACAACCATTAGACATTGTAAAATATTCTGGATCAATTTTCTACATCCTTGTTTTGTCCCTGTATAGTAGTAGAAATTTTTTGTACTTACTGTTGAGACATTTGCAGTTTTCTACTATCTTATATAGTTTTCTACTGTTTTCTTTTTAGTAAATTTATCCACTGAAGCATGTCTGCTTTTTAATGTGTATTAGTCATGATAGTCTACACTATGACATAGAAATATAGGAACCCTAATAATTTAACACAGAAACAGCATATTATAGAATAGTGTCCGATAGTAATGAGAAAATTTCCTTTATTTAAAATCTATGATAAGAAGCTTATAACTGTCAAGGTCAAAATGACAGAGGATAGAGTTTGAACAAATTCACAGAGTACTGTTATGGACTAAGTCTATGTCACATTCATTCACATGTCATTGCCTGGAACCAAGGTACTCAATCTAATGGCTAAGAAGTTTGTATATTGGGTTTATAAAATGCAAAATATAAATTATTTTATAAAAAACACACAGTTTTGTTTACTCCAAAATTTCAATTTCCATATTGTGACAATGTGATAACATTGGGAATGTTTTTTTTTTTTTTTTCTGTTGAGACAGGGTTTCTCTCTTGTAACTCTGGCCATCCTGGAACTCACTCTGTAGACCAGGCTGGCCTCAACTTATAGAGATCTGCCTGCCTCTGCCTCCCAAGTGCTGATATTAAGGTGAGCACTACCACTGTCCACCCAGGAATGACTTTATAGCACATATTTTTCTAAACTATTCTTTGTTTCTTTGTATAGCAAATGATACAACAAGTGATAAAATATTGGAAGATAAATATCTAGACTTAATGAACTACCTTGTCCTTTGGTGGAAATTGCATTTTTCCAGGCCAGAACTATAGTCAATTATAGCATTTCTACCTTATACTCTCAGAGACTCACCGAGGCTACAACATCACTCAATATCTGCTGGCTTAAAGTATACACTTTATTTTCCAGGAAACCATCAAATTCCATAGGATTCATCCCAAAGACCTGCATCGAGATATATTGATTTTGAGCCTTTTCTCTCAGAAATCGGTTTCCTAATTATTGATAACATCAATGATAAAAAGGGAAACCTAAGCTAATGTTTTAATATATAATGGTTTCCACCATAATGAATCTATGCATTGGATCATTTTGGATTTGGTAATATAGCCCAGGGCAATGACTGCCAAATCATCATCAATATTGTAGACTTTATTTTTAGTGTTTCTTCTATACTTCTTGCTTTCTTTTAAACATTTAATTCATTGAACAGTGTCATGTAATAACTGCCAAAATTGAGTATCTTAAAATGGTTGTTTCAAAGCTTAAGTAGGACAAAGCAGACATGCTGTGAGTTTTCCTATTGAGAAGTCCATGTGGTCAGGATCTGATGTCGCCATCCAACAGTCTGTGATTACTCTAGGCATGCCAACAGCACAGGGCCTCTCTCTTTCTAGAGACCCAGATAGTCTATAATAATTAGGATTTTCAAATTTTATAGAATACCCATCTTAAGTTTGTACCCAATCTGTATAGCATCTTCATTTTTATTATAAAACTCATTACATCTTCGAGTTTAGCTTTATACCCACGACAATCAGGCTTCTGTCCAATTTTAGCCCATAGTGACTCCTGTTCATAGAAGATAAGTGATTCTTTAAACATTGCCATTAATGTTCAGTTTTATTCAATGCTTTAATGGCCACCAAATCTAAAACCTGCAGTCATTTATATGTACCATTGTCCCCATATCTCTTAATTACCTGATTGTCTCCACATGCCAGATAGAGTAAATAGCACCCTTAAAAGTTGCCTCTATATCAATCCTTATAACCTCCAAATATGCTATCTTTCGTAGGAAATAGAAATTTACATGCATTAGTAAGTTAAGTGCCTTAATGTGATATGATTAAGTAGGATTGTCAGGGAAGATACAATCTAGCTGTGTGGGTCCTTAAAATAGAAAGTCTCCCAAGTTACAGTAGAGGAGATATTAAAGAATGGAAGTGAACTTAAGAGAGAGCAGCAACATTACTAATTTTGAAGATGGAGGGAACAGCAGGGAAAGAAATGTGAACAGTGTTTGAAAGTTAAAACTGGCAATGGGGAGAACATCCTTTCCGTGCCTTCAAGGAACCAGGTCCACAAACATTTTTATTGTCCAATGAAGCCTCTTTGTGATTTCTATTATAGAATGCTAAGATATCATATTGATGGATTTTGAAGCCACAAATACTGTGACGATTTATTTTAACCCCTTTTTAATAACAAAATATTTTACCCAAATTATGACAGTTTGGCTTATGGACTATTTTTTTATAACTTTTGTTGAAGGTTTTTCTTTGACAGTTTCATACACTTATATAATCCTGACCTGTTGAGCTCCTCATCCCAAACAGAAAGCCTGAATTTTGTCCTTTAAAACATTATTGATAATTTTCTTCAAGTTGACAATTTTAATTCATGTGTATCTTTAGATGCTAACAGCAACACATCCAAGTTTAAACATCATCGTTAGTGGAACTGATGAGATTTCTGGAAAAAAAATATTTCATAGAGAAAGAGATCATTCCTGATAGAAATTTACATGTTACACAAGGGTTTTTGCCTGGAGATAAACACACTCGGTGCAGCAGCTGAGTGCATGGATGGTTCCTGTTTGCTACTCCTTCCACCACGTGAGCTCCAGGTCTTCTGTCTTGGTAGCAGATGCCTCTCCCTGCATGGCCATCTCAGCATCTTTGTGCACAGACTTCTGGTGTTCTCTCTTATGCACTTTTACTTCCCCAAGTTTTCCAAAGCATTCAGATATTTTTTCTCTGATATTGAAACAATAAATATTTTTTATTAATAAGACCAATATCAGAATTCATCCATGCATTAATGTGTGGTTAACTCAACATCGGCCATGTTGGAAAGAAACCTGGATTCAGTACAGTTTTTTTTTTTCTTTCCTCTTTTTCTTTTTTTTTTTTTTAACATTCTAATAAGGAACTGAGAAAGAGTTAAAGAGCTGACAGAATGTATCATCAGATTCCTCAGAATGCTAGAGCAACAATAATAATGTTCAAATTGCAACAATAATACCTCATTCTTCCAACTTAATAGAGAACAAATGAAGAGACTGAAAGTAACCAGTGGAATGGAAGGATAATCAAAATTGAGTTTTCAAACGTGTCCCAATCAGAGCCACCTGCACTGATCCTGCACTGTTCAGAAACATGAAGGGCTTCATATTTTGGAATACTCATCACATCTTATGGTCAGAATATTTATATTTATAATAAAATAAACCCCTGTCAATTTTCTGCAATTTACTTAACATATTGTCCCCATTACAGATGATTTTTATTGGTCAAGAAAAAAAGAGAAAGGAAGGTGAGATAACTGGTTGGCTACCTTGCGCCCTCGGCCGCACACGGAAACCCTGGTCATTATCAAAGTCATTCGTGTACATTTCTATTGCTATGGACACAAGATGCTCTACTTATATGGATGAGACACAACTCAAGAGAAAACTCAGTTGTCAATATACAGACACCAATTACTGACCATTGCATGGTCACTCAATATTACTCTTAAAATCTTAATGTAGCTGCTGTAACGTGGAACTCACGCTTTCTGAAATCTGCCTCTAACAACATAGCCACTTTCATGATAATATTTTATTGCAAGTGCCCATTACAAGCTACTTGAAATGGTTTACTATTTATTAAAATGTTTTACTTAGCTTTGAGTTTTCTCATTTTTTTTAATATGACATTTAAATGCAGGCTCCAAGAACTGTTCACCATGTTCATACTTTGAAAATATGCATTGATTCCTACACATCTGGTTTCCTGTGGGCCCACCCTACTTTTTCACAATCACTGTGATAAGGGCAATGATCTTGTCTACTTACTCCTGCAGTGACCCTGGCATGTACCAAATCTACCCTGTGCCAGAGGAACCTTCTCAAATAACTACATGGCTTAGTTATTCCCTTGCCTAAAAAGCCTCCTGAAGTTGTCAGATGAACTATGAACTATATGGGCTTCTTAATTCCTGAAAGAGTTCTGTGGCTAGTGAACTGTCTAGGGAATAATAGACATTCACTAAATGCTTGTAAATGACTAAACAATTTATAATGATAGTTTTTGCTTTTAAAGTAGGGTTACTTATTAATTTAATCCTTTCAACCAATTTCATGTCAGTATTGAGAAAGTGAACTTTTAATCACTTTACTTTCATGTCAAAAATCTTGAAACATTCTGCAGTTGCTGAATGAACTCACAAAGTGCTTTATTCTACAACTATTTCAAAAGGTTGTTTTTAGATAGTTTGCCATAGTCAAGTAGAAATATTTGATCCTCAAGGTTCCCTATATACCCAACTCAATTGCTGCCCCCACAGCTTTGATTATTTATACCTCTGCCTTTACCAATTTTTAAAGCCACAGAATGTTACTTAGAAAAATACACAATTCAGTTTTCATGTCTCATTTTATTTGCGTATGTGCGTCTATGAGTTAATGAGTACACAGTTGGGTATGCATGTGAGAGCAGAGATCACCCTGAGTGCTGTCCTACATCATTTTGAGACATGGTTTCTCACTGGGCCCGATACTGCTAGTACTAAACTTTAAGTGCCTGACCACTGAATCCCAGAGACCGCCCCCAACCACTAGCTCCGCAACACTGGGATATACTTTTACATCGTGTAAAATACATTTTACATGAGTGCTGGGGTTGAACTGAGGTCCTCATTCTTGCAGGGCAAGCATTACTCTGATACAGGCAGCACCTCATTCTTCATTTTATTTCACATTACATTTCACTGTTGTTTTTCATATTTATCCAGTTGGATTAATTGAGAGCTTAGGTTGCAATTTATTAATTTTTATCTGTCGTGAGAGCTTACATGACATAACTGATCAATCATATGTGCTGTGGGGAAATTGAACTAATTAATCAATAACAGATGAGTAGCTAAGGTTTACATTTGTGTGTACTAACTGTAGTCAATGACTCTTCCAAATTTTTGCATTTTCAGGGACAAATATGTATTACAATAGATTGAGGATTCGATTAAGTATATCATGCAAACAAACAAGTTGTTTAACAATTGACCATCAGTTAAGTCATTTAATTTTCACTCTGTTTTGTGGTACTGGGGATTGAACCAAGGATCTTGTGTATGTTAGGCAAGCACCAAGCTACATTCTCAGTGAAAGTTAAGTCATTTTAATTACTTAGAATTACTACTCTAAATCCTTATTTTTTTTTTACCCCAAATATTTTAAAAATAAAATAGTAGCAGGGCAAGAACTATAATAATATAAACCAAGCTGAACGAATGATGGAGCTACATTTATTATTAGAGTTTGGACATATATACCCTTTTCCAAATGCTGATATTCACACACCTAAGAATTATGCATAATCATTAGTAAGAGGGGGGAAGCAAGAAAAAGCAAGAATGTCTTGAATAATGAAAATCAATGTCCCAGGAAGTATGGAAATTCACTAACAATTTCTTCTAATTTGACTATTTTAAAAGTGTAATCAGAGAAATAATAAGTGTGTGGTTAAATCAATGTAGACCTATCAATAAAAACAGTATAAAGCCAGCCCAAAGCATAGAATCATTACTGAAGAAGCAATTTAAATACCGCTATGATAAGTCAATCTTCTCTGAAGGTGGAGTTAATGCAGCTTGATGACAAGTTAAGTTATAAACATGATTTATTTACAAATTATGTTTCTAGAAATCAAAAGTGAATAAAGTATAAAGACTTGTTCATGGGAGTGATTAATATTGCAGGAGTCATCAGAAACTCATCATGAGCACATCAAATGTTCAACAATGGTGATACTTGATTGAACAAAATTAGACCAGTAAGAAGATTAAACTTACATATCCACAATAGAAATTCACACACACATGCGTACACACACACACACACACACACACACACACACACACACACACACACACACACCATATAACAGTGATATACAGGGTAGGATTGTTAATTATTCATTGAAGAGGTTATGACTAGAAATCAGAAACGGATGTCATGTATTAGCCCCAAAGTGAAAGTATTTATTTTACAAGCAAGAGACGACCAAAGGAATGTTTATTTTGTATAAGTTCAAGTATTTTCCAACACCAAATAATCATTTGGCTAATAAACTTATGCTAAGTAATTAAAATATTGTGAAATACATCTTTTTTGATGTTAGTGATACAATGTGAAAGGTACCCTTCCTTCTAACCAGTTCTACTCTGTCTTGCTTCAAATTCTGAGATGGGAATGGGTAATATGCAAAAAAAAGAAAATTTATTTCCTGCATTTGGTAATTCTCAGCTTGTATTTAGGGACTCTAGTAAAATTAAAATTAATTTTAGTTGTATTGTTACTTAACATTAATATGACCTATATTTAATCTAACTTGTACAAACTGTAACTTTCTGCAAACTGTACACATCATTATTAAATTGCAAATGCATTAAGTTTTACAGGGTTGGTCTACAATTGGTTTTGCCTCTATAAAACAACAAAGAAATATATTACTCAACAAACAGGGTACTCTGAATAAGAATCTGTGTCATAATTAAGTAGGCATTTGTTTCAAACATATCAGAAATATGGAGGGATTTTCTATACAACAACGATCAGGCACATTCTTCTTTTTGCAGTCTAAGTCTGTTTTTGTCTAAACTGATATGAGGGTTTTATCTTTTTTGAGTGTGATATCAAGTTAATAGTAAATAACTTCTTCCCATGCTCTCATTGTTCTTTGTTTTTTCTTTATGAGTTTGTAACTGATTAACACAAATTCAATAGTTTAAAACAATCCAAACAGAGCACCACATTATCTTGAGAGATTTCATGCACAAAAGAGTTCATAATGGGTGTGTTCATGCTTCATTTTTGTTGTTCAGACAAATATTCTAAAAAAAAAATGAGGAGCAAAAGGTCTGTTAGAATTATTACAAGTTACAGTCTTTTTATTTTCAGGGATGTCAAGGCAGGAAATTCCAGCAGCTAATCACATCATAGCCACAGTCAAAAGCAAAGAAACTGTAAACACGCCCTCTTACCTGCATTCTCTCAGCTATCTTTCTCCTCCCAAACTACTCTGGGTCCCGCCTATGGAGTGGACTGTCCAAAATGCCGTTTACTATCCATAAAGACAGTGCCCAGCACACATGCCCAAAGTCCTACTTGATCTAGAAAATTGCTCAGTAATCCTGTCTTTCCAGGAGAATGTAGGTTGTGTCAATTTGATAGTTAAAAATGATAGACAACACAGTGGCTATAAGAAGAATTACATGTATGCATTTTTGAAATTCAAGGGAAGAACCCATATTCTTATGAAAATAGCTTTTCAAGTATAACTTGAGTCGTGATCTCTTCTATCGTAACCAATGTCAGTGGATACCATCTGCCCAAACTCTTCTTCTCTTCCTGTTTCTAATTTTTCTCCTCTCTTCTACTTCTTTCTCTGGTCAGCTTACTTCAACATATCTTCTCTTACTTTTTCCCCATTCTTTCTCTTACCTGAGATTTTTAATAACTTTAGACCTTATATAATTATAATTTAAGACTTTATATAATTATAGTTTAAGATAATACTCCAATTTCAAGATCCTAAAACCTTTATTGTGTCCAACCACATTTTGAGGGAGCAGGAATCTATTTGTCACTCCTCACAATTAATCCTTCACCACCATAGTTGCTCCATTTTTTAAAAATTATGTTTGCATCTTAGTGCATTCACTTATTCTCCATATATTTTAAGATACATTCAGACTTAACACTTGGAGTTCTTCTCATGAGATCCCTATATTCATCCTCAGTCTGCAGTGGTCTTTGTTCCACTTTATTCAGGCATTTTTCTGTCCCCCACCTTCTGCATAAGTACTCTTCCCTAACCCCTCAGAAAGAAGACAGTATTGATGAACCAGTGACAGGACGAAGAAAACAAAGGGTGATGTTAGGAAATGAAGAATTATTTTTAGCGGTTCTTTAAGTATAAGAAACTTTTATGCTAAAGAGAGTGAGAGATAAAAACAAATCTAAAAAACAATACGTGTCTGGATTTTATTTTGTAACATAAATATGCAAATACACAGGAGTTGTCAGAAAATGGAATTTTAAGTTTCACAGAACTTAGTATGAAAGTCAAGATCACTTTTTAGGCCAAATGTTTTAATGTACACTTTAATTTTATATATCTTTGAATAGCATGCCTTTAGAGATAATACCAACATCTGACAATACAAGGAAGTATAGTGGTCTAAACATATTCCCCTAAAAAGCTTATAAATGATTCATTTTAATTTTCTGCACAATACAGGCAAGACCACTGCAAATGAAATATGACAAAATAATTTTTTATTTGCAGAGTGGTGCCAAGCATCTTGTCAGCTGTGAAAGAGAGTTGGCCCACAATCTTTAGATGCGAGTCTATTCAGTGCTTTTGACTGAATCCAGACCCGGGATATGAATAGCTAACTTGGTAAGATTTCTCTTTAGTTTGCTTGCAAAGCTTTATTTGATGCCGATTCATAAATGATACTTGCTGAATTACAGAACCTCATTATCCTTCATTACAAAAAGCATGCTAAATAGAAGTTAGTATTACATGTCAGGCACTGCCTGTGAGATGAAAGAGCCAAGAAAGGCAATAGATATGTAGTTTGCTTGTACAAAGAGGCAAGAAAATGCAGGCTCTGATCCTCTACTCTTTGATATATGTCACAATACAAGTCCAATTTTAATACATGACCAATCTTGGGCTAATGGTTGATTATTAGATAGATATAACTAATAAATTCTTAAATGAAGAGCTATTTATTATATTACAGCTCTATACCAAGGATGACTATTGAAGTCCTTGGCACTAAATGATTTGTTACTCAATGTGAATTCTTTGGTCCTATTTATATTTTATGGAGACTCTTTTTCAATTTCTTATTTCTCTCTCTCTCTCTCTCTCTCTCTCTCTCTCTCTCTCTCTATATATATATATATATATATATATATATATATATATATCTTTTTCTCTCCCTCCTTCTTTTCCTCTGTGTGTATTCATTGTGTGTGTGTGTGTGTGTGTGTGTGTGTGTGTGTGTGTGTGTGTGTGCATGAGTATGCGTGTTTGATTCTGTGAGCACACACATACCACAGAGCATGTTTGGAAGTCAGAGGACAACCTTGGGTGGATTGAGTCTTATCTTTTCACTTTTGTTGAGGAAAGCTCTAATATCATTCACCATTGCCTACTATAGGGTAGCTGACCCACTGTCGGGTACATGATACCACTTCTATCTCACATTTCCCCACAGGAGTCCAGGATTGCAGATATGACTACTGTGAGTGGCTTTCTGTGAATTCCTAGGGTCCAAGCATTCCTGCTTGCCAAGTGATCTTCCCACTCAGGCATTTTTCCAGTCCTCAGAAAAGTTTAAATCTTTATAATGGAGCATCAGTTGTCTAGGGTTCACAGTGTTTACGATGATTTAATTTCATGGACTGGGAAGTAGCTCATTGGTGCAGCACTGGCCTCAGTCATGCAACAGAGGCCCTGGATCTGATCTCCACCATGGTAAAAAAAAAAATTCTTTTATCTCAGACATAAGGCAAAGAATCAATTAGTATGATTTTCTATCACTTTTATAATTATTTTCATACTTTTTTAACTGCAACAAAATAGAAGATACTGTTTCTTTCTCCTAAGAGCTGATGATACTAGAAGAAATGGAGCAAATAAAATGGGACAAACCAAAATACTAATAATAGTCAAGTCATTATTTACATTATTTTGAAGATACAATAAATATCTATTTCTGTATCTTGAGTCTAAAATGCCCCATGGATACCTGTGTTATAAACTTGAACTCCAATTTGGCACTGTAGATAATAATAGATATTACAAAGATAAAGCCTAATGGATAGAAGTTAAGTTACTGAATACAGGCCTTTGAAGAGGGAATATAGAAGGATCTGTTCCATCTTCTTACTTTTTCTTTCACAGGCACAAGGATTTAAAGCTTTTTCCATCAAATGCTTCTCACCATTATGTATTATCTCCATGGAGCCTCAAAAGTAGTAGCCAGTCTGGTAGAATGAAGCCTACAAAAGTGGGAACCAAAATTAGTCTGCTCTCTTTTAAGTTGATAATCATGAAATTTTGTTTTGTTTTACTAATAGAAAGCTGATTAACAAACCCAAGAATGAAGTGATAAGTAAATAAAATAAGAGCTTTACTGAATGATTTTAGGGAAACTTATATTAGAAATAGTGCTACTTAGAGTGTTATTCAGATTCTGCAGAAAGCAGAACAAGTGAGATAGAAAGACAAATGGATATACGAATACAATAAAGAGATAGGAAGATTATGGTAATGTACAGAAATAGATGTATGATAGATCAATCATAGATAGACGAAGATGATAGATAGATAGATAGATAGATAGATAGATAGATAGGTAAAAGATGGAGGATGGAGGATAGATGGATTTATAAATGAAAGAGACAGAAGATAGATACACAATAGGTGGATAGTTGATAGATAAAATGGTAGAGAAACAGATGATAGATAAATATAGATGCTAGTCAGGCCTATTTATATTAGGTAGCTAGTAGATAGAGGGTACATGATGATAGACAAATACACAGACGATAAATAGGTTGTAGATTCTGATAGATGATAAAGAGGAAGGGAAGATAGATAGATAGATGATAGATAAATAGATAGATAGATGATAGATGATATATAGATGATAGATGATAGGTAGATAGATAGATAGATGATAGATAGATAGGTAGATAGGAGATATATAATAGTCAGGTGGCAAACAGGCAGTAGAATATCTATGGAAACTGGCCCCAGTAATCACAGAGAATCAGATGACTTCTTGATAGGCTCTCTGAAAGCTAGAGAATGACATACTAGCATTATAAATTGATCTCCATTCCATCACCTGAAAGACAAGAAGAACAATGGTCTAAGTTCCAGAGCAAAGAAACCAACATTTCCATCTCCTCTGGCAGGAGAAGGTGGATATTTAAGATCCATGTGAGAAGGTGAATCTGAGCTTCTTCTCAGTGTTTGTTCTGCCTGGGCCCTCCACGGGCCACGTTTCTTCTACCTGTCCTTCTGCCAGGAGTAGGTGGATGTGTGAGGTCCAAGTGGGAAGGTGAATCTGAGCTCCATCTCAGGTTTGTTCTACATGGGTCCTCCATCTGGCCCTCCTGATGCCTGATCTCATTAGTGCAAACAGCTCTGTTTCAATCCACTGATTCTAATGCCAATCCCGTCTAGAAACTCACAGACTCCACAGTGGCTTCTGGCACGTCCCTAAAACCACTCAAATTGACGTAGAAAATCAATAATCACATGTAAAAATAGAAACATTGTCTTTTGAGAGACCAATTTTGAAACATTTAAAAGCAGAAATTCATGATCCAGAAAACCCGGGATAATTATTCATATCTGAATACAATATCATAGACCTCATGGTTTTAATATGATCAAACGTTTATTAATTGCTAGGACAAAATTACTATATAAAATAGACATGTAGTAAAGAATGGCAGAGGTCATGGTAGCCAATGATGGAGCTCAGTGTAGATCTGTAGATCAAACTCAGCTCTGAGTTTGATCCCCAGTATTGGAATAACATACACAAGAGACCATATGTAAAAGAGCCGGACATAACTCATTTTAAATAGTTGAGTTGCGGGTTAGTGAGATGGGAAGAACAGGGAGGTAACCAGGTACTGAGTGGCATGCTGAAGCAGTGGCATTATGGAGATGTAGCTATAGATATATCTTATTTGTCAGAATATCATTTTCTTCCGAACAATGAAAAGAAAGTAAGTTCCTATAAATTGGAGTAAAGAATCACTTACTGATTTTATTGTTCCCAACCCAGTCTACTTCTAAGATGGAAGAAATTGAAACAATCTAAGCAATTCAGAGAAATGAATGCAGTCAGAGTGGAGCTAATCAGATTTCCACAGGGAGCCATAATAAATGAAACAGACTCGAAATCGATGTGCTGAAAGACCTGTTCATTCACTTATGAAATAGGACTAGAGCATGAAGCAAAGCAAAGCTGGACTTCAGTTTTCACTAGCTGTAGTGTGTTGGCTCAGAATGATGCAGCAGAGACCAGACTGGTGGGTTGATATGCTATGATCTACTGGAAGACAAACTCTGCACACAGTCACGCACCTGCACTGGGGTGTTGGCATGCTACTATCTTCCAGAAGACAACCTTTGACCACACAGTCACACCTTCTGTGGAGAGAGAACAATATTGAAGGTGCCTTTTTATAGTAACTGTCTTATTAAATTATATATGAAAATTTCAGATTCACCAAAAGATTTTCATTGTTCATCTAGAGATTTTATTAAATGGAAAAGACTACATTTGAATACAGAAAGAAAGTCTGGAGTCTGTATATTCATAGATAGACTTTTTCACAAACCATTGTTTTCTGTTTGGAGTCTGTATTCATCCCAGAAACATTTGCTTACACACTACTGTCTGTCTGCATGCTCAACAGACTCCTACGCCCTGAATCTCCTTTGAATCCATTGACTTTACCTAAAAGGAATTTCCTATCAACAGTTTTGTAACCCTTGCTCTTCCTTTTCTGTGACTGACTGAAGCATGTTGGCCTAGTGGGTAACAACATGCTGTGACTTCCTTCACATACTGTAACATACATGAAGGGTACTTCCTCTAGTGGGTATATCTGCTATCAGCTCATTTCCCTGAGCTCTCAGAAGAGTATGTTCTCACCCCAAAGGAGTAATCATGAAAATGGAGATTAAAAGGGAAAAAAAACCAAAAGATTTCTAATAATAAGTTCCAAGAACAGTTTCATTCTTCTTCTGAAGAACTATTTAATAATTATGTGCATTTTAATATGAGTAAATAAATAATTCATCAAACACATTTTGGTAATATTTTAAGCATTACTCTGTAAAAGATCTTTCTCTAAAACACTAAAGAAAATTTAGATGAAATTAATGGGCATACAAAAAAAGAAGATCATGCAATTACTTTATCTTGCCAAAGATTTTGTCAAAATGATTTATTGTTTTCAGATGACTTACAGAAAATAAAGTTCTTGGTTTGTTTTTGTTTTCTGTTTTTTTTTTGTAATTTCCTTATGTAAAACTGAAAATGAAGGAGCCTTATAGCCAGTGAAGCCAAGAAAACACAACAAATTCAAGAAAAACAGAAATGCACACTAAACTCACTGGCAGTAAAGAAAATGTCTCAGACAATTATGCCTCATATTTATATAGTACTTATATATGATAAAATGATAGTGTTTACTAAATAATGCACACTTCATTTATATATTATTTTTGAGAGCATATTGTCACCTTGATTTCAAACAAAGAGAAGTGGCATACAGCAAGGAATTTATATTGAAATGCAATACAGTCCTTAAGTTCCTTTTATACATCATTAGAAGTTCATATTTTATTATTGATTTATGAGGTGACTTTCCCCATTTCAAAAGTAACTACTTGAAATCTGAAAGTTTAGGGCCTGGACCAAACATCTCTATTTTCTGTCACTATAACTGCTCTGTTTCATAATATTGTTGTGCCTGTCACCATGATGTCACCTCTAGTTAAGCATTATAATAATAAGGGATAGCAAACTGCTCAGAGCAGCTGAAAACCAAGTGGCTGCTGCTGAATCCTAATTTGTTTTTAAGGTTTCCAAGAAAGCAGAGCGTTCAGCCAAGCTCTGCTCTGCATCTAATTTGCAATGTCAAGTCAGAAAACAGCTACATAGTTTCATCACCTCAAACATTTCGAGAAAGTTCTCTAGCTTGTCCCTTGCTTTGGAATCTAGCTGTATACACCCATCAAGATTGGAGCATGGTCAGAAGTTTTTGAGGTCATGGTTTTATTGCCTCTTGAAAAATATATATTGACATCATCAGTACTCCTAAAGGAATTGGGAGAGATGACATTATTCACTCAAACTTTGTGCAGATATGATAAGGGGCTCTTATTCACTTACATAAGTAGGAGCATCTTAATAAATGATCCAAATGAACAGAAATAGCTTAGGCACTGCAGTGGTTATTGGAGCCAGGTAGAATTGAGTTACCTGTGTGCCTCTCTTCCATGGGCAAGTTGGATGCTCACTGCTTGTCTTGCCTGAGGGTAAGCAATTGCTAGAAAAATATCCTCCATATTTTCTCATGAATGGGAATGATTCTTAGCTGGTTCCATAGATTTTTTTCACACTTTGTACATAATTGGAGGCCTTTCCTGTTGCACGTTTGCACATGAGAGGTGGTTGCTAAGCTGCTCCCCTACCAGTTGGCTTTGCCTTAGTATTCCCCAGACTCACATCTTTTTATTTATGGGTTTATGCATCTCATTACAAAATAAAAAAAATTAGTATTCCTTTGTTGATATTTTATAGTTGATATTTGGTAGTTTCCTATTTCAGGAAATGCAGAGGTAAAGTAACATAAAAAAGAATGAATACAATTATATAACAGTGATAAAAGACAAAAAAAAAACATATGAGCTTGCACACTATCCACTGCAAAACAGAATACAGAAGCCTACGCTTATAAATTATAGCCAATGTACCTCGGAGAAAACCTCCTATACAAAAGGTAATGAAATCCATGCATCTTTTCCTTTATTTAAGTACGGGGTTTAGACATTTTTAATGTTCCATGCTAATGGATTATATCAGAAAGTTTAAAGTTGAAAGCTGTTATCAAGTATAGGATAATACATTTTCCACATCACTAAACCTTACTGATGGTAGCCACACTGCTAGACTGACTTTATAGCTCTGATAAGTCTAATTTGTGTCTACTCTGAACTTGAAAATATGGCTCCCAACATATATCTCAGATATCAGATGATGAGTCAAAAACAATTCCACACATTGAAAAACTTAAGTTTTTTAAGAAGTTAATTTTATAATGTATTCAATGTATTTGAAGACAACTAATGTATATAACCTTGCAAATAAGACAGTATGCATATTTAAGCATTACATGCTCATTTTACTAAAGGAAAATGAATGCATTTTAGCAAATGTAATCATACTGTCTCAGATTATAAAACTGGGCAATTGTAAGTTAACCCTATTTCTACCTATTTCACTCAAGTCTGAAAACTCACCCGCCAGGAATGTGGTATTTAGTTATCATTCCATGGACAATCATTCAACAAAGGAGGCTCAAATCTCTGCACAGCTTACAGTCTTTACATTTCAATTTCTGTGAACATTAAAGAAAGGTTTAAATCCAAAAGCCAGATTTAGAAAATCATTCCTGTATGAGGCAGGGGGGGGGGGTGCAGCTCCCAAGGCCTCATAACTAATTTAAAAGCCATTGGCTGTTGGCAGCTACAGGGGGAAGGTGAGTCACTTTGATTTCTGTGCAGGCTGCCCATGCCCCAGTGTGTGATTCCACACCTTGTTTGGGTGTATTGGCAACATTAAAAGGACTCACTGGGTTATTTAAAGCAATAAAAAAGATAATATCAATTTTGGAAGAAGACAGGTTGAGAGGGTTGGGAATGTTGGAGGGAAGAGATGGGAGCATGAATATGATTAAGACATATTGTATACAAGTCTGAAATTTTCAGAGAATAACTTTAAAAAAAACTTAATTACAATATCCATGTGAGGAAAACAAAGAAATTAATTTTGGAGCAATAGTCTTTAATGCATAATGACATTCCATTTATTTGGCAAACAATGCTAAATGATATAAGCGTCATGTGCTGCCTAGCTATATGTCAACTTGGCATAGCTAGAATCATCTGAGAAGAGGGAACATAAATTGAGAAAATGTCTCCATAAGATCAGGCTGTAGGCAAGCCAGTAGGACATTTTCTTCGTTAGTGACTGATGGGGAGGTCCCAGCCCATTGTGGGTGGTGCCATGCCTGAGCTGATGGTCGTGGGTTCTATAAGAATGCAGCTTGAGCAAACCATGGGAAGCAAGTCTGGTCTTGGACACCAGGAGAACAAGCCCCATGGAGTCAACTGACCAGTACTCTTGGGGGCTCACAGAGCCTGAAATGGCAGACTTGGCACCTACAGGGTCCTCTATATATGTCTGGTTGTTGTCTGGCTTGGTTTTCTTGTGGAGCTCCTACAGAATGGAATGGAGGGAGGGGGTCTTTGACCCTTTTGTCTGGTCTTGGGATCCTTTTCCTCCTGCTGGGTTGCCTAGTTCACCCTTGATGATGGGGATTAGTCCCCGACTTTGTTCCATCATGTTTTGGCCTGTTTGAGCAGTAACTCTGGGAAGACTGCTCTTATCTGGTAAGAGGAAGAGGCCAGGAGGGTAGATATTGGGAAGAGGGAATATGGGGAGATCTGGGAAGGACAAAGGGAGCGGAGGAGGGGGATCCGGATATATTATTAGAGAGAAGAAAAATAATACATATTTTAAAGAAGCACTCCTTCACCTAGTGCAATAGAAACCCCTTGGAATCTACTAGGGTGACCCTAGCAAGGACTTTAAATAATGGGAAAATACAGAACATGAACCTGCCATCTTCTGTAACCAGGCGAGGCTTCCAGTGGTGGGACTGAGACACCAACCCAGCCACAAAACTTTTGACCTACAATCTGTGCTGCTTGTAGGATGTGTTAGGGCAATGTAGGGACAGAATTTCCTCAACAGGAGAGGTAGCCCATGTCTGACACTGAAGGGATAGCCAGGAACAGGAGACTGGATAGCCGAGAGACCTAGGATGGGTAATTAGCCTAATCATTAGCAGCAGCTTATGGAAACAGATGCAGAGGCCCAAGGCCAAGCATTTGATAGAACTCAGGAAACCCCACGGAAGAGGAGGAGGAGGAATTGATGGAACCAGAGCGGTCAAGGTCACCAGGAGAACAAGGTCAGTGGAGTCAACTGAGCAGGACTCATAGGGGTTCACAGAGACTGAAGTGGTAGTTATGGAGCCTGTATGGGCCTGCCTTAGGTTCCCTGTTATATCTTAATGTTGTTTGGGTTGGTGTTGTTGTAGAATTCCTAAAGGTTGGAGTGTGTGTGTGTGTGTGTGTGTGTGTGTGTGTGTGTGTGTGTGTGGCCAGGGGGTGGGGTTGGGGGAGGGTCTGTGCCCTTGGGACAGACCCCTTTCCTCCTTCTGGGCTGCCTCATCCAGCCTTAATGCAGAGGGCTCATGCCTGGTCTTGTTCCATCTTGTTATTTGATTAGTAACCCTGGGCCTGCTCTATTCTGAGGGAAACTAAGGAGGGGGAGTAGGAGGTCAGATAGATCTAAGGGAGTGGGGAGGTGGTAAGAGGAGTGGGGAGGACTGAAGGGAGGAGAGGCTGAAGTTAAGATCTATTGTATGAGAGAAGAGAAAATAAATTTTTAAAAAGATACAGCATAAAGCAGTGTAAAGAGGGAGAAGAAGAGGAGGAGGAGGAAGACCAGGAGGAGGAAGATGAGGAGGAGGAGGAGAGAGAAAAGCAACATCAACAACTCCTTCATGGCCTCTGCATCAGCTCTGCCCCCTGGTTCCTGCCCTGTTTGAATTCTTTGCCTGACTTCCTTCCGTGATGAACAGCGATATGAAAGTGTCAGCAAAGCAAACCCTTTCTCTGGTCACTTGCTTTTCACCATGGTATGTCATCAAAAAAATAGCAACCCTAACTAATCAAAGTCAGATCTAGGGTTTTGTTTTTGTTTTGTTTTGTTTTTGCTACAAGTATTGTTTGCATATCTTAGTAGTAGGTGATAAAGAACTATAAAATGAAAATCCATTTATGAGCTTTCATAAATTGTTAAACATAGTAGAAAAATCACAAACAAATTAGCTCCCTCTCAAACAGCCTTGCAGCAAATAAATTTGTTGATAAAATGTTTAAACCAGTAAGCTGAATATGTGTTCAGCTAGGGCATCTTTCATCCACAGAACACTAGGTAATATGTGAGATGATCTCACTTCGAATTGCTAGTCAGCAGGCTTGAAAGTCAAGAGGGTAGATCCTCCTCATAAGCAGTAGTTTACGAATCCAGGAACTGAAAGAGCCTGATTTTGACTACTGGTCATCTCACTTGTATTTGTGGCTCCAGGTGGAGACATCAGATACTCTCAAGAGGGAAGATTTCTCATAAAGAATAAGACATACTATTGTCCTCTCTCTTAAGAGTTAATATAAATGGGTTTGTCAGTCTCCTGGACAAGAAAGCATCCCTCAGGAAAGCTGCCTGTTCTAGAGACTGAACAGAATTATAAAATCTACCTAAAGAATGCATACAATGAGCCCTCTGACCATTGTTTACCATTTGATGTGGGGGCATTCCCCTATCATAGCTTTTCTGACCATTGCCCACCGTCACTCACTGAGTGTGCTCCACTTTACTCTGTAATAAGCTCATGATGCTGGGTATCTCATCTGCTTTGACAGAGATGACAGGAGGGACAGAGTGAGATTCTCACATACAGAACTTGCAACATTATTGTATTTTCAACAATTATTTTCAGAATAATTTATGGATTTAATGCAGAACTACACAATACCTAAACCAAATTTTGCCCCTAGAGTAAGGCGCTGTTTCGCTTCAAAAAAAGAAAATGCCTATATAGAGAGGGACTGAGTAGAAGTTACTCTTTATTAGATTAAAAGATATTATAGTAAACGAAGACTTCATAACCCTAAAATATATTTAAAGATTGTTGCAGTTAGCTACGTTATTCTTTGAGCTAAAGACACATTAATTCAATTATTGATAAACTGAACTAATTTTCAAGTTTTTTTAAAAAATATAATTAAAAATTTAATTGTATCATTTCCCTCCTCCCTTTCCTCCTATCAATCCCTCCCATGTGCCCTGCCCACCTCCCTCTCAAATTTATGAAGAGGTCTGAGGGAAAGCCAAGCCATATTGATTTTGCCTGATCACCTTTGATCCTTGTTGAGGAGAGCACTGGACTATCTTGTTGATGCTGTTGCCTTGCTTCACAGACATTAGACCCCTCCTTCTTCAACTTTCCAACATGGAGTAAAGACTGGCAGCTCTCCAGAAATCCTCCAGGCCTTCAACCCTACCCTGGGACTGTGAGGAATCCAGTTTTATAGAATCTCAGTCTCATAGGTGGAGAAGCTACTGCTCACCAGTATGCAGACAGCCACTCAGCTTGTGCCATTTCAACCACTCTAATAAGTATGTTTTGTAATATATATATTCATTCTTTCAGTTTTGCTTCTCTTGAGAATCCCAATACAATAGATCTTTATTCTCTGTTTCTTTTTCTAGATAAAATTACTCTTGAGATCAATAAAACGAAAAAGTGAATATTTTCCTCTATAATTAACTTTTAGCAATACGAATCTACAGATTTGAAAATGAGAGACAACAAATTGAGTTATTTCTTGTTCTGCTTTTAGCTCTGATGATACTGAAAGTGAGAAACCTGGTCAGCATTGAGTCAAACAGGAAAATGAGACAGGTTCTCACAGTGGCTTCACAGAATCACAGATATGTTTGACTTTGGCACATTACTTAAAGGATATTTAATTCTGGCCTTTTCCTTATCAACATCTACAGAAATAATAATCCCAATACTGGTGTAAAATTTAACTTGATATCATACAACTGGTCCTTTTATCTTATTTGTAATCAAATTTCTCAAAATATGATTTTGAAGACCACTAAAGTCTATTAAATATGTATAGTGACATTTGTGTTTCATTCTCTGTCACAATGTTTTATATTTTACTATACAATATATATTTACTATCATGTTCACCTCAACAAATATCATAAAAACTATATTAGTTCGCTGTGTTGTAGTGATCAATTGCTTGTGAAGCTAAAAAGGGTTTGCAGGGAAGCACAAGCTGTATTAGCATATATAGATTATTATTATGAAAAGGAGCCTGGTGTGGTAATGTAGTGAGCTACTGAACTATAGTCATGTTGAAAGCTTTTCTAAGAATACTTTAGTTGATAAAATTGTCTTGGTTAAAATCTGGTCTCTGGTCACTTAGACCCAGCCATAAATTTCTATGGTAATCTGGTCTCTGGACCACCCATAAATTTGAATACAATGTGACCCTAAGCTAAAGGTTAACTGCCTGACCATTTAACTGCTATCTCTCCACTTCTGTAAACAACGTTTGCTGCAGACATCCACAGCTACCTTTCTATATATGTTACAATTGTGGTTTTTGTCTTTAAGAACCCAAACAAACTGGAAGTCAAGGCTGCTTCCTGATACTCTGCTTGGAACAGCCCAGATGGCAGTAATAAATAATAAAGACTCCGGGTGATTTATTTAGATATCTTGGGAGTTGTTTTGTTTTTTTTTTCCTTTAAGTACTCCATAACAGTAGCACATGCCTTTAATACCAGCAGTCTAGAGGCAGAGGGAGGAAGATCTCTGTGAGTTCAAGACCCAGCCTGATTTACTTAGTGAGTCTCTTAACAGTTTGGGATACATGGAAGAGACAGTGTCTCAAAGTACAAATGAAACAAGAACAAAAAACAAACAAACAAGCAAAAAAACAAAACAAGAAAGAAAGAAAGAAAGAAAGAAAGAAAGAAAGAAAGAAAGAAAGAAAGAAAGAAAGAAAGGAAGGAAGGAAGGAAGGAAGGAAGGAAGGAAGAAAGAAAGAAAGGAAGAAAGAAAGAAGAAGAAAAAAGGAAACAAAGGAAGATGAAAAGTCAATCGTGGTAACGTATACTACTACTTCAATGGCCTGGGCAGATTCCTGAGATTCACTGCTCAGGTAGCCACGACTATTTGATGGTGATTATTTCCACTCCAGGGAGATACACTGTCTACAATGTAGGCAGTGCCTAAGGTATGGCACCCGAAATTATTCTTTGGCTTCTCCATGAAGGAAAAAAGAAATAAAAAAGAAAATAAATATGATTGGCCTTAGGGAGGTGGAGCAGAAAGTTTATTGTATATATGAGAAAGAATATAGTAGATACGAGGGAGAGCATAGCCAGGGGCAGAGACATCTGGGAGAAGTCGAAGGTGGACATGACCAGAGCTACTGGGCCATGTGAGGAGATGGGAAGGGGAGGGAAGAGGGAAAGAGGAGAAAGAGGGAACTGGAGACCAAGAAGCCAGGAAGCCAAGAAAGACTGAGAGGCCAAGAGAGAGATAATAAAAATAACTAGAATTATATAGGGAAGAACAGCTGAGCAATCTAGGCTGGAGAGTTCAGGGTAGGAGGTGGGGTATGCAAGCCAGGAGGACCCTAAAATAGGTAGGGGCAGAGGGATGCTGAGAAAACCTGGTGGCCAGGTTCACCTTAATATGAAATTTTGATATGTTAAATAGGTACCTCAGTCAGCAGCTTGTGAGTTTGAGACCTAACATCCCAGTCATACACACACACACACACACACACACACACACATAATTTACATGGATACAACTGAACATGCATAGACACTCATACATGAGAATCAAAGAACACCTTTATACAAAAGGGATGAGATACGAAAGATGTAAAAGAAGGCCACAAAATTGGTAGTACAGAGGAGGACTTAGAGATAAACATCCCTTACTAAATCAGACTTCTCTCTTGCTTATAGGGAAGCTATGGAAATTGAGATCCTATAAATGAAACCACTAGTTATTTTGGAACTCACAGAGTGGAGCCCAAGACTAATTTCACTTCGAATCATCCATACCCTACAGTTAAAAGCTGCTGGATCTAAAAGTTCTTTCAAACCCTAAGAGAAGTATATTATTAAAAGCTTGTGAAAAGAGATCAGCTTAGCTGTCGTTTCCTGTAGCATTAACTTAGAAAACAGCTTATTTCCATATACCTTCTCAGGCCCTGTAGATATTCTAGATACTTAATTTTAATGCATGCTAAATCATTGCAGCCTCCAATAGTACTTTTTTTTTTTTTTTTACATCTGCAGACTTTTTTTTAACAGATCATCAAACTGGCATTTTCCCCCAGGAAAATATTTAAATTCAGTTTTCAATTAGGTAGATAATCGTACAATTGAAAGAAGGAGCTCTCTATCTGTCAGCTATTTACAGACTGAAGGAGGATGAGCTCCACACATACAGATCTCAGCACATCTCATTTTGACTCTCTGGCTCTAAAGATAAAACTGCATATAAAACATGAACTGTTTGCCTTTGTCTTAGATAAAGCCTCTATAGGTCAGTTATACAAATGTCAATAACATGCCTCATTATCTTGTGGCAGCTACATTTCTTAAAAACAAAACAGAAATCTTGTGTCATCCTTGACCTATGATTAACAACTTTTCAAGGACACTCTCTCAACATTCAAAAGGGCACAAGGGCTTCAGAGATGGTCTGTTTGGTAAAAGTGCCTGCTTCGTAAGTATAAGGATGGACGTTCAGTTTCCCAGAACCATGAAAAAGCCAGGTTGCTGTGGCGGCCTACTTGCAATCCTAGCCTATGGAAAGCAGAGAACAGAGATCATCAGAGCAAGTGAATTCCACAGTCAAATCAGTAAAATCTGGGTTGAAGTGAGAGATCACACATCCTTGTATAAGATGGCTTATAGCTTGAGCTCATGAGCCTCAGGAATCAGATAGTCCCACAGAGACTATCTCACACCACCTGGGGGGCATGAGGGGGTTGAACAACCAGCAATTGCTCAGTCCATCAGCAGTACTTATCTGGCCCTGGAATTCCAGAAGGTTGTTGGAGAGCTACTAGTTCCTAACCAGTGGTGAAAGCTTGGAAAGGCGGCTTTGCTATGGGGAGAGAATCAGCAGCAGTGCAGGGGGCAGTTAACTCAGAAGTGAGAGTGAAGGCCCAGTAAACAAAAGGCAATGTCCTGCCACACCCTTTTTATCTGTGCTTCTGTCAGAAGGTGCCACCCATCATCAAGACTGGTCTTCCCTCATCAATCAAGTCTGGTTCTTCAAGTTAGGGGCCCTACTCAGGTGACGTCAACTTGTGGCAAGTCGGCACCCAAACCAACCATAATATACACAAAATGGGCATGTGGCATGAAACAACACTGTGCTACTGTGGACAAATGATAGCTCTTACTTGAACTCTTTATCTGTGAATGATAATGTACTTACTATGTACCTAGATGGTCCTAAAGAATATTTAAATTATATTTATTATGACCAAAATTGCCCTAATTATTTGATAAGGGAAATAGACTCTTGTATCCCTATAGAGAAGGTGAAGGAAATAGTTTAATCTGAACTTTAGATTCAGAAGAGAGCATCTATGTCTGTATCAGTGACCTGAAGGAGCTATCAAAGTTTGACTAGCCCGTTGTGGTAGAGAACGAGCTTTCACTGAGGGATATGAAAGATGGCAATCTCATGGTTGGTCCACATTTTAGAGTAGAATTTGGGTTACATAGAGATTTTGGCACTAAACTTTGGGCTTTAGTGCCAATTTTAAGACATAAGTAACGATCTCACCCACAACATACCAGCTGTTCACATAAGGTTGAATACATATAGAGAATTGGTAGGGGGAAAAATGAAAATCAAGAGAATCTCAAAGCTTTTGTTTCTATGGAAAAAAAAAATATGTTAAGGCTATTGTAAACCCCAAATCCAGTGAGGATAAGACTACCATAATTGAGCCAAATCTGAAGAAAGCAAGCTCTAATTAAATTAATTAAACACTGGCCAGGAAGATGAACCCTGACCAGGTTCATTCTGAGTTACCCACGGAGTGTACCTATCAGCTCCAGAGTTCTCACAGAATGGCATCTAGTTACATGGCACAAGTGCTTAAAAGGCAGAACCTGTAAGGCTATGTACTTCCCACCAGGTCCAACCAGTGGCAAGCATCTATCCTGATGTATTCCCTGTTTGGGTTATTTCCTGCTTACAAGTGGCCACGCACATCTCCATCCAACATTCCAGGAGGTTATCTGTCCTTGGGCAAGTGAGATTACAGAATTATGTCTTTCTGTACCTCACTTGAACACCCCCACCTAGCACTCCAGGAAGTTATGTCCTTGTTCTATAGATCTCTTAGGAACACTAATTAACAATTAAAACATAACTTTTATTCTTATACTATATTGGTAGAAATGTCTGGCTTGATCTAACACATAACAGCTTGTATGGCTACTGGAAAATGGAAAAGAGAATGGTGTGCTCCACGACTGATGTTCTACACATATATTCCCATCTCTTTGGATGGCTGAAGTAGAAGATTTCAATATATGCCCCAGGTAAGCAAAGGAGTAAACTTAAGCCTAGTCTGATACTTGTTTGTTTGTTTGGTTGGTTGGTTTGGTTTTTTGAGACATGGTTTCTCTGTTGTAACTCTGGCTGTCCTGGAATTCACTCTGTAGACCAGGCGAACCTAAGACTCACAGAGATTTGCTTGCCTCTGCCTCCCCAGTGCTGGGATTAAAGGCTTGCACCACCACTGCCTGGCTAGTGATACCTTATACCACAATATATACTAAAATTATGGCTGCAGATGTAGCTCAGAAGGAGGGTGCTTGCCTAGGGTGTCTGAAGACCTAGTCATAATTCCCAATACCAGGGGAAAAAAAAGACATCCAAAATTGAAACCATACTTTAATGACCTCTGAGTGGAGAGACTATACTTCTACATGAATCCAGTGATGTCCAGGCCATATTCTTTGCTAAAGAGCAGAGAGACAAGTATGGCTGAGGCCCCCTGGGACAAAGGGGATTGAAAGGAATTTGTCATTATTAATTAAATCCCCAATCTTCTGGTTAACTTATTTGAAGAGGGGCATTAAAAAGATGAACATGAGAAGTCAATTGTTTTGAAAATTTGAGCTTGTATCATCAAGAAAAGAGTGTTGTAGTAATCCCATGTTGTTTGAGTTGCAAAGAACATTCAGAAAGAGAGATATACAGAATTTTGAAAACAGAAAAACAAGACAAAAAGTCACCAATAATGGGAGCAAGAAAAATAGTTAGCTTTAATTTAGCAAGAGGAAGGGGGAATGATAAGAAAGTCTATGTTAGACATGTTGTTTGAGATACCTGTGGGCCTTTGAGAAACATCTCCAGAGGACCTTAAGAATCCTGAATAAAGAACTGGCATCTCATATGTAGAAATATTTATCAACAAATGTCATGCTTTTGTGACTTGTGTTATTGGAGGATATTTAGTTCACGATAGCAGAACTTTCGTGAATAAAATTAATGCCCTTCTAAGATAACAAAAGATACCAGAGAAATCACTGAGTGTGTAGGAGTGATTATTATGTAAGCATGAAGACTTGATTTCAAATTCTATCAATGGTGAAAAAAAGTCTTGGGTGGCAGGGTGTGCTTGTAACACCAGCAAAATATAGGGGATGGAAACAAAACAAAAGGATCACTGCCTGGGCTTGCTGGACACCAATCTAACTCAGGCTGATCTAAAGACACTGTCCCAAAGGAGAAAGGTGGATAGTAAGAAATCTGGACACCTGACAGCCTTTCTTTGCCTCTATGAGCAGGAGAATGGGTACTCACATTTGAACACTCATGTATGCATATATGGCAGACAAAACACACATACACACGTGTGTGTGTGTGTATTTATACTATATATATATATATATATATATATATATAGTATATATATATATGCAATCACCCACACATACACCCTTAAACATTTTTTTAATTTAATACAATATATTTTGATTATCTTTGCCTGTCTGCCTACCCATTCAACTTGATGTTCATTCTCTCTCTTAAACATACATATATACACACAGAGAGATGGAGAGAGAAAGACAGAGACAGAGACAGAGATAGAAACAGACAGAGACAGAGACAGAGAGAGACAGAGAGAGAGAGGAGAGAATCCATTTTGTTGTCCAATGACTCCTGAGCATGAGACTAGCTCTGGAGCATGGTTGATACATCCAGTGTCAGACCATTGAATAAAACTGCTTTGTGCTCACTCCTCTTCTCCATGCTGAGATCTTGTTAGGATTGATCTTGTATGTATCTTGTGAATGTTGTTACAGCCTCTGTGACCTCATGTGTGTATCATCCCTGTTTTCTCTGCGAGACACTGTTTCCTTGAAGTTTTCCACCATGTCTGGCTCTTAGAGACTTTCTGCCTCCTCTTCTGCATATAATCTGAGCTTTTAGGAGAGTGGTGTAGATTATATATGTTGTGTTACAATATAATATAATTAATATAATATAATATTACATCCCATATAAGCCTGAGTGCTCCATAGTGTCTCACATGCTGCACATTGCGCAGTTGTGTATCTCAGTGCCAATTACCTTGTACTGCAAGGAAATGTATGTAAAGTTACATGAGACATATAAAACAACAAATAGATGAGATTAGAAAAAATTTTTTAAAGGAGTCCAGAGAGCTCTTACTTTATTCTTCCATGTGAAAATACACTAATGAACTGGCAGTCTACTAACCAAAAGAGAGCCCTGGCCAGAGTATAGTCACACAGAAAGCAATCTAATCTCAAACTCCCAGCCTCTAGAACTGCTAGGAAATGAATTTTGTTTTTTATAAGCCACTCTGTTCTTTGTTATAGATACCAGATTGAGAGAGGCCCTATACAAGTAGGGAAAAGCTCTAAATATTGAAATTTCCCATGGAGAATATCAGAGTGTGGGAAGAATAGAATACGTATCCTGGAAGAGACCAGAGGGAATATAGGAGAAGTGGAATATTTCAAGAGAAAGATGTAATAAGTCAAAAGATGATTACTTAGCAGGAAGTGATAGAGAAGAAAGAAAAGAATAAAAAATAAAGCCAAATATTTGCAGTATGCCTAGTCTGCCAGCAGACATTTTGAAAACTAATCTTCATAGTTTACAAACATTGAGTTCTTAATTAAAACGTGTAGCTTAATGCCCCAACTGTGTCTTAAACAAAATTACTTTAGGTCTTACTACATCAATTTACAGGTAAACATCAGCAATAGTAAAATCAATAATGGCTGATTAGTTATAAAGTTAAAAATTAAATATCAACTATGCTAGGTTTTAGGAATACAGGATGGTCTGGAGAAAAAAAAATAATTCTAAGTATAAAATCTGAGATCTGGATAAAAGGCAAGATTAACATATAAAGGAGAATTTATTCATGTTTTAAACTTATTCATGAGGCATATGATTGTGAGACTTTCTTCTTTCCAGATGAGTAAATAATACGGAAGAGCAAACCTTTCTTTATTCCGTCTACTACTTACACTCTTTTAAAGGTTACGTTTTATCTCAATGACCTAATGTCACATTATAATATAGTAAAATCCTCTGGCCTGCCTCTCCTGGTGTCACTATAGTCACTGTTTCTTGAGTCTAGACTTCACATGGATTTCCATATCTCAGACTATGCTGTGACCTGGTGACTCTCTGTGTGTGACTATAAAAAAGGAAGTGTTTTCGCCTCTTTCACTGCTGTGGCACCAATTCAGAAGCTAAAGTGTTCTTTGCTGAGATGAGCTGCTCTCATCCGAGCTGTTTGTTTGAAGCTTCTGCTGTCCCACATAGATGTCTGTGATAGCGGGAGTTACCAATATTAACTCTCCTTCAGCATGCCCTCTGCTCAAAATTCCTGTCGCAGCTGTGTGGAATTGGTTTCTCTCACTCCTCTGAGATATAGAATTGAGGTTACTTGACCTGCTCTGACCCCCCAGAATCGAGGAAATAAAAAGAACTTACTTTAAACAATATGGCCTTTGAAAGTATTTCTTAAAATCATTTTTTAAATCTCTTTGGCTGCATTTTGTGCTTATCAAAATAGGTCCTTCATAATAAGGTTAATTAATTTGCTTCTCAACGTTTCCACGAGGCATGTATTTCGCTTATTATATTCACTTAAATACAGTGACTGAGTTACAAAGAGGCCCAAGGTCAGGGAGATACTGTTTTAAGAAGTGGCCCTAACTACTACCAGCATGCCACAGTCTGCTCCACACATTAAGTCCTGACAAAGGTAAAGAAGGGGCAAGGAAGATTGAGGTCCCAAGTCAGAGCCTGATGTTCACTGACCTGTGGTTGAATGATCCTTAGGTTCCTGACAACTGATCAGGAGATTCACTAATCTTCTAGGTCCTTTAGTTTACATAGGAATGAACTACCTTACTATCTGACAGGGTGGCTAGCTTAATTTGTGTTTCATATAATTTATTTGCTCTTTATTATTCATTTATTGTTGTACTATCTTGGATTTGAACCTGAAGTCTTATTTATGTGAGCTAAACCCTGTATCAATGAGCTAATCTCTACCCTGTCCCCTACTCTAGATAAGAAGACATTTTGTTCTGAAGCAATGTTTCAAAGTTGCCCAGACTGCCCTTGATCATGTGATCCCTCTGCTTAGTATCTCATGTAGCTGAAAATATAGACTTTTCAAATAGCAGGGAGAGTCACTTGAATCTTTCTGCTCCAATACTAGAATCCTCTGGATAAAAAAAAAATGTATTTAGGATATGGCAATTGCTTGACCTCTTGGTTAATTCTCAATATTTCAGCTATTTTGTATTTTTCTGGGACATTTCATGTGTTGGTTACAAAGAAGTATTCATGGTCTCTCAAAATTCAATGATATACTTTCTTCTGAGACCCATACCTAGAGGTGGCAACTAACTTCAGACATCTTTTTTTAAGGAATTAACCTGTCAGCAGTTCAAAAGACCTTCTGAGATGAGAAGGATATTACCAGTAGTGTGTTCATTTTTGCATGGCAGACCCTAGTATCAAATTGTCTCTTTTCTGAGTGAATACAGGTTATAGGAATTTAGACTTTGCCTGGAAAGCACTATGCCATTAGAAAAGTCAGTCTGGTAACTTTACTTAAACAGTTCCACTCAACAGGAAACCAATAACACTGTGCTTTGAAAAAAAATCATTTTCTGTTAAATTCTCTGTTAAGTCTAGTATCATCTTGTAATAACATTACCCATAAGCTTAATGTTTTTTAAATAAGGTAAGGCTTTCAATATCTGTGCGCCTGATTTTCTGACCAACAGTTTCAACAAAGGGTATTATAAAGACTATAAGCAGCTAGAATGAATGAAGGTACTCCTTTGTGAAAGAGTGTTCTAGATATATAGTAAAATCAAAAAATGCATAGGAAAATAAGCTGCACACTCTAGTGCTGACAATAGGAAAATATTTGTTTTGGGAATCTTGAATTAACATAATGATACCAGAATGATATGGTGGTTTTGGGAGCTGACAACATTAAGATGTTTATACTTTTAAAAATTCATTTCAATGTGTCTCTCACAAGCATAGAGTTATAATGACTTTTCCTCAAATTTGTAGGTCTCTGAAAATAATAGGAGAGATATTTAGCAAACACACTTCCTTATGATTCATTTTGAAAATAACTTTTATGGGTGTAATAGAAAAGGCCTTTGTAAACTTTTTTTTCCCTATTTCACAGGCTGCTGCCAAGAGAAAATGAATAGTGTCTTTGAGATATTCAGAAACATCCGGTGCGGATGAGGAAGCTCATTCTGAAAGCCAGAATTTTTTCTATTTGCTGTTTCAGAACCATTCTCAACAAAGGCTGTCCCCAGCCCTGTCCTTCTCGCTGTCTTACTGATGCACCAGATGTTGGAATAATTTTCTGTTCCCTCTGCAAATATCTAGGCTTCCTGTATTGATGTCAGTTTCCTCTTTCTCTGGGACTTGGGAATAGTTGGATCTGAAACACACCTCAGAATCTCTGTCACTCTTCTCAGGCCAGCATAAGGAGACATGTTGAGATGTAGAATCTGGTCAGAAGTTGCCTTTTCTGCAAAATGTACTTTCTCTGAAGGCACTCCCTGTTGGCTAGAATAAAACATCAAAGTGGACTCTATTCTGACCAAAGAACTTATACACATAATATATGGATACAGACATACTATGTGTATCATAGACATCTATGTATGAGCAGCTGATTCTACAGAAAATAACAGTGAGGAAAAATCATTTCACAATTTCCTTTAATTTATTTTGTAGAGAGTTTCATGTTTCACAATTTAGGTCAGAAGCCAGTTCTCTAGTGTAATGCCATGATCAAGGTAAACATGAATCTTCAATGGACCACACTGGCAAAGAAATGAATATAAAATAACATACTACAAATACTGATTCTATGTGAATTGGATGTTGCATGCACAGGAAAGTTCCAGATTTACATCTGGCTGTATATTTAGATGAGTTTTATTTTATTTTTTGTTTCTTTGTTTAAAATGGAAGCTAATCTCCAACCCATGGATTTTTACTTCTCCTTACATAATTTCAAATCACTTTGAATTTTAGGAACTATGTAAAATGTTATGGATCCATAAGTCAGGCAGTATATGAACTAAATTCAAGTTTCAACAACTACTAATTTGCAGCATATGTCAAGATAAACCTTAGACAGAGAGAAAGATAGACAGAGCAGAAGAGTCCAAACGTGTGGGAAGCTGAAGGAAATTACAATGCAAGGCTCACTGTTGATCCTTCTTATATGTTAAATGGAGTCAAAATATTAACACACACTCATGTTATATTATGTGTATGTATGTATATGAATATATGTATATGTGTATATGTATATATACACATATAATATGTGAACTGAGTTCTGTGTTTCAAGTTTTTAGTACTAAAATTGCTGAGATGGGAACAAATCAGTTGGTTTATGAAGACATAAAAATGTTAAATCATACCCATTGTTTAATAAAGAAGTTGCTGAGTACCACTTCTATTCTGCCATAATTTGAGGATGAAATGAATAAATCTCTTTACCTATTGGTTCAAAACTAATTAGGGGAAATAAGCCAAGAAAGACATTATAACAGATTGTGAAGTGCATAAACTGGTACATGCATAATGTATGCATAATGTGTGGTAGATCTAAGAGGGTGCTGATAAACTTTTATGCACCCAAACTTTTATTTAGACAATTTTTAAAGGGTTAATAGAAGCTTCCAATATAATCACATATGTGGAAAAAATGTAAAATGAAAGACTGTCTTATAGTTGTCTTAGGAAGTTTGATGGACTATATGAGTTTAAAAAGACAAATACTTGGGCATTGAGAATGTGTTTACCAAATAATTCAGTGATAGATCTATTTCGTAGCATATAACAGGCTTTGAGTTTCACCCACTTTGGGAGTAAAAGGGAGAGAGAGGGAGAAAAGAGGGGAGGGGGATGGTTTGTAGAGGGGTATAGACAGAGGAAAGAGAAAAAAGGAATAAATGAAAAGCAAAGAATGTAGAGAGGTGTAGGAAGGAAGGAAACTAGGAAGGAAGGAAGGGAGAAGAGGATGTGGAGAAAGAGGAGAAGGAGGGGGGAAGGTCAGTTTTGGATCTTAGTATGGTTAGAACAATTTTAAAACTACATCTTATTCATTAGTTAATGTATGTTTACATTACATTACATATTTTTACACATATACACATAGACATACACATGCATACATTCATAGGTATATACACATAAATACCTATATATGTGAATAAAGAGGTATGTCCTTTTACTAAGTCAGTAATATTAGCCACACCGAAATATACTCTCAGGGAATGATCTATGCATACACAGAATCATAGAAAGAAAAATGTGGAAAGCCTTTGTATTTACTTACTTTCCAGGATTCATTTTCCTTCCCTCAATTAATAATACCTTATCTGCCCTTGGGAAATAACCCATTTCCATGAATGGCCACACTATTTGATGTTATTGCCTAGTTTTTTTGGCACAGGCTTTTCCCTAAACCACCATGACTAGGGTCAAGAATGTTTCCAATATGTTGATTTATATTATGGATAAATTCACTATTTAATAGATAAATATAAGCTGAAACCAAAGGAACCTTCTGTCTTGTCACTTCCTCTGTAAGCCCTAGCTAGTTGTTTAGACCAGCCTTGGAAGTGTGTCCTTCAGATAGGCAGTAGGCATGTTGGCCATGAAGGAAAGTAGCAATGTCCAGCCTCCTGCTGCAGCTCTCACTACATATCCAATCCTCTAGCAGCACCTTCTAAGGGTTAGGTTAGTCCAGTAGATGAGGGCCATGAACCAAAAAATCACAATCATTAGAACCTTGATTGCTATTAAACTGAGTCGTGTGTTTACCTTAGCCAATACTCCCTCAGGTTTGTCTACCCAACGTAAATTGAATTGTCAATCATTTAGAACATAAATAATTATGGGTGATAGACACCACCACCATTTTCTTGACAAATAATTGTGATTTTTTTTTTATAAAGCTGTGACCTTTGGAATGATCATCTTTTGAGTTTTAACCAGGATAAATAGTATTTTTAAACTTTTTACTAAATTCTACGCCCCCCCCCTTCACAATAGTAGGACAATCCAAGAAACATTATCCTGAGACCTCGGGAATTGAAATGTCATACTTTCTGATGTCTGTGGCCACATTGCTTCCTTCCTTTATTTTAATATTTACCTCTTTGTCTGAGAAATTCAATTTTTATTCCCATGGATCTTCCAGCGGTTTTCTGTCTCCTGGTTTCCTAAGGCACCTAATTTTTGTTAGCTTTGCTTTAGATTTCTTTTTTGAGTGTGCACATCTAGCATACAGAACAGACTCTCTCATCCTGTGCCTCGGGTATCCACTATGCTGACATGCAGCCTCTCAGGACAGCTGTCTCTGAGCATCATCATATCCAAGGATAGAATTGTTGAAAGTACTAAATTATTGGGGATTTTTCTCAATCTGGAAGGAGTATTCTGTCTTACCCATGAAATGTCCGTGAGATTATCCCAAGTTGTGTATGAATCATGTTTTTTATTAAATCTAATAAACTGTAAACAACACTAAACAGAAAAAAGTGTGCCTTTAACATTTTGAAGTTAACAAGGTTTCACTGCCACCAACAAATATTGATGAGGATTTGACTTTCAGTTATTTAATAGATAATAGATAGTTGATAATTCTTAAGAGATAATTGTGGGTTGAGACCTGAACAGATAAGTAATATTTTATCCTCTTTAAATTGATTGTGGTATAACCCAGCCATTTTCTGTTTAAGTTTTATGTATAAGTATGCATAATATGTTAGTGATTTGCCATTCCTCTTGTTTCTCTTGAATCATTTATTTGCATCAATATGCAGCTTCAGAGAAAGTGACATATTGGCTAAGAAGTTTGCAAATCAGTTTTCTAATTAAACTCTAACCTTATATTTTTCCCATTGGATTTGAACCTAATCTGTTGAGTGTTTGTAGAACAGTCTACCCTTATGTTGTCCACATCAGCGTGAATAAATAATACATTACACGCACAGTTATAATTGTTCAATATGTTCAAGCAGTGTGCTTTGGCTTCCATGTCCTTGAAACCATGAAATAATATTTCTATAGTCCAGTTATTAATGTTTGTACTTTAAACAGAATGTACTAAGAAACTGAGATCATAGGCTTTTTTGTAATTCCGGGGATATCAGCTTAGTAAGAACAATGCCAAAAGCAGAACCCAAACAACATAATTGGTACTTTGAGGTGGAGGCTGATGTGACATTTTCTTGAATGTATTTTAATACTTGTGCATATTTAAATTAAAACTGTAACTTCCTGGCATTCAAACGAACAGCTATTTGCCATCCAACTAGAGAGATGCTTGTCTTACAAACAAGACAGCATACCACAAAAATCACTTGTCTGGACTACATGTTTACTGTGGAAGAGATTATCTAAAACTAGTTGTTTCTAATATTTTGACAGTGGACACTGATATTGGAAAAACTTTATTTTACTGATTATATTCTAATAATTTGCGTCCAATGTTTGTATAAAAGTTAAATAAGCTTTACTAGAAATGTATGCCCTGTACTCAGTCCATGTCAGCTGACAGGTATATTTCTGCTGTTGGAAGAATACTCAGTGCTTATGATTCTAATACTGGATGATACCAGCATCTGTATTAGACAGACAGGATCCCTCTGACAGAATCCACACATCTAGACACAGTATGGATTCTATCCCATTCCAAACATGTTATGGGCCTAGAGGTACAAAACCTCCCACAAAGCTGCTCGGCCATGTGCAGAGGCAAATTGCCAGGTGACATGCCATGCTTTCAGTTGCCCCAACATGCTCTTGCCATGACCAATTCCAGTGCCATGAGTGTAAATGTAGAATTTAGTGCAGGATTCTAACTTCCTGTGCAAGTGGTGTCCCCAATACTCAGTCAGATTGAACCTGCCAACCATTCAATGGTATTCCCAATTTACAATTTAACCTCATGCTTATCATTATCTGGCACTGAGGTGAAATGTCAAGGTGAAATTTCTCCTGTCTAATAGGCAGAAGTGAAAATTATTATATCTGACTGAAAGTATTACTTGCAATGAACAGTTGATATTTAAATTGGGAAGTTGCCAGGGGCAGTACTGGCCTCATGCCAAGATTTTTTAAGTTCTGTAGTCCTGAGGAAGTTATTTTCATTCCAAATAGCAAGAGTTATTTTGCATCCTCAGAGCCAATGGAGCTACTTAAAATAAAAAAGCGTCAATGTTTTATGGCACAGGAATAGAGAAAACCCTCTTGCCAATTGCCTCTGTTTATTTACTTCATGGCCCAGATGAACAGCCCGCATCAGTTGTGCCACCCACATTGTAAATAGCGCAGCAGATTCATAAAGAGTCTTTCTTCAGAGTACGGAAATGATTCTGAAGTCTGATTAATCTCACAGTGTCCTTGTGAGGGAGAAGGGAAGAAACAGTGTATTCTGTCTAATTTCAAGGTCAAGAAAACAAGAGACACAAAAGTTAAGTGGCTAGTCTCTATTTATTCAAATTAAGTATTCAGAAGACCAGAAATAAAGATCCAGTCTCTTGGCCCATGCATTTGGCCCCATGCTGCCTTACAGCCTTCAGAATCTTCTTTATTTTTAGGCTGAAGTTTCCCTCACTCATTAGATTCAGACACACTGCCATCTATCGACTCACCAGAGAATGTGCCAGCACCAAGCACCTGGTCCTCAGGACAGGGTGTGCTGGGAGGAAAGTTGAGGGTCTTATCCTGCAGCATGCAGTCTCCAAGATACCAATGGGCAATGTGTGGATCCTGGCTTAGATAGAATAATGGGACCAGAGATAAGTGAAATGAGAACATTTTCTTCTCCATCAAGGCAGGGATGCCCTGGCACTGTAGCTACTGACAGAACAACCCAACTGTTCACCATGTTATCTGGGTGGACTATCCTGTAAGCATTCCTTCTTCTTACTAGTATGATGTGAATTCTTCACCCATAGGTTCAATTAATCTAATGCTTTTTCCTCCACATAAAACAGCATTGCAAATGATATCTGTTTTGTGTTGCCTCTTTATCTTCTGATAGTCTTTATAAGGCAAACTTGTTAGTCTTATCATGTCAAGAAAGTCTGTGCTTACAGAACATGTTATAAGATTCCCTCAGAGATTCTGATAATGGAAAATAGAGACCTGAGTACATTTGAACAAGATTCCTTTTCAGAACCTAGCTAGCTTCTCCCAGAAGCTCTGCTAATGCTCTGTCACATTAGTTGCCTTTGTAGAACTAATAACCACTATCTTGTGAAGAAAAGCAACATGCTCAGGAATAGTGGTGGTATACAGTTATTATTTTAATGACCATCAGTTGAAGCTATGATACACCTAAGTGTTAAAGTCCTTGCTCATGACTGTCCCAAGTTCTTTATAAAATAGAAACAAAAAAAAACAAACAAACAAAAAAAAACTTGACTGTAGGTATTTGAAACACATTTATTCATGGTGAAGAAAACTGACTGAAAATCATGATGCTTTTAGCTGGAAAGATAGCTCAGCAGTAAAGAATGCACACTGCTCTTGCAGAGGTCTATAGTTTAGTTCCCAGCACCCACATAGTGGTTTACAACTGTCTGTAACTCCAACTTCAGAGCACTGGGAGATACCCGCCAGCTTCTGTGGACACCCATATGCATGTATATACACCCAGACATACATCAAGAAACACAAAATTAAAATAATTTTTCAATGATAATAATATCTTAATATAGAACATAAAAAATGTCTATAAGAAAATCTACACATTGGAGGACCTGATTATTTGTCTATGTTTTATTTAAAATGTTAAGAAACATTTCCTCCCATGATGATGGTTCATTATGCATGTACATTCATAGATGGCGACACTCACAAAATGATGATTGTAAGTATTTCTCTTTGTGACTTGGTGGCAATACCTCAGATTGGACCCATAGTGAAGTTATAAAAATGCTTGCTTAACCTTCATTTTTCTGCAGCAACACTAGTAAACTGTTCCAGGTATTATCCACATATTTCTTTGGTTATTAATTTTTCCATTCTTAAATTTTTGATGATTTGAGTCAGAATTATAAAAAACAGGTTTTTGCCTGTTTGTTTGATTGGTTATTCTTGGAATCAATTCAGAGTTTCTCATATATTAAATGAGTGCTGCACCAACTGAGTTACATTTCCAGCAGCATGACACCACAATTTCTTAAATGAATAAAAGAATGATTTCAAATGATCAGTGATAATTATATTGATTAAGTAGGAAATTGTATAATTTATACATTGCATAAATTTATAAATTACATAACTTATAAGTTATTGTATAACATAGGCTATAGTTTCAGATCCAGATGGGCCAGAAAAAACACAGGTAGAAATTAGCATTCTCTTTGTATATAGGAGATAGCTTTGAGTGTCATAGCCAAAGTAGATAGGGTTCCAAGAAAATACAACTTGATAGGACAGAAGCATGAGGATAGTCTTCTGTATGTGGAAGCTCTGTCTTGAGTTTTTAATAAAGGAATTGTGTACATGTTGTGATGAATTATTTGAATCTAAGAAATGAGCTGTCTGAAAGAATTAGAGGAAGAGGAAATGACAAAGAAGATACAAGAATACCATTTGCTCACATCAACAAAAGAGATCACACCAGGAAGAATATATACCTAAATACTAACATGTGAAGCAACAGAGCTTCAAATTATACATGATACAATAACAGAACACTTCAAGAATACGGAGAAATATCCACAATTATATTTGGATATTTTAAAGCTCTGCTCTTGACAGAAGTGATACCAATTCAATGTAAAACATTTCCAAAATTGGAACAGACTAAAATACTTTTTCTTTTTGGTTTTTTGAGACTGAGTTTCTCTGTGTAACTCTGTCTGTCCTGGAACTCACTGTGTAGCCCAGGCTGGCCTGAAACTCACATAAACCCACTTGCCTCTGCTTTCCAGGTGCTGGTATTAAAGGTGTGGGCCACCACCATCTGACCGAGATACTTTTCTAATCTGTTAATGATTCTTTCATTAGCCTTAAACTAAATATAAGAAAAAACTACTACAACATAAGATGGGCAGAGACAGATATTGATATGGAACATATATACAATTCATTGTATTTAAATAAATCCAATAAGATGTAAAAGAGTTAATCTAAACAGAATCTATTCTAGTAAACACAAAGATGAATTAGCATTTGAAAATATTCAGTATTATCATATTAATTGAACCTAAAAATACAATCAAAATAAATTTTAAAATAGGAAGAAAGTAAAATTAATATTTGTTTAAAAACATACTCTTGACCTGTGGTCAAATGATAATAAATCAATAAGGAACTTCTTTTTTAAAAAAACCCAAATCTTTATGTTTAATATTAGAGATAGATTGTTTACTTTCTAAGATTAGGAACAGGCAAACTCATCCCTTCTCAATCATTCACTGAATATTTAGTTGGTATATCAGCAAGAAAAATAAATAAAACATCTTTAGATTGAAAATAAAAGAAAATAAAGGGGTAGTCCATTTCTCTATAGACAAAAATGGTCATATAGGAAAATATGAAATCTTTTGAAATCCTTAGAAGTCTGTTAGAAGTGTTAACCAAATTTAACAAGTTTGCAAGATTCAAAATTAATAGATAAATTATATTTCCACACATTAGCAAAGAACAACAAAAAAATACTAAGAGTAGCATTTTCATTAATCCAAGAAATAATATATAAAGTACTCATAAATAAGCACAATAAAAGATGTAAACACTAGTATTGGTGAGAGAAATTAAAGAAGACATAAATGGATGAAGATTCATCTATGTTCATACCTCAGAAGAGTTAATACCAGTAAGAGAACACTTTCAAACAAATCCATCCACTTTGATCAAATTTCAATCAGATTCCAGCAGGTTGTTTTATACAATGATGTAATCTAATTCTTAAATTTACATGGTAATTGAAAGGACCTCAAAAATTTCAAGCATCTTTGAAACAGAGTTAGACAGTTTACACATCCTGACCTCAGTGTACATTACAAAAGCTACAGTCATTGAGGAGTGCACTGGCACATGACAGAAAAGTAACTCAATGGAGCATATCAAAAAGTCAGAAATTGATTTTCAATCAGAATACAAAGGCCAGTTTGCTCTCAACATGTAAAAAACAAAACATAACGAAACAAAAATAATCTACACCTAGTTACAAAAATTGAGATTCAACTCAAATTCGATCATAAACTCAACAGTAAACTAGAGTTAATTAGAATCTCTAGGAAACAGTATACATTCTTTTTCTTTTGACTCAGGCACCAAACATTAAAAACAAAATGTTTTTTTAACAAAAGTATGTTTTCTTGCTGCTATGAAAATGAAAGAAAAAACAGACCATGAAGAAATAGTTCTAAGTGACATCATAGCGAAAATTTTGCATGAGGAAAATTAAGAAACATTCAAAATAAAAATCATGAGTAAATCAAAATACATTATATCATGAGCACATCTGAACACATTTCAATATAATTAATGAGTTCTAAATAAATGTGTAAAAGGTGCTCAGATGTCATTCGTTAGAAACAAAACTAAATCTGCAAGGAGGTATCTCTACACACCTACCAAAATACTTAAAAAGGTTGAATGGACTGCGCATCATAGGGGCTGGAGAGTCACTTGACTTACTCATATGTAAGTGTTTATACATGACAAGTTAAAATATATGTACATTTGTACGTAGAAAAGTTTGTTTGGGCCACGGAGATAGTTAAGCTGATAGACCTCCCTACAAGCACAAGGACCTGAGTTGAGTATCCAAAAACCCTGTGAAAGAAGGAAAGAAGGAAAGAAGGAAAGAAGGAAAGAAGGAAAGGAAGAAAGAAAGAAAGAAAGAAAGAAAGGAAGGAAGGAAGGAAGGAAGGAAGGAAGGAAGGAAGGAAGAAAGAAAAAGAAAGAAAGAAAGAAAAGTAAGTAAGTTAGAAAGAAGAAAGATGGAGGGAGGAAAGAAGGAAGGAAGGAAGGAAGGAAGGAAGGAAGGAAGGAAGGAAGGAAGGAAGGAAGGAAGGAAAGGAAGGAGGGAGAGAGAGGGGAAATCATGGTTGTGCACTCTTGAAAATCCAGTGCTGGGAGTGGAGACAGACAGACACCAGTGGTATATTATACAGTCAGCCAGTCTACCCTAGTTTCTGAGTTCCTGAGTTCCAGGCCAATGAGAAACATTCAAGGCTTTCTGATGTATGTATATATACATATGTTTGTGCTCAAACACAATCTCACCTGCATACACGAAGTTACCTGTAAACACATCAAGAAAAGATCATTCATGGCAGTATTACCTGTTAAAGACAGGTAATACAACCTACATTTCCATCAATAGGTGAGTGGATCAGCAATTACAGCACAGAAAACTACTGCACAGCAATAAAAGTGAAAGAACCTCTGACACAAAATAACACTGTGCGGTGTAGCTCACAACTTGGTGCCTCAAATCTGTCCCCTTGGTGTAATGAAAACGAAAGTCTCAGCAATGGCACTCTGATTGCTCACTCCTTCTGCCTTAATGTAGAGCCCAGAAATAAATGACTTTATGAATATTTGCTAGTGAATCTTCCCCCCTCCACCCCTGCATCCAGAAGAAAGGCACATCGTTGCCTCTGCAGGAAAGGGGATGCAGAGAGGAATTTAAACATCTCTGCCTCAATAAATGTCCTCCGTTTATTACCACAAGCTAATAATAGTGCACCTTAGCTTTCCTCTGATATTTTACTACAGTTATTCACTTTGTTAAGCCAATTGTAAATGTACCCCAGTGTGAACTGTTGGTCTGCTATATCTTTACAAGGCCTCCTGTATTAAGCAAAGCATTTGAATCAGTGGTTATGTCTATCCCTTGTTAACCAAAGGTGTTAGTTTCACTTTGTCTTATGGAGTTGTACCTCGGAACCAAGGCTGATTAAAACTAAGTCCATTTTATTCTTTTGCATATAAATCTCAAAGTAACTATGTTGATTATAATAATCAAGATAAAAATCAGTGCGTACTGTGAGTGTCACAGTGGTTAGCTGTAAGTGGATGTGGCTGGGAGGAACAGGAGTGGTGAAAGCACATTTTTTGAGAGTGGTACTGGAGATTATACATATATATATATATATATGTATCTGTGACTAAAGGTGAAATTGTCCACTCACTAAGTAGTTTCCATTACACAAGAGAAGAATAAAGCTAACAAGGGTTAAATGCTGAGGCTGAACAAAAAGTTTGCAAAGAAAAACCTCAGATCCTATTTAGTGCCTTTTCTGTATCCACTCTTTTTGCAGTTGACTTGCAGCCTCTCTCATCAGAGGTGGAAGTTGAATCTGGACCCAATGTGTGTCTTTCTCTGGCTGAAAGAATGTGGCAGAAGGAACATGGCACAGGTTTGGAGGCAGCACCAGTCTTAGAAAACTTAGATATTCTCTCCTTGTTCTTTTGAAACTCATTCATACAATGAGAGTGAGGCTGAGATGCTCCTCCAAGAATTGCAAAGGCCACTTTGAGTACACACTGAGGTGGTCCAGGGCACAGGAGAAACATGAGCCACCAGTGCATCTTGTACACAAGACAGGAATATGTGTTTACTGCTGTGAGCAGCATGTTTTACTGTCAGATAGGAAACAACAATTCATTTGCACAGTCTTCATAAATCTCCCTGGGAAACAATCTCTCTAAACCATAGATCCTAAGTAAGAACCCCCTTCAAAAATTGTGAACTCTTCCGAGTTAAACTCCAGCAAGGGTGGTTCAGGTGTTACATGCTCAGAAACATATAAATCATATTACTAAGTGTATGACATCAGAAAAATAAATAAAACAGAGGCTAGAGTCTCAGAAAGCTTTGCATGCAACTAGCAAAATATCCAAATATAGAGTGGTGTTTGTGCATGTGTGTATGTGTATAACTAATGGAAAAAGCAAGGCAGCTAATGAGTGAATCACTTGATAGGACTTATTTGAAGAGTAAATTTGATAATGAATATGAAGGTCATGTGTCATCTATATTCTTATAGACTTTACACTCTAGTTTTAGCTATTCTGATACCTATTACCTGCCTTGATGCCTCTTATTATTTTTGGAGAAGTAGCAGACAATATTTAAGAGTAAGAGTTAGAGAAATGTGAAAGAAATAGTCCTTTGGATTTAAAAAGAGATATAATAAATGTAGAAGTTTGTGAGTAAACCCTGAATCTTCTCTGGTCTTGACTCTGAGGTCATGATGAAAGGTGAGCTTGATGTGTTGTGAGAATAATTAGAGGCTGTTTGTCGCCACTGCCGTGGTTTCTGGCTTAGAGAAATCCAAACCCCAATATCAGAGATACTGAACCAAGGCAGTATTCATGCTGCCTATCATTTAAAAATTCTTATTTGTCTAAATACAGAAGAATAATTCTCAGCTAACCTATGTAGAATAGCAGCCTGTAAACTTCTTAAGAAGTTCATAAATTTATAAAATCTTCTTGTTTGACTCTGTAGAAATACTGGGCTTTAAAGTGGGAGAAGATAAAAGCCAATCAATTGGCTTTATCTTCTGCAAAGCTCTGATTTTCCCGCTATGCTAAGTGAACTTTTTCTTAATGTCAAGTTTAACTTACTTTGTACAGAATTCATACCATTCTAGTAAGCTATAAAATTTATTTTGATTTGTCTAAGCCTAGGTTGTCCTTAAACTCATATAATCCCCCTGCCTCCACCCAAATGTTGGTAGCATTTCCTACCAACCTATATCATGAATACCAGCTATTACTCCTCCTATGTCATAAAGATATCAAAGAATACAGACATCTTTGACCACCTTTCTGGGATACCACGAAGTTGTTAAGAAAGAAACAAAATATTGTTTGCCCTAAAATTGATTCTCATGTTTGCAACCAAAACATTGAATTTTAATGGTAAACAAATAATTTTTCACAATTTTCACTTAGTTAGTTTAATACAATCATTTCTATTGACCCATTTCCATAATTTACATTCTGACTCTCAAAGACCCTGAGGTGAAAACCAACCAACCAGGCTCTCAGTTCATTATTTTTCTTTTAAGTAGCAATGTGTACTTAACCAAGCTAGAATGCTGAGCTCTGTTGATGGAGTATGTTCCTGTTCTTTGACAGACAGTTCATTACATGCTGGTTGCCCCATGCACTCTGTGTAGTTTATATTTTTTTCATTGTAAAGGACACAGATCATGAACTTGGAATGTGCTGGATGAACTGCATCCTCTCCAGAGAGATCTCAGACAGACTGCTTTGCAGATATTCACATACAAGAGACCAAAAAGCTTGGTCTTGGTTTTCCTGTTCTACTCCTATTTCCCAGAAGTATATTTTTACCTTTATATTGTTTTCATTTGTAGTTTCCCTCACCGTGACATCAATGTTGCCTGGAAAACAAGAAGAAATGTCACTCACCCAGGTGGACCACCAATGACAGAGTAAAAATGATTCCATACAACTCTGGCTTAATGAACCAATGGGTTCTTTGAGCTCACTTCCAAGTGCTCTGCTGAGGAGTTATTTACAAAAACATGGGAAACCCCAAACAGCTGTACCACCAAAATGCCTCCTCCAGCATGTGTGATGCCCTCCCTAAAGCTTCATAGATGGAGTCCCCAAGTCTGTTAATTTTCTGTTCTCTTTGTAGTACTAACCCTTCCTAGGACCACAGCTATAATTATTTGCAGCTGTGGAAAGAGCTCCAGATAGGAATGGCTGAAATCTCAGGTCAGGATATAATGACCTTTCCTATCCACTTCTTCCATACGGGCCAGCCAACAGGCCCAGCTTCCTGAAGATCACTTGCATGTAATCACAGATGCTTTATTTCAGATAGTAACACCATGTTAAGTCCAGAGGATAGCAGTCCCCACACACGCCTTTCTGAATAATATCTTTTTACCACCAATATTTCCATACTTCATTTTTAGATGTTCTTTTTAATTTCTGTAGAAAATTAAGATTTTATAGACTTGAATGTACACAAACCCTGTTTTATTTACCTTGGTTTTTAATCTAGACATCTAGAAAACAATTTGGTAATATTAATTTCTGAAATCAGTCTTCACTTGCTTCACAATTAATAACAGACAAAATGCTTATTTTTATGGTAATAACTAATTTATACACCAAATATTGATATTATAATATAAATTTATGTTAAGTATGTTTTAAAATCAAGCCATAAGAAAGTTAGTTTTGCTGTTGGTTTAAGTATGCCTTCAGAAATCTTATTTTTCATTGCAATACATCAAGTTGGGGATGACATTTATTTCTCTTTTTCACATTTAAGAAGGATTTTGGAGTTCTGATGGAAGAGCAGAACTAAGTCAAATGGCACAAGCATATAATCTCATCGCCAAATCGGTAGAAAAAGGAGTTTATGACCAGAATAGCAAGCTCAAGTCCAGCCCAGGCTGTGGAATACTACAAAACAAAGAGGGAGGGAGGGAGGGAGAGAGGGAGAGAGGAAAAGAGTGGGAAGGGAGGGAGAGAGGGGGAATGAGGGAGAGAGACAGAGAGAAAAACAGAGAGAGAGAGAGAGAGAGAGAGAGAGATCCTCAGTCATGGAAGAAACAAATCCAAATCATTGGAATTTAATAGTTTGAGTATAATCTGAGCTTGTAGACTACATTGGATCCTAATGTTTGTCTTACAAGAAAACTCAGGGTAGGGCCAAGCCTTCTTGAAATTCCAGACAGGTGTTCAGATAGAGCATTGACTAGTTTGTTTGTTTCTTAAGTCAACCCACTTAGAGAAAGAGGTTCTCGAGATCAAGTTACCCACAATTCAGTCATCAAGGCCTTGTGTAGACTCATATTTTTATTTATTTTTATATTTACACTGTGTCTGTCTCCTCATGTGTATGTTCTATGTATTTGAGTATTCATGGAGGCCACAAAAGGCATCAAATCCCTTGGAGCTGAGACTCTTCATAAAGTATAGATTCTGGTTTTCCATCATCGCCCTTCTCTGTTCTTAGCTCTGCTGTTTCATCTATCTGTACATTTTCAGGAGGGTGTGTATATTCTGCAAGTAGCTATCCTGTTCTCAGACACTCATAGCAATATGCCTGGGGGCTTCTGTTGTGATAAGGAGTAGTTATCCACAAGTTTTAAGAGCGTATATATTTACTCTTCTTTTTTGTTTGTTTATTTTCTTTCTTTACATTTCAGATTTTCTCAGTTTCAGACATATTTGAGCCTCAAATCAACTGTACTAGAAGAGTATAGATCAAATTCATTTGATTCTTGGGTTCCTTTCTTGCAAGAATTTTGTACAGTGGAAAATGCTAAAGCTTGCTTCATTCTTTCTACTCATGCAATACAATTTTCCTTAGTTGTACTATTTTTAATATTAATTTCCCTCATACTTCTTGCCTGCTCCTAAGGTTTGAATATCTTAAGGTTTGACATTGTGGTTCCAGTGAGAGAGATAGAGAGTGGTAAAGACAGCTGTTGTCAAACATGAAAACCCAAGTAGAATTCCTGAAATTCACACAGTAGAATGAGAGATCTAACTCTGACAAGGCATTCCTTGACTCCTACATGTCCATCATGGCATGTGTTTGCACAGGCAGACAAACACACATACACACACACACACACACACACACACACACGCACATGCACATGCACATGCACACGCACACGCACACGCACACGCACACGCACACTCATGCACACAAATGAACATACAAAATTAAATGTAATAAGTGAAAGAAAATAGAAATGTACTGCCATTGTAATAGTCTTAAATGTAAGGAGTGTTTAAATTGATAAAATTATGAGCACTCTTGTCTTTATAATTCTCAAAATAAATTCAATAATTACCAATGCAAGTTAGAGTTTAATATAGATATCAATCATGCAATCATATCATTATGCAATTATAAAATGTGATAATTGCTAGGAATAAAATTTATAGGGTAGTTTATGAGAATAAGATAGGAAGGTCTGATTTAATTTGCAGATTTAATGAAACCTTTCCTAAGGCAGATAAATATCACATACAGGAGAATGTTTTTAAATATGGTTAGCAGATATGAGAATTTTCATTAATAATCTTGTGGTTGGAAGGACATATTGCAAACACCTTGACATTGAGCTCACATTTCCTTGCACTCTGCCTATTTTGTGTTACGTGCAAGAACATTAGAGTGACTGATCCGACTGTGTTATTCATCTCAGAACTGTCAATCCCTCTTTTACCTTTCAGCTGCTGGAGCAGAGATGCTCCTCACCCCTGCTGTGTAGACTTGGTTCTATATCAATGTAGAAACACAGCACCATTGTGAAATAATTACATCTTAGGGAGGAGGCTGCAAATTGTCAGCTGTACTGTAACCCTGAAAGACTCCCAGCAAAGACACTTAGCAACAGTGGAGCACCTAGGAGAAGAGGGACCCTGTTGTCAAACTGGAGGCTCTGTGAAGAAATCACATGGAAATATACAAAGTACACACAGCATTTGTAACTCCTTTTCCTTTTACTTTTAGAATCCCAAGTAGTAGCTATTTAGTGAATTCTTAGTAACCATTGATTCCAATATTTAAAATTTTGCTTTTTACAAATTTGCCACATGTAATATTATATACTATTCATAGCTTCCTATGGAAGCTACTTCAATACAAGTTTTACATTTTTTCTCTTGTTTTCAATAATATTTTATTAATAATTTGAGTTTCATAAAATTATGTTGATAACACCCTTTCCCCAGTCATCCCTGTTCCACCCTCCCACCTTTGTGCTCAAAGATGAAGGAGGAGGAGGAGGAAGAGAAAGAAAGAAAGAAAAGAAAAAAATTAAATCTAGCTTTTGTGTCCAGAGCATGGATCGCAGGCAACACCATGGTCTTTGGAGGCAGAAGGCTATTCTCATCATGGACATTCACCTGGCACATACTAGCTGGAGATAAAAGCATGACAGAGTTCAACCTGAAGTTGGACTTCACTACCCAAACTGGGACATTGAGCAGGCTCCTAGTATCCTGCAAGGCCCTGGGACATTCCTCAGTACCCTCAGCATCCCACAGGGACCAGACTCTTCCACAGCCACCCAGACATTCCACAGGGACCTGGATATCCCACAAGCACCTGGGCATTCCACAGGCACCAGGATACCCCTACCACAGGCCCCAGGACCTCCTGTGGTTACAAGGAGGTTACCAGAACTTGGCCATCCCTTAGATAACTGGATATCACACAGGCACCAGGACATCCCACAGGCACCAGAGCATCCTGAAGATATCCAGACATCACACAGGTACCAGCCATCCCACAGATGCCTAGACATCATACAGGCACCCATTCTTTACACAGGCTCGTGGATGCCACCCAGTTATCTGACAATTCCTCAGACACCCAGACATCTTTGTTTCCTGGTCCCCCTATAGGTATCTGACCATCTAGCATGCACTCAGTCATCCTGAAGGTTCCCTAGCATCCTGCATGCACTGGACATTCCACAGGTCCCTGGGCACTATGCTGGCCACTGTACTTCAGGTGCCTAGACACCACCCAGGGCTCTAGACTGCCTATTAAAGTCAGTACCTCAAGAATCCAGTGTCCAGTGTCCAGTGCCAGGTGAACTCCAGTGGTATCAGTAATGCATATAAAACTCTAATTGTCCTGGTCATGAGGACACAGAGGCCTTCACAGTCCCTCCCCAAAGGAGGAAGCTCAACCCCATTGGAACATTCTTCAACTGGAACATCTTACTGTTGCTCATAATCAGAGTGCTCTTGAGGTTTGGCAGACATTCCAGGGTCAGGACACACTGAGACTTTAGGCAGCTGGGTCTGTCACCACTACAGCACCATCCGTCCATCCACAACTTCAGCCTTTAAGCCTGCAGCACTCCTGCATCACTGTAGTCTTCAAGCCTGTCCCCAAATCATTAGAGAAGGCACCATGAACAGCAGCCATAGACAGAGGAGCAGCAGTTTGGCTCTGGCATGGTGGGCAGTGAAGTGGCCAGGCAAATCTAGTGGTAGCGGGAAGACTGCTCTCTTGTTTGGAGACCTTGCCCAGAAGGTGACACATTGTTTTTTCAGCTGGGACATCTTGCTGATTGCTCTGGTTTAGAGTGATCCTGTGGTTTGGCAAGAATTTGCTGGCAGGATCTGTTCAGACTCCAGGCTGTTGAACACTTGCCCTGCCCTCAGCATCATTTTATCTGCTACTTCAGGCCTTGTGCCTGCAGCTCATATCCTATGGGCAGTGCTACAGTCCACAATTTCTCCCACCCCATCAGGCACTATAAGCAGCAGCCACAGTCACGGTAGCAGTGGCTTGCCTCCAGTATGGCAGAGTAGCAGCTCAGCTCCACTATGGCAAGTGGCACAGCAGCCAGGCAGGTCCAGTGGGTGCCTAAAGGTTGGTCCCCCATTCAGAAACCTTGCTCAGAAGATGAGACATTCCCCAGCTTAGATATCTTGCCAATTGTTCTTGTTTAGGGTAATTCTGTGGTTTTTCAGTATGCCAGAGGACAGGACCTTCTCAGACTCCAGGTTAATGGGCCCTGCTCTGCCCTCAGTACTGTTTGCCCTGCTACCTTAAGCCTTAAGCCTTCAGCCCACAGCCAGGAGGGAGTGCTACAACCTATGTTCTCTCCATTCCATCAAGGAGGGTGCTATGAGCGACAGCCTCAACAATAGAAGCAGGGGCTCTGATGTGGTGGTCCTGAGAATTGCTCCCACGTCCATCCTGGGTGAATTCCTATGTTCGCTATCACCTCCAGTTGTGTTTCTTAGCAGTGCTCGCTATTGTTCCCCTGCCTTTAGAGCCCCCAGCTCTGTGTCACTTTGCCCTGAGTTCCTTTGTTTGTCATCTTGGTTGAGCCAGCTCCATGACTGTGCTTCTAGTTCACAGTCTTTCTGCCTGTGGCACCGGGATGGGGGAGAGTGGGGTGAGGAGAGCAGCAGTGACCCCTGCCTCCCAGGGGTCCCCCAGATCTGATCCTGCCACAACTCTAGCTCCACATCACTCTCACACACCTTGCTTTATTCTGCCATCCTTCTTCCCTCACCTCATGGGCAGTGGGTCTGTTGTCCTTCCAACTATATTTGATTCTAAACATCCTCTCTGATGAACTTGGTAGGGGCTGGCAGTGGCTCCTGCCTACCAGGGGCATCCTGCATCTGACCGCACTGACTGTAGCTCCAAATCTCTGCTATGTGTCTTACTATATTCCACCATCTTTCTTCTTTACCTTCATGGTCAGTCAGTTTTCCAGGTCTGTTGTCTTTCCTATTACATTTAATTCTCAAATTTTTCTCTACCGAATTTGGCAACAGAATAGTTTCTCTGTGTCTAAGAAGTAAGGGTCTGGAGATGGTTGATGGGGCAGCAGGACAGGTGGCCAGAGCTGTATCCGATACCCCACTGCCATCTTGGAGTCTATTTTACATGTTTTGATGTGGTTGGTTTTTTTTTTTTTTTTTTTTTGGTTTTGTTTTTCTTTGATTTTTGTTTTTTGATTATTTTTTCTTTTGGTGAGTTTTTTGTTTTTGTTTTTTTCTTTTTTTGCGTGTTGCTTGGTGAGCAAAATCATATAGTACAATGGAAGCATTATAGTCTTTGTTTCCTAAATGATGAACTAAGATAAATTAGAATTACAAAATACAGGAGTATTTCCTCTCTAAAATAATCTATTGACTCATAATTTAGTCTTCCTTTGTCAGAAGACGCAAATTACATCAAATTAGGTTTCAGTAACTAATTGATGTATTTATGAGCTTGAGTGTCACAGCACAGAAAGGTAGAGTGAATGCTCTGATGAGCTGAGCAAAGGGTTTAGCACTAAATGCAGACAAGGGCTGAACAAAGCAGAAATTCAACAAAACATGGGTTGTTCATTTCAAAGTGACATTTCCTACAGGGTAAAAACAAATGGATTTCCTTGTTGCATTGACTAGGGTTGACCTAAATCTTCAGAGCTGTTTGTCTATTCTTTAAAAACCAGACTTTTCAGCATAAGAAAGATGGTTTAGTCACTAAAACAATGTGTTGCTCCTGCAGAGAACCAGAGTTCTTACCACCCATGTCCAAAGGGTTTTGCAGAAGTATCTAACTGCTACAAATGAATTCACAGCTTCCCAAAAGCTCTAGCATCAGAGAATCCAATGCACTCTTTTGGTCTCTGGTACAATTGCTTCCAATCTCTGTGAAAAGAATATATCACCTGCCTCATTTCTGCATCTGGCCCTGGTCTGTGCATGAATGGAGCTGTTTGGTTAATGCTTCCAAGAGTATTCTGTATGTTCTGAGGTGCTCGCCTCACTGAATTGTATCATCTGAGATCAAATCCCCTCTGTCAGTTTCTGAATTCAGATTTCATTCTCTCTCTCCAGTGAGATGAACACAACTAGGATGTTTTCCTTTCAGCCATCAGCATCATATCTGAGAATCGGCAAGTGGAGTGAGAGTGAGAAGGGAAAGATAAGTGAAACACAGGCTTCACCTGTGTGATTTCCTTTTCTTTTCAACATAGCCCCATGCCCTGGTTGCCATGATTGTTCTCTGAGGAATTGTTGTTCTGCTTTGGTTTCTTTGCTTTCTGGCTTTGTGTTGCCTTTCATCCAGAAGATTTCTTTGATTCATGCTATTTCCTCACAGAAATAACATTCTTAATTCTGGTTTTGACAAGATTAAGCTATGCAGCATTTTAAGCAATTTAATATCTTACCAGTATTGACATGTTTCCCCTTTTTTCATCTTGCTAACATTATGCCAAGAATCAGAAATATTACAGGAAATGTTAAAAGAATTGAAATTTTGTTTTGTGATTCCAGCATCATACAAGAACATTTTTTTTAATTTGATGACCTCTGAAGGGAGAGGCTGAATTCTTGACTGATGAAACAGATTAAAAGGAAAAGCCACAGGAAGAAATGTAGTAACTAGGGAGAAATTACTTCATGAATGTCCCTGAGCTGTGACATAGGAGGGAAGGGTCTCTGTCCCTTCCCTGTAAGGTGTAGCAATGCATGCTAGTGTTCCTACAATGAACTCCTTAACGTATATATATATATATATTTAATGATTTAGTTAAATATGAATATTTTTACATGTAGTAACAACTGTATATCTTTGTCTTATTTTTCTATAGCTTATACGGACTACCTTATAAGTCAATGACTTTACTTCAATATAAATGTATTTTTAATGTTTAATTTCTTAATAATGGGGTTATTTAATCTGTGTTGCTTCAAAAAAGATTTGAAAAAGTCTGGTATGAATTCTTTTTAGAACTGGATACACATTGGCAGAGATTAGCAAATTTCTCCAAACCTATGACAAATATAAAATACTTTTAATTTTGTAAGATAATAAGAGTCCATGTATTGGCCAAGAAGATATTTGAAAGAGCCAAGTCAAATATGGAGGTGGTACAAGTTAGATTATTTGTAGTCTGCACATTATCAAAATGACATAGAATTTCCCTAAAGTAAGGAAAATTAAAATTAGAAGAGGTCCTGGCTTCATATCTATTGCTACAAAACAAACAAACAAACAAAAAAAAAAACTAAAGAGCCCAAGTTACCTTACAATTTCAAGCTAGAGTCTATAGACACAGGATCAGGGCAAAGCCATTTATTTTTTGCCTAATTCAACCACTGGTTTTAGTCCTGGAGCCCTGGATCATTTTGGCTGCCTTACAATCTGAACCTAATCCTAGAACTGGAAGGCTTCAGCCTTAGTCTCTGTATAATCTAGAACATTTACTTACTTTTACTGAGCCACTCTCACCTGCTCCTTCTGAGGTCCAACTTTTCTGGTTCAATGCACTTGTTGCTCTGGCTCAAACTCTTCTCCAAGCTGTTGGTTCAAACTGACCTTCTAGCCTGCTGACTATTTCTGACTCAACTCTTCTGACTCAGGCTGATTCTCTGACTGCCTCAGACTGAACTGCTGTGCTGGGCTTCAAACTAACTCACTCTTCCCCTCTGATATTGACTTCTTCTGTCTCTGTCTCTGCCTTAGACTCCTGAGACTACTTGCTTCATACTGCCTTAGACTACTCCAGTCAGCCTCTCTGATTCTCTGGCTTATCCTCAGTCAGACCATTTGATTGTCCCTGTGTCTTACGCTCTCTCTTCCTCTCATCCTCTGTGTGCTCTCTGAACCGAGTGCCTGCTTTTTTTGTCATAAGAGTTAGGTATGTCTTCACACTGCTAACTCTTCTGCTGATTCATCATTTTGCCTGCACTTCACTCTGATTATCTCAGAGGTCACTTCCTATCTGAGTACTTCCTATCTCCCAAGTGCAGGTATTAAAAGTGTGCATCACCACTGCTTTCTGTGTTGTAGAAGTTTATTTTTAGTTACATAAAAATAATTGGTTTTGTGCACTGTTGGAAAAGGAATGCCTAAGCCTTGGCATTTTGTATTGTTTGCAGGTGTTGGATGTCTCTGTGGGATGTTTAATTGCTAATGATGTGCATGTGCTATCAGTAAAATATCTGAGGTGTTCTGAAAGAATAAAACTACCACCTGAGCTGAGATGATCAGTATTCCACTGTTGAGGATAGTGCTTGCCATGATGGTGGTTCCCTCTGCTGAGGTCTGGCAGGGTCTGAGTCTAAGAAAACTCCTCCTTGTCCTTCTTGGCTGAACCACCACATCAGTGAACTACTACAAATGGTGCCTGCAATGTAGGGCAGGACATCACCCCAGCTAATCCAATGTGGAGACAAGGAAGAAAAGAAAGAAACAACAGACCTCAGAGAAGCTACCAAGCTACCGTAGAACAGAGATTAAGGTATTAATTGAAGGTTCCTGAAGGAAGAGCAGAAAGAGAAAGGAAATAAGCCTCTATGAAGAGAAAAGGCTCTGAAATTAATAAATAAATAAATGAAGAAGAAAGCTCCGAGGTGAGAACCACAGAATGCAAGCCCTTAGAGATAAAGAATTCAGCCGGGAACAGGAAAAAGCAAGGCTCTTACTGCTTTTCCTGGTCATGGAGCCTACGCTTCCTCCAGTAACTGGTGGTAGCATGTTGTTTTACCAACTGAGTTTTCTTTGAGCTGTGCTATATGTGTGTGAAGCTCAAGATGTTATGTTTTAGGTTTATGAAGAAGGGTGCATGTTTACTCATAGCTTCAATGAAAAAGAAAGCCAAACTGCCAGATTGTTTCAACTGGAAATTCTTTACACTGGCCCAGGACCTCCTGCTCTTGTGGAAGCTGCAATTTAGAGCCAAAAAGCAGCTTAGTTAAACTGACCAGCTTTTTTTTTTTTTTTTCTTTTCTTTTCTTTTTTGATTTCTCCAAACCTGACTAAGACAAAGACAAGCGGCCCAGGCACTGGTAATGAGAACTCCACCCATGAAGGGACCCTTACTACAGACAAAGTGACCAGTTTCCAGCAAACCAGACACTATCTTAAAATCTGGAAAGTGTTTCCTAAGGGTCAGCACACAGAAGCTGTTTTCAAAAATTGGCTGAGGTTTTATCTCGTGCTGGTAGCTGAACTTGGTACTGTAAGAGTCACCCAGGTGTTACTGGTTTTGAAAGCATGAAGGGGTCGTGGAGAGCAACTGAGGCTTGGCACTATAAGAGGCCAGGAGAGGCCATTAGTGAAGGTGCAGCCAAAGTAGCAATTGAAGGCCCAGATTGAAGGGGTCATGTAAAGAAGTCAAGACTTGGCACCATGAAAACTGCCCAGGAGAGAGGCTCTTGGTGAAAGTGCAGCCCAGTTGCGGCAAGGGACCTCAGCGGTGTTCTGAAGATGCCAGTACCATGGGGTGACTGACCACCAAGAACAGCAGCAGCACTGGAGTGAAGCCAGCCAGAACCTGGAGGACAAGCTATGAGTGTTGTGGAGGGCAGAGCAGAGAAGTGATCCAAGCCCTTTGGAGGAGCCCAGAAGATCATGAGTAAATTCCAGATAATTGGACATTGATAATGTTTTTCTGCTGTCCAAAGATATTATGAAAAACTTGATAGATGTTTGGTTTCATTTGGTCCTGTGCATTAGCTACACACATGATTGTTCTTGTAAATGGTTTTGCTGGTAAAGTGTTAAATTGTATTATAAAGGTAATACAATATTTGTATACCGAAAAGGGGATTTGTTGCTGGAAATTTATTTTTAGTCATATATAAAATAATTGTTTTTGTGCACTTGGAAAAAGGGATGCATACGCCTTGGAATTTTGTATTGTTTGCAGATGTTGGATTTCTGTGACCGTGTGCATGTGCTATCAGTAAAATACCTGAGGTGTTCTGAAAGAATAAAACCACCTAATCTGACGGGGTTCCACTGTGAGTATGGTGTTGGCCATGATGGTGGTTCCCTCTGTAGAGGTCTGGCAGAGTTTCCACATGTGAATGCCTCCATGTCTCTTTTGGTGAGCCATTACAGCAGCTTAACAACTACAGTTTTGAATACGGGGATTAAAGGTGTGGATCAACATTCTTTTACCCTAGAGCAACCATGCTGACAGACTAAAAGATTAAATATCCCTCTGCAAGAGTCCATAGCACCAGGAGCTTAAAGCAAAGGTGGTTACATCACATCTATTGCAAACAGTAGAGATAAGTAATTAATGCATGCCTACTGCTTTACTGGTGCTTTTCCCTTCTCTATAGTTCAAAGACCACACTCAGGGTGGATCATCCTACTTCAAAAACCCAATTAAGAAAAGTCCTTCAGAGACATACCTATATAACAACCCCCATTGAGAATCTCTTGTGAGGTGACTAATGTAGGTTTTGTCAAGTAAACAATTCAATCCATAACAGAAATTGTTGCAAGACAAAGGAGAGGGTGAGAAACAATTCTGATAGTATGAATTGTTGAAAGCAAGTTAAGTGAGGAGTAAGTCACAGTTTGTGTATACAGAAGCTTATAGATTCTATCATGAACAAGCCACATTATCTCTCCATTATTCTCTGAGTGAACCTCAGAAGCAGGAGTAAGTGTACAAGAATCAGGTCAATGTCGGGGGCTAAGCTATATGAAGATGCATCTGCCTTTAATGTGATTGTGCTATGCCGGCATTATGAAGGTCTGAACTGAGCTTTTCCGTGATGCTTGTGCTATATACTCAGCTGTATATTGACCAATGTCAGCTGAGGACAAACAGGACATTAGATTCCCCCCTATCTAACCCTTTCCCTAAATTTCCACCTTCACTCTCTTCCTTCCTGATCTCCTCTTCTAGCATTGTAAACACCCCAGCCTTTCTTCCAGGTTTTACATTTTTCTCTTACCTTCCTTCTTTATCCTCCATATGCCCACAGTTCACAGTCTATGGCCGATTTGTAGACAAGGAGTCAATCTGAAAATAGTGTTAGAAAATGAAATGGAAGGAAAATTCATGTTTGTTTGTTTTTAATTCCTTCCTTTTTGTACTCCGGGGTTTTATGGAAATATCTGGTCATGAAAATTTCATTTTCACTATTTGACTATTTCATTTTATTCTATTCAAGGTCATTTGCAATTGTTAAACAACATTGAGTCAACTGAAGTCTGTCACTCTAAATATAGGCTAGTTAGTTAGAGTGGCTCAAACTTAATTCTAACATGTGTCATATAGAAATTTCACTTGCTCCGAATAACTTTTGTTTGTTATTCTGTTAGTTATGTTCCCTAAACCAGCATTTTTTCATATTCATAATAGACCCATCAGTCACTGTGATTACTGAAAAAAAAAAAGGGACTCTTTATGACTCAAGTTCCTGAATGGTCCATTAAAAATAATGAAACATTCACACCCACTAGAAAGTTTAGTTACTACTTAATCATAGTCATTATAGATAATAAAGACCATATGCATTCAATGAAAGTGACTACAGTATCCTATAGTTTCCTGCTTTGAGGATCTCTTTATAATTGCTTCTGGATTTTCCATAATGCCCTGCTATATTTCAGGGATTTAAGAGTACAGAAAACTCTGACTCTATTTTCCTCAACTGGAAAAATGCAGGAAACCCTCAAAAGACCAGATTGGAAAAAAAAAATGACTGCATAGAACACTTGAAGATAGTCATTGTTTGTCAAGAATGAAGCTGCTATTGTTACACTAATCTTTTCTAACTTAATCGAGGAAAACACAGGTCATAATATATTTAATATTTCCTGACTGTAGATGTAATAGCAAACTTATAACATGGAAGGAATTTGACTTGAAGTCATCAGAGCCCAGCACAATAAAGGTATTGATTTCATATTGCCCTGAAACTTTGGGCAAGGAACATAGCTCCTCAAATTCAATTTTAACATTTACAAAATGGTGCTAGGAACAAAAGAGTATGACATTCTCACATACATATAGTAACATCAGCAAAATATTATATGGATCTTAGATATTGCTTCTTTATTACAATGTGAGATCATAAAATAGCTGCTTATATCACTTTTCTTCATTCCATAGACACCAACAGTCTTGAAACATGGAATTGAGAATTCACTAAAATTTCAAATAAAATCGATAATATCAAAGGCCGGGAAGATAAGAATGAGGCCCTGAGTGTGATCTCTATCTCACAAATGAAAAACCTTATAGGTATGACTTTTTAATCCTTGGGCAGGATGTTGAGATTAGGGAACTCTGGGGCTCACTAGGCAGCCAGCTAATTTAGTCTAACCATTAAGCCCTGAGTCCCAGTGAAGGACTCTGACTGACTAAAGGAAACAAGATGGATAATTCCTGAGGATCAATACTGTAGGTTGACTTCTGGCTGCCTTCTTCTGTGTGACTTCACACACACACACACACACACACACACTTGTATATGAATACCCTGACTTTGTTAGGGTTTCTATTGCTGAGATAAAACACCATGACCAAAAGCAACATTGGAAAGAAAGGCTTTACTTCATCTTACCCTTCCAGGTAACAGTCTACTGCTGAGAGTAGTTAGGACAAGAACTCAAGCAGAGCTGGAATATGAAAGCAGAAGATGATGCAGAGGGCATGGATGTGTGCTGCTTACTGACTTGCTCTCCATGACATGCTCAGCTTGCCTTCTTAGAGCTTCTAGGACCAGTTCAGTGTTGTGGGATATTTTACTCTTATGTGTTGTTTTAGTTTTGATGCCTTGTAGCTGGGATGCCAGATGCCTTACCGCGGTGCAGGCCTTGCTTCCCACCTAGTCACACCCTTGCGCTAGCCTTGAGATTTCCAACAGATAGACAGTTGAAGGTGACCAGTCCCGAGCAAGTCACAAGCAAATCATGAGCAAAGACTCTGATCACCCCCAGCCTAGTATTATTGTGTTTTAATTAAGGCCTGAAAGATAGAGGAGAGGGGGGAGTTAAAAGGGCTAAGGCATAAGCAAGCAAGAGAGTTTTTGGAGAAATGGAGGAATGAGGAGAACTGGGGAAGAAAGATGAAGACTCTGCCTAGCTGCCCAGATATAGAATTCCCTGAGATTTGACATGGTTTGTGATTAATAAAGAGCATTGGAAAATTCAAATGGACACTTATTAAGCGATTGGACTCTTACTATAATAATCGAAATATACTTTAACAGTTCAGGAGTGGCACCATTCACCATGAACTTAGCTCTTCCATATTAATCATCAATCAATAAAATGCACAGGGTTACCCACAGCCCAATCTGGTAGGGGCATTTTTTTCAACTGAGGTTTCCTACTCTAAAAAAATTCTAGTCTGTCTCAAATTGACAAAAAACTAGTCAATACATACACCCTGTTACACAAAATGATATTCTCAATATTTTAACAAGCTCCAGTGAAAAGATACAAAAATTAAGACCAAATATAATCATAAGATTTATATATTCTTGTTTGTGTTAATGAGATTGTAAATTACCTTGCCTAAAAATTATTTTAATATACATCATTGTGAGTGAATATTTCTCCAAGTGAAGGGGACATACTCTGAGTTTTCTAAATGTACTCAATCAACATTGGTTGAATGTGTAGATAAAATCTAGCATTCCAACACTGAGGAAATAACAGATATTTAATTTTAATAAAGTTACAGTTTCCTGATAATATTTGGTAAGCAAATTTTTAAACTAATGATAATGGATATTTTCTGAATGTTCAAATATGCTCTGAGGATCATCAGAGACAACACAGGAATCTTATAAAGATTTTTGACAAAAACATCACAAGTGCCCTGGTTTTTAAAAGGAAAAAATTGTTGACTTAGTCATCATTAAGACCACAAATGTGTATCTAATATCAGTGAAATGCCCACCCACAGCCTTCTCAAATGAACTGCTATTTATGTGAACTTATGATCTTCTCACCATACTTATAATTCTCAAAAATTTCTCAGTAAACACAGATGAAATATTCTCAGAATAGTTGTTTTCAATTTGGCAAAATAATCATTTACTGATAAATGTCAGGATCTATGGTTACCAAGAATTACAGCATATAGCTGCTCTGATTCACAGTAAACACAGTTAATCCTTCACAAAAGATGCTTGTTATCTTAAACCTCTTGAAGATGTCCATTATTAGGGTTAAACAAGTGACTAATTTCTTTCTGGAAAATTGGAAATATTTTAGGAAAGAGGAAACATTTTAGGAAAGAGGAAATATTTGAGTCAAAAGAAGAAGACATTTAGGCTATGGGAAGAATTTAAACAATTTATTGGAAAAATGTAATAGTCAATAGAAAACAGGAAATTTAAAAAGAAAATTCATCACAATTGGATATTTTAAAATGTAGTTTAGGTCAACATATGGAAGAGCATAGAGATATGGCTAAGAAGCATGGACACAGTTTCTTTGAAAATGAAGGGTTATTGAAGTATTTGAAACATTCAAAGACAGACCATTATAGGAATGCCTATAAAGGGATATGAATACAGGCAATTTCCCAGGGAAAAATGCTCTGTTTTCCTTAGCAGGATATTAATGTTTCTAGATTTAAATACTTTTTAAAGGTTCAAACGCCCATGAGTCTATAACAAAATGGTTCTGTTACTTTTAAACCGTGGAAAATTTTACAAAAATCCATGCAGATAACTATGATTTGGACTGGGGAGATAGCTCAGCCAGTTGAGATGCTGATGCATAGTTATGATGACCTGAGTTTAGATTTCCACTCAGTGTTGAAGGAAAAGCTGGATATGGATGGACATGTCTACAACCCCAGAACTGGTAGTTGGGACAGACAGATCCCTAAAACTAATTAGCCAGCTAGCTTTGCCAAATCAATGAGCTCCTGAATTAGTGAGAAACTGTCACAAATAATAAGAAGGAGAGTAATAGAGGAAGAGACTAAAATTCAACCTCTGGCCTCTACACATATGTATAAAAATATGGACTCATATGCACATATTTGCATACACACAAACATGTACATATACTAACAACATACACTCATGTGCACGCACGTGCATGCACACACACACACACACACATACACATACACAGTGATAGTAGAGTTAAAATGTTGTCTCTGTTATTGTGACAAGCTTGGTTGATTATGCAATGTATCCTGGTGTCTTGTTCACTCAGAATTACACCATTAGAATGGCCATATGCTTGAATCACCTGTCTTGTTTTGAACAACATTGTGCTTATAATTAAACATGCAATTGGTATTATTATAACATACATTTCAGCAAGAATTACTTTTAATTTAATTACTTTTAATATAGTATTGGAAAGCCGTTTGTCTCTGAAGGCTACTTGGAAACACAGTGTTCATTTATTTTTAGTATATTGTCTAATAAAGTTCAGCTCCCCACAACTGATCGTTTCACCATTTTACTTATTGTATTTCAGTTCCCTTATGGGGGAAAAAAACTGTGCTGTTTCCCACACATCTGCTTCATAGGAAAGTATTCAGTTCAGTACCTGTCTGCCTATACAAGCAGCTCACTCAGAAATATCTGAGCTGCTTTTGAATGCAGATACTGCCAGGATCTGAATTTCTCTCCTGCCTGAATGCTCCTTTGAATGGGTCTGTTCTCCATGAGTGTATTCTTTCCTGTCTTAACCTGAGATGACTACAAGAGTGACAGGTCAGGATGTTCCCAGGAACAGTTCAGTGATGTGACCAGGTGGGTGTTAAATAGGTAAATACAGAAGGCAGCACCTGGAGCCTTGAAATATGAAATTTCTCTTACTTTTCTGAGCCTTTATCTCCCAGTAAACATTTCTTAGTAGGCTACCTTGGAATTATGATTTAGAGTCTTATCATAAAGAATTCTGATGGCTTGCTTACACAATGCCTAGTGAAAACTAGGAAGCCTTGCAGAAGTGTGGTGTATCTTGCTGGGAACAGAACTGAAAACATAAAATAAATAATGCTACCACTGCCAGTTAATCATCTCAAGATGTCCTCTTTCAAGAGTACTGAATGCCTCTGAAAATCTGGAGGAAACAGAGAACATCCTCAAATCCTGATCTGTGTGCACATGAGTAATTCCTAATCATAGACCTTTATCTTTCAAATCTGTCCCACTAATTTTACACAGTTCTTGTGAGATAAAGGCAGTTAAGACATGGAAAATAAAATTCAACTTCAAAATGTTATTTTATATTATCTGTATTTACTCTTAAAAGTGGTGGAGAAGGAGAGTAAAATTGAAACCATATATAAGAAGCCAACCCAAGGGAAGTTTTTAAGTCAATAATAACGGAGGAAGTGTTTACAATTCATTTAGTCTGAAGGATCTCAGAGATTTAATTCTGTGATATTGAGGAGAATTAGAATCTTACTTAAAATACGGCAAAAATGATCCTGTCTTATACTTACTATACTAAAAAATGTCTGAAAACCAATTATTTTTTGTAATTAACAAAGTTAAGGCTGTATTAGCTGGTGACATATAATGATAAAAATGGCCAAGGGGTTTATGTGCATTTTAACATGGGTCTGGAAAATTACACTTTCACCCAGTAAATGGTTACTTTAGAGAAAAATATGATTGTGAAATGTTTTAATAAAGTAAAATTTCATTGAACTTAGAGTCAGAGGGCATAGACCTTGTCCGTCCATTGTTGCACATGACACATGAGCTGCCGTGTGCTTCTAAAATGTCTTGGTCCTCGGTTTTCTTATCTACAAATGAGTACAAAGGCTGCTGCTTTGTAAACATTTAGTGGTCAGATAAAATTAGAAAATATGTGTAAAGGCTTTCAATCTCCAACAGTACAGGCAAATATAAAATTAGAGTGTGGTTTTGTTTTTGTTTTTGTTTTTTCAAAATAGAAGGAAATAAAGGCAAGGATTTTTTAGAAGACAAGGCATGCCCAGGATATCCTCCACTTCAGGACAGGAAACCAGTAATCTTCCAATAACACATAAGAAACGTAAAAGGTCTGTTTCACTTGTAGATGCTGTGATAGAGAATAAAGAAAAAGAAGCTGGATAAAAGCTGTCTTATTCACTTGGTTATTATTGTAAACTAGTGAAAGCTTGTTTGTAAGCAAGAAAAATTTACTTCTTTCATGTTCTGGAGATCAGGAAATCCAAGATCAAGGTTCTGAAAGATGTGTTGAATGGCTAGAGGCAACTTCTTTCTTCACAGCTGACCATCTTTTTATTGTCACCTCATGATGAAGAAGGAATCTGTCTGAACGTCTTTAATAAAGATACTAACACCTTCAGCTACATGAGTTAATCAGCTTTAATTATATTTTAATTATTCCTTTTATTTTGTGATTATAATTACATAACTTCTCCCTTCCTTTTCCTCCCTCCAAACTATATACTACTCCTTGCTCTCTTTTAAAAACAAGGCTTCTGTTTTTTAATTAATTCTTGCTACACATATATACAAGCACACTCCAAAACTTTATAAATATAACCTGCTCAATTGGTAAAAATGTTACTTAAATGTATGTTTTTAGAGCTGACTACTGGGTATTGGATAGCCATTTGGTATGCTCTTCCCTGGGGAAGACTATATCTCCCAGTCTCAGCATTCCTTAGTTGCCTGGAATTCTTTGTGGAGGGGTGAGGCCTCATGGCTTTTGTTTCTTTGCTTTTGTTTTATGTTTTCCTTGTGGGGATTTTTAAATAATAAAAAAATGTATCAATATGTATTCACGCTTACCACAGTATACATTCAAGGGTCACAGCCATCATATAGATCAAGGGATCAAATTCTGACTGTCGCTGAGTCCTCCAGCCGAGACCCTTATCAATTCTGGAGTACCCTCAAACACCTACCTATTTCTGCCAAACTTGGGATGTTCATGTACTGCAAGATTACTTGATACAAAGGTTAGTCTCCAGGCATAATGACTACCAGTGTTGATATAATATTGAGTGTTATACCCTTAGTGTTCTTAAATTATTTAGAAGTTTAACAGAATGAAAAATGCAGATAGCTTTTTTTTTCACTAACTGCTATTTCATGCATATGTTTATACATATATTCCTAAATATAACTCATTCAGTCTGTATAATGTTATTTGTGTATGTGTGTATATATGTATATGTACACATATACATATATTTATGTATACATATACATATATATATACATATACATACACACACACACATATATAATTGAGTTTTCAAGTGTAAATGGAAGGGAGGAATATTATAATTAAATTAAAATATCAAAAATAGAAAAAAGTAAAGGAAAAAATGAATTAACCATGCAGATTGCTACATCATTTTTCTTACAGAGCTATTAATATATTCTTATAACAAAACACAGTGAACAAACAGACTCTTGAAGAATTTCTGTCACAGATGACTATCACAGGAAATTTTAGCCAAATATATTTCCACTTAGCAAATTTCTCTTTTGTCAAATCTAAAGATCTTATACATGTCAACAACAGAAGATTTGAGTAAATTGTTTAAGAGGAAGCTCAGAGATTGTTTATGAATTGCAAAAGAAACATGCCCTGGCAATAAATTAGGCATCAAAGACAACATTGAGGGTAACGAAAATTAGTTGAGTGACAGACAGTATAGAGGATCAACAAATTCTTTGACAGACAAGTTCTTTAGACTGGTGTATTTACTACCATATAGAATGACATATTGAAAATTACAAGTGAAGATACTTAGGATTTAGTTATATAGTGATCATGGATAGTGATTTTGGAAGTTTTTGCTCAGGTAATATTTTAGGCTAATAATGATATTCACACACAATTTTTCTTTTTTCGTTTTAACTGAAGACACAGCAAGAACAACTTTTTTGTTTGTTTGTTTGTTTTTTGTTTTTGCTTTCAGATACAGGGTTTCTCTGTCTGTGTAACTCTGGCTGTCCTGGAATTCACTCTGTAGACCAGACTGTCCTTGTACTCATAGAGATCCACCTGCCTCTCCCTCCAGAGTGCTGGTATTAAAGGTGTGAACCACCACTGCCCAGCTACAGGAATAATTTTTAAAAGCATGATCCCATAGCTAATACAATGCACAATCAATTTAATAACATTCCTATTTCTTTCAATGTTGTTTTTCTTTTTCGGTCTCCCCAGCACGTTCCGCTACCACTCTATCCCAGTGGAGCTGGCTGGGAAGCCGCTTGGTTCTCCGCCCTGGCCAGGGGCAAGAAAAGGCAAGCCGAGAGCCGTGGGGAAGCACCAGGGACCTCTCCCCATAAGAGTGTGGCTTCGCCCCTCGAGCGGGGAAGCCTTAATTAGCATGGCAGGGGGAGGGGCGTACCTGGCCAACCCCCACAATATCCATGGTCTTTGCAGAGACCCAGGTGTATGATTCTTCACGAGGCAGGCAGACATTTTGCCAATCTGTTTACTGAGTTAGCAGCTTCCAGGGCTTCAAGAGTAAAGGAGACTCCGAGTGTCCTACTAGCCCTGGGGGCGAGGACCGCTCGTGCTACAACTTCACTCTTTAGCCTGGATACAACTTCACTCTTTAGCCTGGAAATCCTACATTTCAATATGTTTATAATTCTAAATATTCTAAATTAATTTGTGATAATAAATTTTAATGGAGTTGTTACAAATCAGGTTATATTCTTTTTTGATTATGTTGGATCATGGTAAAAATGCTCCTAAAGAAGCTTTTTTTTTTTTTAACCCAACTCAGAATCTATTTTGTTATGTTTTCTATTTTTCTTTTATTGAAAATAAATTCTTTATACAATATATTCTGATTACTGTTTTCCCTCGCACCACTTCTCCAGGATACTCCCCACCACAAATCTTAACAAATAGTTTAAAAAGTCAGTAAAGACATTTCATAACTCCCAGTAAACAAAAAATAAAAAATAAAACAGCTCAGCGATATTGGTGAATTCATCCTTTGAAGAAGTTGACTCCAGATGTTTGTAGACAACAACCCAGTCTGAATATATCGTTTCAATAAATCAAATTTGACTAAAACCATGTTGGCTGAATGATTTTTGCCATCATACCAGTCAAAGGATCTGAAAAACCATCAACATTTTAATTACTAAATTCATTTTCTAAAGGAAGATTTTTCTCTAGAACGCTGAATAAACAAACACTTGGAGATTTATCGCATTCTTGTTCCATGAAGTCAACACCTGTCAATCCTCGAAGAATCAGCCTGGAGTCAGTGGCAAGTGATTGAAGTCAAATCTGGGACTCTTGTTAGATGTCCAAAAGGTGAGAGAATTGGGTTCAGGAAACAGGAAGACTGGAGAACTGGAGCTGAAATTAGTGCAAAGTCAGCACACAGGAACCTTGCCTTTGCCAATGGTAGAGATCAAAATCCTTACACCCTATGGTCATGGCTGCAAACTCCCAATCACAGATGTTTTTGTCGCATGTTTAGTAGAAAAAAACACCTCTGGGACATTTAGCTAAGTGTTAGTGTTGAGTTGGTAAAGTTATTTGTTCAACATTTTTTTCCATATGGAAAGTTTCAGAGCATGTAGATCTGCAGTGTCTGCAATTGTAATCCACTTCTATTGTCACTAGATTCATACTGAGCATGTGTCTGTCTCACTATGAGAAAAGGATGCACCTTTGTTGTGAGATTAATAAACAAGTCAAGATAGAGAGGCAAATATGCAAAAAACTACATCCAGGTAAAATAACTGAAAGCAACACCATTGGTTTGCATACCAGACTTATGAAAATGTGAATTTTGATTCCTCTAGATCCTATGTATATAATTTACATATTTCCCATTCATCCTGAGCATCTTCCAGTTTAGAGTTTCCATCAGACTAAGAACTGTGTCTTCCTGTTCTCTGAGGTATTTCCTCAGTTAGAGCTTTGTGTTTCAATAAACAAAATCTCCCAGCTGTTGATGAATAACAAGACCTAATCCCAGGATGAGAGCAATGACCAAACTACTCTTTAATATTTAGACATTTTATTTGTTTTGTGATCATTTACCCATGAATATATCAAACATTACACTAAGCACCAGTATAGTTTTAAACAATGGGATTTTAGCTGGGTGGTGGTGCCATACACCTTTAATCCCACTGCTCAGGAGGCAGAGACAGGCAGATCTCTGTGAGTTCAAGTCATCTTGGTCTACAGAGCAAGCTCTACCAAGTCCTAGGACTACAGACAGATAGATAGATAGATAGATAGATAGATAGATAGATAGATAGATAGATGATAGATAGATAGATACACAGACAGATGGGGTTTTAAATATATATCTTTAATGTTTTCAGTTTATCTTATAAGCATTTAAAATTTAAAATGAAATATAATATTTGTCAGGGCAAAAATATATAAATAGTCAAATTATATTGACATGAACACTGGCAATTTTTAAAAAATTACTGAAGCAATAATTGGATTCAACTAAGAAACACACTCATCTTAAGGAACCTTATGGCTATCAACACCTCTGAGACTGCCACGCACCTGTTTATTCCAGTAGATCTTTAAATCTTTGGCCTCCCGTTTGATCAGGATTTCTGTATGAGAATTGCTCCAGAGATGACTAGAATATTATTCTTCCCAGAGATTAGATGAGAAATTTTTACAGCAAAATATTATTACTACTATTATTAGAGCTAACATTTGTGGAACAGTTGTTAAATGTCAGAGTCTCTGTTAAGCACTGCAATGTTAAATTAATCTTGTCCACCATCCTAAAACATAATTGAATAGTATCATTATCCCTATGTCACACATAAGAAAGGGCCCTTCAATAAAACAGGACTACAGTCACAGAGCCAGGATACCAACTGCCCACAGTATGTGTGATGCTGTGTCCAGATGGGAATGTTCTGATGTCCATGTTAGTCAATGATTTTACAAACACACACACATGCGTGTAAGTTTTATTTAATTTCCTTCAGTAGCACAGGTTCTAAGTTTCAATTTAGGGATCCCATGACTCATGTAACCAGACATGGAAAATATAGTTTGGCATGTTAATGTTAGACATTTGTGACACTTCTGCCACCGTATAAATATATATGCTTGTGTGTGTGCCTGCATGAGTTTTAGGTATACCACCTACAAACAGGAGACCACAGAGGCCAGAAGAGAGCATGGGATCACCTGGAACTGGAGTCACAGATGCCATGTGGGTTCTGGGAACTGAACCTGAGCTCTCTTAAACAGCACTGTTAAGACCTGCACCATCTCCCTAGCTCCACCAAGGAAATATTTTGAGATAAGAAGGTAGAGAGAAAAACAGTAAAGAGTTTCTTATTTCCATCTAGAACATTTAGGGTTTGTGATTCTCTTAGTCTATTTTGGAAAATGTTGTATTTTCTTTTTCTCTTGAACTAGAATGCCAGTTCTATAGAATGTGATGATAGTCAACTATCCTGTGTACTGTGTTGTAATAAAGACAAAAACTGGAGACTGTTGCAGTTTCTATATAGAGGTAGACTGATTTTTAAGTTGTCTTTATTGATAGAGATTTAAAAATATATCCTATAAATTAATAGGTATATACTAAGTGCCCAACGTGCACTGATGTATTTAAATAAATATATCTTCAAAAAGTAAAAAAATAAATTAAATTAAAAATAAATATTTACCTTATTTTATAAATGTGTATACATATGTATATATGTATATGTATATATATATATAATAAATTTTGCTGTCATATAAAAATAATTACAGACCTAGAGTCATAGATCATTGACAAACATTCATTACCATATGCCATATACATGTTTCTGAGCTTGATCCCAAGCACCAGGAACAGTGATAATAATAAGATAAAGAATACAAAACAAAAATAACTTTCCAGCATGAAACCCTGACATAGAGTAATTCTACTCAAATTATTTTTCAGTATTATAAAGAAGGCAGCTTCCAAAGTGCATGCATACCGATGACATTGGTCATCCTCCACCATGTCTGTGGGCATGTAGCAGTAGCTCTATTGAAACTGGACAGATAGTGGAAAATTTGAGTTACATGAAGAAAAATAGTCATACAGATAGTTTTAAGTACTGTTGTCTTTATGTTTAATTAAATTATAAGTTAATAAACTATTGGATATATTTATAGGACACAAAGTGATATTATGGTATAGATGCTTCACATATATATATATATATATACACACACACTAATATGCATGCTTTGTGGATATACACAAACACAATACATGGAATAATTAAAACAAGACAACTATATCACTATATTACAAGACAATAATATCATTATTAATACTTAGTCCCTATCTCCAAATAGTTGGTGTTTTTCTGAGTTTACAGTGACACAAAAGCTATATATATTCAATGGAAAATTATAAACTTAATTTTTAATTTTACTTTCAGATTTCAGCTTTAAGCTGAATTCTTAAGGCAGGCAATGCCTTACTTTTTTTTTTTTTTTTTTTTTTTACTGCTTGGAGGGGAATTAAAAGCAAGAATGGCTCCCAGACAGCTGCTCCAACATAATATCAATGGGAAAACAGTGGTTCTGTGCACTACAGTGAAATGGAGACAACAAATTACATGGCATTTCCCACAGTTCATTTATTTATATAAGGTAGGCTTAGTGTTGGCTGATATTTTTACATATCTTCAGGTTAATACTGTGAATGAGCATGTTTAAGGGAGTTTAGCTAAAGTGTAATATTTGGGCCTGGCAGGTGGGCTCGCACTTCTAAACCCAGCACCACAGACCACAGGCAAGTGTGAGGTTTAAGGATCATCATGATTGCTGTGTGTGTGTGTTTGTGTGTGTGAGTGTGTAATGCAAAGTCTGAAAACCTGAGTTGGGCCAAAAATATTAACTAATTTAACAGTGTAGAGATTCAATTCCGTGTCTTATCATTGAATATTTGTTGGATATTGGATATCACAGTTACAGTGTGAGGGTACAAAATTTAATGAAAGTATATAGGTATACATTATTATGAAAATATCTCTTATATTCTAAGAAACTGGAACTTTTACTGGGCCTCACAACCAAAGATAATAGTGTACCTTAAGGTCATTTAAGACTTAAGACTGTTATCTTACTGTGTACTCAATTTCGTTTGCTTAATCTGTCATTAGATTAATTATGTAACAACAAATTTTAGTGGCATTGGATTTCCTATGTGATCAAATTTTTTCAGCCTAATCTACTGCATAGCTGTAATTTTAAATTATGTACTACTCTTCCATACAAATTATCTACAGACAATGTGTATGCATGTGTATATGACATGATATGCTATTAAATGTTGGAAACAGCAAATATATTTTGAAAGTGGCCTTGTAAAATGAATATCTCTTACAAATGTTGGACATACATAAGGATATTGGTTGATAACATTTGATTTTCATCTAGGTCAGTTGGGGGTCCATTGTTCTTCCTTTATAAAGCTCTGTTTAAGGTTTTTGTAAAGTATCCCTCACCTTTTCCCCTTATGATACATTGTCTTCTATTCAATAAATATAGAACAAAAGCCTTTTGTTAGGGACACACACACACACACACACACACACACACACACACACGAACATACAGACATGGGGAAAGGAGAAGGGGAAAAAAAGATTCTGAAAGGCACAGATCCAGTCTCATAGAACAAACAGTGAATGACAGAAGACATAGGGAGAGATAATTCAGATCTGGGGTCACACTTGGTTAACTTACACTATGGGAAATTGCCTTCTGTTTTCCTTCTTGAAGCACCAAAATGTCGCTGGTGATTCTGATTTTATCAAAGGCATTCAAACTGATGAAAATGTGTAAACTGAAATTTGTATAGGACTGTGAAGAAATGAATCCTATCCATATAGTACCACCATATAGTATCCATATGGTACTCTCCTGAGTAAACCTCAGAGAGAAGAATATTAGAAATGAGGAGAATAGTGAACAAAGGACCTCCTTACTCTGTACTTTCAAATTTGACATAGTGACTACATTTTTAAAATTAGCCTATTTACTGGCACCTCCAATAATTAAAACGATACTAATTCCCAAATAATTTAACTTTTCAAGAAGAGAGAAAAAGTAGATGATTTCTGTTTTCCAAGGTCTAGTTTCAATAAGTAATACAAATGTATAATTCTTGGTGAACACATCAAATAACCCACAATGTTAAACTGAGGGTTAAAAGTTACATTGGAGCTTCTCTTATTTCTTCTTTCTGCTGATACTGCAAGGGGATTCAAGATTAGATATATGAAACAACACAGCAGGAGCCCCCAATTTCAGCATCATGACAGGACCATTGATAAAACCTATTCAGGCGGAAACCAGGTTGGAGAGACTGACAGTTTATTATTCCCGAAGGAAAGGAACTCTCTTTAGAAAGCTGAACCCATTCATCCTCTTTCGAGTTGAGAGGTCATTAGTCTTTTACTATATTAAAATGAGCATGAACTGAACATCTATAAAATGAGTCTCTCGGCACTTATACTTAGCTTTCTACATATTCTGACAGACATTTTCTAAGCCAGAGCCTCCTGGCCTCAGCTTCAGAAAGTAGTGCTGACATAATGCCAAAAAAAGAAACTAGTTTCAACTTGGTGAAAATATAAGGAAAATTTAGTATATAATGATAAACTTGGAGAATTGAAACAAAAACTCGTTGGAATTTTTGCAGTTGAATCCCTAGATCTACAGATGTAACACAAATCACAAGTTTCTATTTAACATAAACTGAAACCCACATAATCCACAAATGAATTCCTTTTTATGTTTTTCACACTCAATTACTAAATTATCTTTATATGCAGGCATTAAGCTGTGAATAGACCCAGGAAACAGTGACACCTCACATTCAAGTACAGAAAGAGCAAAGATACTGATTTCCCATCCTGGTCTTAGTTAAAGACTGTATGTTAGCTCTTAAGCTTCTTTGTCATTCATTAACTTAACTCAGTTTAACTAAGGGATTTCATTAGTCAGGAACAAAATCATCTGAGTGAAAACGAAGTCTAGCCTTAAACTTCCTGAAACAATTTTGCTAATGGGTAAGAGAAATACTAAAAAATTAAGACTTTTTTTTTAACTGAAAATTTTGCAAATTATAATAAAAAGCATATGTGAGGCTGTCCTAAAGCTAAGAGTGGGTAAAAGTGCGCCTTGAACCCATATTTTCTCACCCTGAGAGAGGTAGGAGTTCAGTTGCTCCCCGCTTCTCTTAGCCCTGGCCAGAACCCAGCTAAATATTAAATACTGCCTGCTTCACTAGCAAAGGAATGTGGCTTGGTTGCTGCTTATCTGCAGTGTAGCTGGAAGCCTAGGGCTGAGCCCATTTAGTGATAAGGTGTCTTCTTTTCCCTGGGGGACTGTACCTTATGCAGCAGGTGCTCTTACAGGAATTTGACCCTTAGACTTGAGTTCCACATGCAAATTAGGCTACTCCAGTATCTTTGTCTTAACCAATGGTTCTATCTTTAGGTACCAAAGATACCTAAGGTACCTCCTCTGCCTGTACCTATAAATGTAACCACCCTTGCTTTAATAAATGAGAAATATGCTCCTCTGAAGGCCACTCCAGTCTGATTTGCTCTCATAGTCCTCTGATCTGGGACCCACCAGGATGCATTGAACCAGATTCTGCCCTTTCCTTCCTTTCGGGGGTAGAGGACTAAGTTAAAAGGCCCATAGCTAGCATGACCAGGGAGGGAAATGAGACCCTGCAAGCAGAAAGAAAAAACAAACATATGTGCAAGAGTATTTGCAATCTTATCCTCTGAGTAATTTGATCAGGCGTGCAATGCTTACTTGAAAAAGTGACAACTAAAAGAAAAAAGAAGAGAGCTGGTATATTGAAGGGAGGAAGGGCAGAGCCCAAAATCTACCTAGATTCTGGTAATCCTGCAATGCACTATAGACATCACGAAGATTTTGGAGTTTTTCCTAAATAAAATGGAAAGTCACCAAAAATAGTAACTGTAACTGAGTGACATCAGCAGAATTGGTATTCATAAAGTATATTTAGGTCACAGTATCAACAGTGGCTTGGAGGATAAACTAAGGCAGTTTTTGAGGACAGCAAGGAAAAGCGATGGTTTTCAAAGGACAGAGAATTCATGAATATTGGTGGGTATAGTCAGTTGGAAATATGATAAAAGACCATGGCTATTGAAAACATCTCCATAACGTAGAAGTTAAATTACTTCTAAGTAATTCATTGAAAGTAAGCAATTTATAAGGTGGAACATAAATGAAACTATAGGAACAATGGTGCAGCTGAGAAGTTTAGGAAGATGCTGAGTTGATACATTTATATTTGCTGTCCAGGAAAGAAAGATTATGAGGATTTAATTCTGGACAAGAAACAATGAGAAAGTACAGAGATGAGAGAGGAAACATCAGCCAGTTTGATGAGATGAAGAAAAAGTGAAGTCCAGTAACTTGTTTAACGAGGAAACATCAAGAGAAACAAAATATCTTTATCAAAAAGGGAAATTTAACACAGAGATGGAAGTTATACTTTTCAGTGCTCAGTCTGAATGCTGGGAGAATACCCAGGACATATTTAGAAGCTAATGTAAATTAAGGACCAGTGTTATGGAATTAATTGTAGGCAGAGATGATACATTACATAACAGAAGTAAATAGTACAATGTTTGAAGTATAATAAAGTTGGCTTTAAATTGGTGATGATAATTATGATTTGTACATTAAGCATTTTACGATTTTCATTAGAACGTTCATGTGCTACACATATTACCCATCACCTATTACATCTTGGACAATGTTAGAGAAAGAGATAAAACAATGAAGAATAAAGCCTAGTTCTTATATTTACTGCCCTGTTAGTGGGGAGTTTAACATTCAAACTTCACCGAACACCTACAGCATATAGAGAGCTGGGCTTGGCAGCCAACTAGGAGTTATCATCATTATGTTATTGGTAGGAAGAGAGTCACATGGATATAAAGACAAAGGGCATTCCACAGAGGTGACAATAATGGATATGTAGGAGAGATGATAGGTGGAGAAGAAAATCATTGTTTCCAGAGGTGTAAAGATTTTAACATTAGAGAAAAAAAACTAGATCAAACATAGTCTGATAAACACGTAACACAGTTTCAAAGGGTTATCTCCATTTCACTGCCTCTTCTTGGGTAGATAGAATGAGCATGTTGAAGTAAGTCTTTCCCAATATGATTCTGAACACTATTATAGAAGATAGAAAGGACCACTTCTTTTTAAAGGCATTTTTTCTTCTTTTTCTAGGCACATATGATTATTAATGCATAAGTGTGATATTATCTGAGATTCTCGGTCTAGTATTATCACATGATAAAATATTTTGAATTTTTATGTAGCATGAATTGTGATACCTAAGGAAGAGGCAGGATTTTGTTTGTTGTGTTTTCTCTGTATCTACTTGCAGTATCTTTGGATTGTCCAAAAGGAGTCAAGGATAGCCTACTTCTGAATCCATGCAAATAGGATTCATTGTTCTCCAAGGAGTTTGCAAACCTTGCATAAATCATTCATTTGAAAACATGATTTTGGTGATTTGGAACAGATGCCAGAGATGTTTTAAATTTTATCCCATTAAACTCTGATTTTTAACTTTTGGAAAATACCAAATGCAGTTAATTTTCACTACTGAGAACCGTAATTTACACAATAAAATACATCTGGTTGATTTTATTATTTCTGGTACAATTTAGCTAAAAATTGCTATTTACTAACTGAAGTTTAATGTTAGGATTCCAAACAGAATGACTCAAAGCACATCACTTCAGTATGGAGATGGGAATGTATTCATAGTCAAAGCCTCCCTGACCTTTTCCTTTCTCCTAGCTCTGTTTCCTCTTCCTTCCCCTTTGCAAGTCATAATATCCAAAATTCTACTTCCCAAAGACATGACAATCACAATGCTTCTTTCGGAGAAATTATAACCATTCTCTCTCTCCTCCCTTGATGGGCCCCATTCCAGATCTACAAGAAAGAATATTGCACAGCGAAGGCAAGGAGAACCCAATCAGACCCAGGTTCTCTCCTAGTCCAATATGAGATTATCCTGTTTTATCCAACACATGGCCATGCATTCTTCTTATAAAGTGAACTTAAACTTTTCCCTGGGTTTTATGACTGCCATTTTGGTTGACCTCTCCTTTGGGATGTGGTGTCCACACAGTTATGGTTGGTAAGGGAAGACACCCTGTGCCTATATTGACCATCTCTATATTAAAATATCATTGTCCTAGAAACCAAAATACTTGAGCAAAATATCCCAGTATATTTTGCCTAAACTACCTCATTCAATATTTCATTTCAAGGGCTGACAAGATAGCTTAGTAGGTAATGTGTCTATCTTAAAAACAGGAGATGTTGAGGTTGATTCCAACCCCAGAAGACACATTTTGAGAAGCCAGGTGTAGCACACACTAGTGATCCCTGTTCTGAGAGGATGAAGGCAGGAAGATGTGTGGGAACCACAGGGCAGTAATCCTCATCTACTCAGACAGTTTGAATGAAATAAGGGACTCTGTGTCAAAAAACATGGTAGACAACTTTGAAGAACAACATCCACTAACCTCTGCACAGGTATGCACACACACACACACACACACACACACACACACACACAATGCTTCAATTCGTGTTACACAAGTCAGCTTAGAGACATTTTTCCATATGGATGGACCAATTTATACCTCCACTGATTTATATAAGTTTTGACTATACTTGCCTAGTATCTATATATTTTAAAATATTTTTTAAAACATGCACTCATCAATATTTTGGATTTAGAACAAGGTAGCAGTTATAAGCTTTAAAAACTCATAATACAGTAAAATATATTTTCATCATAAGTATCAATTATATAGGTACCATTAGTGAATTGCACATTTCTAGTAGGCAGACCTCCATGCTGCTTTTTATTTCTCTGCTTCTTCTCTATAATTAAAATGCTGCATTTTTTGCATGTTTCTTCTTTTTTCCCATTCTCTAATGAATCCTTAACTAACAGTCTGACATGCCACACCAGAGGCAATGCTCTTACCTATAGCAACAGTAACATCCACCTTACCAAATCATTGAAGATGTTAGTCACATTGATTTTCAGTGGGCAGCAGCTTCTGACACAGCTGATGATACCAATTTGGAAAGGCTTACTTGCCTTACCTTCATATTCTCCTGAGTTTTTTGCCACAGTAAGTAAGTGTCCCTATCCTCCCTGGCAATTCTATTTTAATATGGTATAAGGTCCAGGTTTTGCCTAAATGTTGATGGTATCTTGTTAATCACAGCTGATTTTTCATCTGCAGCTAACCAGTTAATTTATTGTCTCAGCAGAGGAAATGTTTTGCTTCCACAGATGCTTAATTCAAATATATCACACAAATAGCCCCAATATACTTAGAAGGACCCTTAAACTTCCCTTTGCAATTTTACAAGCCAGGCTCCATCATTTGCATTTCTCTCAGAATTTTTATCTTTGAAACTCTCACACAGTTGCCTGTTAAGCTCTGAGCACTCAACAGCTTTTCCAGTCTGAAGTTCCAAACGCTGTCACAATCTTCCTAAAACACAGATCCATCACACCCTGCCCACCTTCTCATGCCAATCTCTGTCTAGTGTGCTTTTCTGTTACTGGGGCAAAATGCTGACCAAAAGCTGCTTGGGGAGGAAAGAGTTTCTTTGGCTTACATTTCCACTTTACAGAAAACTTTAGCTACTTTTCTTATACAACCTAGTTCTACTTGCCCAGGGATTGTACCACATACAGTGGGTTGGGCTTCCCTACATCAATCATTAAGCAGTAAGATGGCCTATAGACTTGGCTACAGGCCAAAGGGACTGAGGCAATCCTGCATCTGAGGTTTCTCTTCCCAGGTGATTCTAATTTGTGTCAAGTTGACAAATACTGATCTGTGCGGTGTACATAGAAATAGCTTAGCTTTGTTATTAACACACAATATATTTTAAATAACCTTTGTAATGAAACTATCGTGTAAGTGTACCAGTACAAAAATCAAATTTCCTAGTCAATAGATTATTATTTTATGTATAATTTTATGACTTTGTATTAGTCTGAGTTTTAACTCACAATATCGTTCCATTTTAGATGCTAAGTTACACAATCAAACTATTCATACTATACAGTAAGTAATGGAAAGACTTATTAGGCTGTTTACTTACTTTATAAGGTTGTTTCCTAATTGATATAAAGTTTTAAATCTATGTTTGAAATACTTTGATATAAATATTTTCTATTGCTTGAGAAACATCTTTCTTTGCCTATTATACCAACTTGATTGTGAATATTCAGCAATGAGAATTTTAGACATAGTTTTTGTATACATATATGTATACATGTATGCATTATTATATATATAAACATACAAAATGCAGCAATACTTAATTGACAGTTGTAATGGGGGCACTCAAATAAACTATGTAGTAGAAAAGATTTAGATATACAGTAAATTAAGCCTCCCAAACCATGCTAATCATATTTTTAAATTTATCTTTAATGAACGGATTTTGCTATTTTCTTCCTACTCTTTCATGACTGTTGTGGGAGATTTTATAGTTATGGATAATATTCCAGTAAGCTGTCCTTGTAGCACGTAAAGGATTCGCTTCCTACTAGTAAACAATGGAGTGGCTATCCAGTTCTCCACATGAATAGGACCTTAAGGCGGATGAAGGTTAAGCTGGATTCATTTGTATATTGGAGGGCTGAGTGGAGACTGGCAGGATTTGGAATGAAAAAGCACTGAGGGCAGGGGCAGGGAGGAAAGGAAGAAGAAGCAGGAGGCAAAGCAGGAGGAAAAAAGATGGAATGAAATCTCTGCCTAGCAGCCTGGGTATTGAATCCCTGAGAACTAACATGGCTTGTAATTAATAAAAAGCATTGAGAAAATTCAATAATGGACTCTTATTAAGCCATTGAACATTAATTTAACACATGACAATTCAGATACCTGCAAGCAAATAACTTTCAACTTCTCTTGATAAAATTAAGAACAAAGAATTGTCAGAAACAGTCAATATAAAAAAGTAGTCACTTCTCCATGTTTGTAGCAGTTATAGTCTATAAACTGGACACAAAACTTTAAATGAGAATACCAGAGGAGGGGCTGGAGAGATGACTTACAGGTTTGGAGAATTTACTGCTCTTTCAGAGGACCGAAATTTCATTCTCAGCATCCATGCAGTGCATTTAAGTCTAGAAGCACACCTCTAAGCCTAGAAGGCCCTTGAAACAGTACAATCTCAAAAAACTAACACAAAATATGAAAACTGAGGGATTCACTACAGAGTCAAAGAAAACATGTTTGCACTCTGTGAAAAAGAAGGTGGAGAAGCCAGCTCCCTTCCTCTGATTTCTTCTGTGAATGTGTTTGCTTACATGCTGAGTGATTCTTCATTGCCCCATGCAACAAACAAAATGATCATAACTGTGAATTTTGTGTTCACAGATAAAATTTTGGCAGATAAATTCATAAATATATACAAATAATAACAATCAAATTAATATAAGCAAATAGACCACTGCCAAGGCAGAGTTGGCCGAAATAATGAGTATTAGGGTTTGGGCGCTTTTCCTTAATTAAAAAGCTAACTTCCCAATCACTTACTTTGGACATCAAAAGTTTTTGACTTGAAATATTTCTATTATGTGACTCTATACAATTGCAGGCTTATAATCATTACTATTGCATTAAGAAGATATGTAGTTCCTAATTCTTTTTTTTTTTTTCCTTTGAGACAGAGTTTTTCTGTTGTAACTCTGGCTGGCTGTCCTAGAACTCACTCTGTAGCCCAGGCTGGCCTCAAACTAACAGAGACCTGCCTGCCTCTGCTTCCTGATTGCTGGGATTAAAGGCATGCACCACCACTGCCCAGCTAGTTATGTAATTCTTCTTGTTCTTGGAGAGGTGAAGAGGGAAAGAATGTGTAGGAAACCAAAGAGAAGTGTGGATTAGACATGAATTTGAGAATTCTTACAAGGGTTGTTCTCTTGTGTCTCTTCTCTGTGGGAATCATACTTTCTTTCTTGCTCAGTTATTCATACATATATACCAGTAGACTTTCCTAATGTTGTTGAAGGGCTAGAGCATAAAGACACAATTGGCACACTGAAAAGTGCTACTTATAGTGATGGCAATTTTTCCTTCAAAATGGAGAAAGGGAAATACTCATAGACTCTCCATTCAACCTTTTCTAATTTGATCCACAAGGAGCTACTGAAGCACTGAGAATCAGGGTGCTGAGATTTATTGATAGCCAGGAAGGCAAGTTGAGATGACAGCTCTATGTCAACTTTCGACTGGTTAAGTTGATGCCCTACAAGCTGGAGCACACGTGTTTGGTTCTTCTCTCAGTTATAAACCTGATAAATACTGGTGGAGTTTCTAGCGCTGCCTTGTACCATCTCTTTCTTATGCTTCCCCTGCTTAATGGGATCTGAGTTACTAGTCCCCGCCCACTGGCTGGCTTGAAGTCTAAATTTCTAATGCATTTGCTGAATAATAGCAGCTCAGATTCTATGAATTTTTGTATGCTTTAATTTGTCCTACTTCTCTGAGTTTATACGGGGTGGATTCACATCATGTGTCTCGGATCTTACCAGAACAGCCCCAACCTACATGCACACAGGCGCTTACCCTCTGCCTTCACTGACAGGCACTGGACAAATGTACCAGTCCCCATCACAGCATCCCTTCTGATGCCTGTGGCAGCACTTCTAATAGAGATGGAGAGTGTAGAATTCAAATATGGGGCACAGAAATGTCGGTTACTTAAACCGTTTTCCTCTGGTGGACTAACTCTTTATTTCACTTTTCACATTGGCTCTGGCAATATTCAGTTATATTTCTTATTTTTTTTTCCTAATGCATAATTATAGGGAAAAAGAAATATATTGCCTCTAAAAGAAATTATCTACAGAAGTCTTATGAGTTGAGAGAGGTCTGACCCCAAGACGAAGACATTTCAAATTGTGTTAATAAAAAATGTGAATATCAGATACAGAAAACCATGAAATTGAATGCTCAATCTGGCATAGCAACATCATCCCTGGTATATATTTTACACTGTATGGCTAATTAAATCATAAAATACTACTCAAAGCCCATGCCATGAAAGGGTACACCTTATAATTCAAAACATGACTTTCACTTAACCTCTCAATGTCTGTCATATGTATCTTTCTTCTAGTTTCTACATCCTTTTAAAAATTCTTATTTTTATTTTACTTCATTAAGGATTTTGTTTGCATGTATATAGGTGCTAGTGGCCAGGAGAAGGCAGCATGATTAAGAACTGCAACTGGAACTGGAATTAAGAATAGTCAGCTGCCATGTGGGTGCTGGGATCCAAACCTGGGTCCCCTACAAGAACCATCGTGGATCCATCTCTTTAGTCCATCTGGATCCTTCTTTCTACATCTTTCATCTATAATTTAATAAAAGATACCGTATTTATTCAGCATTTGATGCCATATATTTTCTTCACATAATTTATCAATTGTGTTTACATTAATCTTTTCTCATAGCTACATGATTTTTAAGACTGTCAGGGTTAAATGTCCTATTTCTGTACTTTGAATAAAGAAACAGTTGGATGGCAGTTCATGCTAATTAGAATCTCTGAGTTCATCTAACACTTTTGACTATTAACATTCTTCATACTGTTCTATCCTTTCATTGTTATTTACCATCATCAGTCACATCATATATACTTTTAGTTTTCTTATTTTTACGCAATTATTTCAGAACTCTAGAATATAAACTCCATAATGTAGTGAGATTTCTCTGCTTTGTTCCTGTGTTCCAGAATGAAGAATGCTTGCTACATTATAGGTACTCAATATATATTTATTGAGTGACTCAACAGGATGATGAAAAGATTTCTTATCTACATTGGGTGCCTGAATATTTTAAAGAAGTATCATCAAAGAATTTACTAGGTATTTACCAGCAAGCATATGTTATTCATACACGATCTCGTGATTGGTTTTCATCATAATAAGTAGGAATAAAAACATTCCCTGAAAAAGACTTCCTGACTTAAAACAGAGCCTATACCTATCTCATTGTCTCAGAAAATTTAAGTAGATCTTTTTAAGCCATCAGTTGGTATATTATAGGATAACTACAATAGTACTTAATAAATAAACCCTTGTAACTGCTCCTCAAAATGGTGCTAACTCTGAGAGGATTCCCTATAATAACCCAGTCTACTGTGTAGACTCCAGAGGAATGTGAAGTCCAAAGAGAGCAGGAAACATGTGATGATCATAAGGCGATCACAATAACAGCCTTAGACCACTTTGTACCCAAACTTGCATTCCTAAGTTAACCAATACACTGCCATTTGAAAAATAATTTAAAAATCAGGAGAAAACATGGCCTTTTACTGGTATTTAAGTGTGTGCAATTAAGTGGGGATTTCCAATGGAATGCCATTTGTTATTTTTAGATTTCAGCAAAGAATGATGAAACTGCACATGTCCAGGGGTTTATCTCAGATAAGTTGGAAAAGAACTCCCCAGACTTACTGGTTATAAAATATGCCAATAGCACAAATGCTGACCATGATTTGACTGATACTGTAAATGCAGAGAGTAGCCATCTTCTTGTTCTTCTCTCTCCCCTTCTGTCCATCATTCCTCTCTTCCTTTTGCTTTCCTCTTTCCTCTATATTTCCATGAAGCTTGTTAACATGCACATACAGACATTTAGTCATCTGTATGTGAATGGTTGCTGAGACTGGTTGTCCTAAGTGTCTATGTTGTAATGAGTAATGAATCTTTATCAGATAAACATGATTCTGTATATATTTATATCTGGATACACAAAAGAGAAAGAATGAAGAAAAGAAAAAAACAAATCAATAGAGGTGGTGGGAGTAGGAAGAGCTATTGATATTTGGGCCACTAGAGCTGATTTCTCAGGAAAAAGAACAATCTGTTAGGAATGTTTTCTGGAAGTCTACAGCCTAGCAACTTCCCGCAAAGAACCATGTTAGTCCATCTGTCTATTCTCAATTCCAGTGAACTGAAATAGGATCACTGAGTTAGCTCTTATCTGTTAAAAAAGAAGAAATGGATGCAGCATACTAAGTAGGTGGTTACAGTTGAGTCTCTGAAATCTTTGTCAAATTTTTCATAATTTCTTTGGAGAGAGGGGGAGTAGGAGGAGGATAGAGAGAAAAAGAAAGAGAGAGAAGGAGAAAGGGGAGACAGAAATAATATGAGCTCATATTACTTTTTCCAACTATTTCTAGTAACCAAAGACACTAACACTGTTTTCATCTAAATCATTGAATATTAATGCTTTCTTTTGATTTTTTATTCAACCCTTAGATGTGGTTATTAATAGTGTTTGTGTATTATCACTGACTTAATTTTTTCTTATTTTCTTATTTTCTGTATATGGGTGATTTTCTGCATATATTTCTGCGTACTACCTGCAATTCTGGGGCTAACAGACACTGGAAAAAGAAATCATATCTCCTGGAACTGGTGTTACAGATGGTTGTGAGCCACCACGCAGGTTTTGGGAACAGAACCTACTTCCTCAGGAAGAACATCAAATGCTCTTAACCTCTGAGCCATCTCTCTAGACCCCTCCCATTGACTTACTTATATGTTCTACTAATCCTCATGATAAGTAATCTGTCAAACAATCATTCAAATATAGTACTAGGCAAGGAAAGGATTTTTAAGTAAAATAAATTAATCAATCAGTAACATTTCAACATTTTTTGTGTAAGTGTATGTATACATAAACGTACATGTGTATTAATGCATACCTTTGTCCATGTAAGGTCAAATCTTTATTTTGATGATCTTAACCATCTAATTTGGGAAAATCACTTTACTTAGCAAGTTCTCTGCTTTTTCTTCTGGAAAAGAAGTTAAACAGCATTAGCTTTGAGAAGTTATTGTAAAAGTGAATTGTAATTAGTAATTCTCAATTGCAGCAGCACTGTTAGTAGCTGCCGTTTTTACTTTCCTGGTTTCTGTGGTTACTCCAGGTTACATGCTCAAATTTGAAAGTTGGGAGCAAGCACCCACACATGAGAGGGAACATGCAGCATCTGTCTTTCTGAGTATTTCATATTAGACAATATAAAATAAAACTGAAGAAAATAAAGAATACAACAACACTGCTACCTTACGTGGTGTTCCTAGAAATCAAAATCAGGCTGTCATCACAGGTATGTTTGAATATAACAGCCTAAGAGATGAGAAGAGAAAACTAGAATGATGTATGAGCAGTGCTGATGAAGGTAAGGAGAAGGTAAAGTTGATACCTTTTGCTCGATAGGCAGAGGGTTAGTGGGTGGTTTCAGGACCTCGCTATCTAAACTGCTCTTCAGTGACTCATGATTCTCTTCACTGTGGTCCATGTAGATGCTTCACAGTTCTTTTCCTTTCTCCACAATCTGCGTAATACTTTCGAGTTAATAATATATGTTTATAATTACGGTTTAAAACGTCATTTCTGCAGAAATGGAAGGCAGTCAGAGAGCACTCTGAGTGATGGAGATGAGTTGTTCACTCAGCAGCATTCTGGGTGATAATTGTCATGCTGCAGCCATGGCTTTATGACCTGCTATTTCATTATTAAGTTTAATGTTTAGAGGGTGTGTGTCCTTTTATTAATAATCTTTGAAGTATTTATCTTGGATATTTTTCTTTGCTATGAAGAGACAGCATAACCAGAGCAACTTGTAAAATGAAGCATTTGATTGGGGTCTTGTTTACAGTTTCAGAGGGTTAGTTCGTGATCATCATGGCAGAGAGGGTGGAAGCATGCAGGTGCTTGAGTAGAGCTTACATATTATTGATAAGTTGTCGGCAGAGAGACTGATCCTGCCTTTTTAAACCTAAAAGTTCACCCCTCGTGACATACCTCTTCTTTTCAAAACCTTTCTAAACGGCGTACCAACTAGGGGCCAAGTATTCAAATCTAAGCCTATGTAGGCCATTCTCATTCCAACCACCATAATATTCCACTTGGTTTTTGTCTGTCTAATTATATGAAAATTTTAAAAACTTACATAGCCTTTTTGTATGATATAATTTTAAATGCGTTCTTTAAAGTACAGTTTAGCTTCTGAGTTTCCTATTTCTAATCTAGAGCAGGTAAGGCATTTAGTCAAGTAAGACAGCCTTCAGTGAACTGAAGGACACTATTTGAGTACTTACTGCAGATGTGCATGCTATTGCAAAGATTACTTATATGATTCTATGCAAACTGAGACTAGAGCCATATTTCTGACTATAAACAAACAGGAAACCCAGAATTTCAATCCCTAGAGATTTACTAGAAATTTCTGTGTGACTTCTCAAAGAAGCAACATTAGCCAGTCACTTAACAATTATATGATAAATAGTAGATACAACACTGAATTCTGTGAAAGACACAAATTCAGTCAAAGTAGGATAGAGTTTCCTTCTATCTATCTATCCTTTGGAAGAATAAACTGTATTCTGGAGGCTTTAGTGTAGAAAATCTAATCTGCTCTAGACTCTTGTACGATGATTAGGGTACTTAACTAACCCCTTCCTTGCTTTGGGGTATATTGAACTCTATATAAACTTACTAATGAGTTATTTTTGTTAAATATATAGGTGATAATGCTTCGAAATAGGTCTTTCCTTGATTAACAAAAGAATGTTAGAGTCCCTGGAGTCCAGAGTCACTGTTTTAAAGAAAACGACAGTGGTTTATTTTTAGATTTATCCAGGATCATAAATTGTTTATGAGCTGTGTTCAAAATACACAAAGAACAAAAATAAATCATCCTAAGATTCTCTTTTATAAATTGGAAAAAATTAAACAGGACAAAGACTTTATACCATTTGGAATTGAAGCAATTACTAACTAAAGCCAGAATGCTTGGGTTTTACCAAATTAGAAACACTTTTCTTTTAATTGAGGAAATATTGAGCAATCTCATTCCAAATACCCAGGTCCTTTTTCAAGGGATACTATACTAAATCATTCTGAATTGTGCAAAATAATTTGTTGCTGTAAAAAGAACCTTGGGTGTTTTCGTTGAAAGTGAATGATGTTTTCTGTTAATTATTTTATACCGTTTTCACTTTCATTCACTGTATTGCAGCGTGCCATGAATATCAGAATTGCAAAAACACTAAAATAACTTTGAGGTAATTGATACAATTATGCTTAAGTCATTGCTTTCGAAATTTTGCAAGTTCCACCTAACGAATAGTTGGAGATTATTGATCCAGAAATCTGCACGGCTCCCACAGCAGAGACAAAGCAATGCACCTCAGTTGGAAAGCAAAGCATTTTCTTATGTACCACAAAAGGCTGCAGCTTTAAGCAGTATAATGGATTGCTGTGGGAAGCTTTACGCAGAAATGCATAAAATGAGTCCATTTTTATCAAAATGCTGTTTATGGGCTCTCATTCAGCCTGAGTGTATATCTGTGTGGGCTATTAAAAAGCCCAAGTTTCTAATGGGCAGCAAGCATGTGGTTGAGCATTAGTCAGCATTTTCTACTCAATGCTCCACACACTGAAATAAATCCAGGAAGAAGTCAATTGTCAACACCCCTAAACAGTGCTGCAGGAGAGTGGGCTGGAAGAATGAAATAACTAAAGGGTCACATTTAGGTGAGTGAATGAGATAGGTTTGGTTTAGATAAAATTTCGATTTAACAGTACTTTTTACATAAGCCAAACATGTCACACTATCTCAGACTTGATTCTACAGCCTTAGGAACTTCATTTTGGCAATTTTAGCAATCTCTCTCTTTGCAGATGGTAAAGATGTGTTATAACCAAGCTTCTTTGCTGCAAACTGACCTCTTCCCTAATAGTATTTTGATTAAGACTGCAAATATTTAGCTAGGATTCACCCACAACATTTGAGGCTGCTTTTTGAGAGAGGAGTAAGCAAACCGTGTTAGCAAGGCTATCTTAGCTGTGGAATGTTGAAGAATGAAAACCTAAATACAAAAAGAAAATGTTGCTAAAGCACGCAGAAGGCAAAGCCTCAACCTGAAGATCCCCAGCTGAGAAATCCGTCTGCAAGATGAGTGAGTGCCCAGGGCCATCATTTTTGAAGGCTTCCTGGCTTTCACGCTGGCATTTCTTTTGAAAAATAGCTGTAAAAGTCTCCCTCTGACTTACTTATCAAGCAGGAATGTTGGGAAGCTAAACAATGTTGGTAGCGTTTAGGCCAGCCTTTGGACACAAGGCCATTTTAGTAAATCCACCACACTGGTTATCATCATTTTCATAAACCACCAAACTGGCTATTATCACACCCTAACTCCACAGGAGGAGCAGAGATTGGAGGCTTTCAATAGATCAAGGTCAGACTATTCTCCATAACAAGTTGAAGGACAGACAGAGTTACAGCTGAGACAATCTCAGCCCCAAAATACAATGGAATAAGGCAAAACTACACTTAATAAAGAAAAACTCAATTATTAATAATTATAAAAATTGCTACTTGCAGAGTTAACAATAACTTGCAGAGTTATGTAAGGATCACAAAACTCATGAATTCTTCTTCTAGAGGACCTGAGTTTGGTTACTAGCACACAAGTCAGATGGTGCACAACAGCCTGTACCTCCAGCTCAGACTATCCACTAGCCCTGGCCATATTGTCCAGCTGTGCTCACATGTACAACCCTGAACCCCAGACATATATACGTAACTTAAAAATAAGGGGTTTGAGAGATGACTCAGGGATTAAGAACACTTTTTCTTACAAAGAACCTAGATTTAGTGTCCAGCACCCATGAAGTGGTTCTCAAATATCAGTAACTCAATTCCAGGATGCCTTAGACCCCCTCTGGTCTCCACAGGCACTTCACACACATGTGGTGCATGCACAGTCAAAACACTCACACATAAATTTAAATAACTAAATAAAAATAATCTAAAGACACACAATAAAATCTTAGGAACTTGCCCATTTCCTTCAAAATCTATGGATGTTTTATTTATTGCTTAAATACGTATATATTTAAGTTGGCTAAATTAAAACTGAAAACTCTGATACCCTATGTTTGATAATAGCTTAAACACAATTTTACTACTTTTGCCTTCAGTTGACATATTTACAGTTTGAATTTAACATGGGTATTTCAGTGTTCATGTTAAATTTTTTTAGTGGTGTTTAATGGTATTATCTTTTTTTGGTAAGGTATTCCTCAAATTTTAGTGACTATAGTTGTCCCACAGATTATTTTTAGGCTTTAATGGAACCAGAAACCTAGAAGTTTCCATAGTAATTTTAGCTGGCCCTATTACACTGAGTGGAACCTTTCCTTAGGATAAGTGTCATAAGTCATTAAACTGATCTATTTCCTTGAAATATAAGTTTCACTTTAGTTTCTACAAACATTTACAGGCTTGCTGGTTGCATCCAATTTTTAAAGGTGTTTTTTTTTCCCCCTACAAATTATTGTTGTTGCAGCAGACCTGATTAAATTAGAAGCACATTGTCATATCTAGAATTCATGTTAGCAGTATGTTATCAGCAGTTTATAACAGCTTATACTTCTATTCCCAGTTATCAATGCAAGCAGGAGAAGCAAGACTTTGAAGCCAACATTGGCTACACAGAAAGATCTTGTCTCATAAAGCAAGAATAGACGTTGTGTCAAGGAATTTATTAGTAATAGTCAGAGCACATGAAGAAATGAAAGGAACTAACAGATTTATCCCTCTTATTTAGCTGAGAGTTTTCTAGAAGCCTCTCAGTAAGAACTATACTTTTAAGTTACCAGCTATTATAGTGAAGATAAAACTAGCAATGCATTCACAGACTGTTTGATAATTATTATTTTTTTACTTGAATATAGCTATGATGTAATCATCCACGCAGATTAGCACTGTTGATGTTATACTCTTTCTTTTGATTCTTTACACAAGAGTCCCAAGTTCACCAAAACCATAGGGGAAAATATAGGAATACTATCAGTGAATTATAAATCAGAATAAAAACACAGTTACATAAACAGTCAATTGGTATGTGGGGTCATTTGTTTCAGAAAGGGCCATTTTTGTTATTTGTTGGCCCTGAAATCAAGGTAACTTTGCTTAACTCAATGTCTAGACACATCTTATAATCAACTCTTTAAGAGGAAAGTTAAAAAACATCAGCATTTAAGATATCATGCCAGGAATATTTACCTTACTAAGCAATATCATTGCAAATTGTTATGTAACAAAATGTTATTACTTAAAAAATTTACATCATCAAACCACCCAGAAAACAAAGTACAGCAGAACATTAAGCTGAATCAAAAGGAAAAGAATTTTAGAAAATGCATGCTTACCCTTGATTGGATATGGGCAGGAGATATCCAGGTAAGAGGCAGAAAATACCAGACAGGAAACATTTGCTGGCCAGAGATGATTAGGTAAGAAATACACCAGTATGTGTGCTCACCCCTGATTGGGCCTGGGGGGAAACACATAGACACAGAGGATCTGTCTTTAGAAAATCCCAGCTTCCACTAGCTCAGGGCCATCATGGAAGAGTCTCAGGGGAACCTCCATGTGGTCCTGGCCATCATGGAGGGATTTAAGGGGTTCGCACGGGGCAGGTGAGGGGTGTTCTCTGTGGGCCTGGCCAGCTTCCCCCATTACTGGCCAGTATTAAAAGCTTGCTTAAAATTCAATCGAACTTTGAGGCAATGATTTTTTTTCTTGACAGATTTGGAATTTACAAGAATACTATTATTTTATTTGGCCTTTGGAGCTACATAACAAGCTTGACCCCAAACGCAGCCAACATCTTTCTCTGCTGCTGTTTTCATTCTCAGTGTTTGTTTTTCATTGAGAATACTTTCCCCAAGGGAAATGCTCACACATACATAAGCCTATAATGAGAAGCAGGTTGTCCAGCCCTTGGTTAAAGTTTCTGAGCTGCCTTTTGCATGAGGTTTCACCTAGCTTTGCCAAATAACAAAATGATCAGGCAAATGTAGGCTGTTTTCAACAATAGCAGAGAGGTTATTGAACAGCACTTCCTGGAACCCGACTTCCTTTGAGGAATCTGCCAAGGGTACATGTCACGACATAAGGCTGTGTTATATCTGATAATAATAGTACTCTTATCTCACTGAATGTTAGGTTTTCTTGCTCATAGATAAAGGACCACCATGAAGTTTAAAGCACAGTGGTGATATGCAGCCATTGTGAATTTTTAACACCATGATGATAATAATTAAGTGTAGATATGAAAAAAGCTATGAAAGCTGTATGTTCACTAACTTACTGTTAGGTGTAGGATTGATGAGTTTTATTTTCCTAGAAGAGAATTATAAACCCAAGTACTTGTACAGTACAGTTATTGTGTGAAAAGAAAGTAAATCTGTCTTTCTTCTCTGTTACTTGTTTATCTATGTAAGTAAATAAAGAAACGCTAGACATCCAAGACTATCACGAATGGCATGTGGTCAATGGAATAAATTCGTAGATTGTTCTAACGCTACAATGTTGATGTTGATGTTGACATTGTAGGGTAAAAGGATCAAGGAAAGAACTCCTGACCCTGACTTGACCCTGAGCCCTGGGCCAAAGTAAAAATACTAATTTCCACAGTGGCTGTATGCCTTTGCAGTCTCATCAAGAGATGAGTTTTCCCTTCACTACCCATCCTCACCAGCATAAGCTGTCATTTAATCTTAGCCATTCTTAGGGGTGTAAGGTGAAATCTCAAAGTAGTTTGGGTTTGAATTTTCCTGGTGACTAAGGATGTTGAATATTTCAGCTATTTATGTTTCCTCCTTAGAGAATACAGAACAAAGATCTGTATCTCTTTTTAATTGAGTAATTTATTTTCTTGATATTGATTTTTTTTAGTTCTTTATATATTTTAGATATTAGCCTTCTCTAAGGTATATGATTTGTAAAAATATTTCCCCATTATATAACCTGCTGCTTTATCTAAATGATAGTGTTTTTTGCTGTGCAGAAGTTTTCCAGTTTCATGAGTCTCATTTATTAATTGTTGATCTTAGTGTCTGTGCTGTGTCTTGTCCAGAATGTCTTCTCCTGTGCCAGTAAGTTCAAGGCTATTCTTCATTTTATCTTCTATTAAGTTCAGTGTATTCGGCTTTATATTGAGTTCTTTGATCTATTTGGACTTGCGTTTCCTTCAAGTCAGGCGATAAATTTAAATTCTTCTACAAGCAGCCCTCCACTTTAATCAGCACCATTTGTTGAAGATGCTGTCGTTTTTCCAGTATGTGCTTGTAGCTTCTTTGTCAAAAATCAGGTGTTCATAGGTGTGCGGATTTAAATCAGAGTCTTAACTACATTTTTAGTAATCATAGCTTTTAAAGAAATTTATTTAGATAAGTATGTCTCAAGTTGAAAACTTTGAAGAAAGTATTTATTCATTTATTAATCACCATTTAAACTTTAATAATAATAATAATTTATTCCATGATGGGACTTTTATGGGGAAATGTTAAATTTAGGATATTAAGCAAAAGAAGTAAGCGTGATTACTCCCAAGGGCTGAATTTCTTTTCTTTCTTTACTCTTTCCCTAAGAATGGTTTATCAAATATGTCAAAGTCAGGGGGAAGTGATCCAAGAAATCCCACGTTCCTGAAATGTTTGCCAGGTCTAAATTAAGGATTCAGTCTCTTAATCCAGTGTCAACAAACACACCCCAGCCTCTTCAGGAATCCATCCCAGGTGGCTCATGTTAGCTGTTTTTAAATCCTAAATAGAAAGTCTTCCTAGGTTTTTTATAGTTTATGTTAATAGAATAAATATATCTAGTTCATAAATAACTCAAAATATTAAAGATAGCGTTCATTCTCCAAAGCAGACTTTTCTGAGAAACTCTCATATCCAACATTTCACTTTGTTAAGAGATTCTGGAAATCAAATACAGTTCTCTATCAAACATGCTCCTCTGGCTCTATAGAGGCAATCCATGAAATTTTCACTACTGTTCAACTGTGAGAAGAATCTCTGGGTACAATGATTTTGTAGCTGTAGGAGGATACAGTACACACGAGATAGTTAGGGATATAACACCTTGTAACTGGTTAAATGTGATTGAATCAAATATCACTTTTTAGAACAAAAGCTACTCGATTCCATGATCATGAGTTATTTTCTTTCATGTGTGGATCACTGAAATGGAAAGATTTTTTGATCCCCTTGTATGTAGGAAGAAACATTACTATGATTGACTAGTTACAGATTCTTGACCAGTTAGTTATATTGTTGTCTAAGTTTCATAAATACCTATTCATAGAAAAACAATCATATATTTAAAACCCCATTCAGAAGCATATCAAATAAGTCTGTTAATTCAAGTAGCTGTCAAATAAAAAGTCATTGTTGCTATGCACAGGCTTATTCCTGATCTTTTAACTCCATACAAAAGCATCCTAAATTTACCTAATTTAATTCTATTTTATAGGCATTAACATATGACTCTAAGAGGTTATTTTTGACTGATTGGAAGTCTCATGAAATAAAAGTGAGGCATATGAAATATCTTTTGACACAATAATGACACAAAAATATGATTAAGCCTCCATGTGGTAAAGAACATTGGGATTTATGGCATATTTATTCTGATCGTTGGGTGTGATGATGATATTCCATGAACTCATTCAAATTACTAAAGAGCAACCAGGGGAAAGATGGCATCTGGAATCTTTTTATGTATCCCTTACCCTTGGAAAGTTCTCAAGAAGATGAGGTGTGAGCTAGAAAAAACAAAGGCTCAGTTAGCCACAAAAATTTCTGTATATTGCTATATTGTGTTTGAAAATCTCCCTGATGCTCAATGTAAATACCATGACAGTATTTAGAATTAGAGTTGGAGATAAAGTGGTCCTTGAAAGTGTACAGATAAAAGCAGAGCCAAGAAATGGAACTATTTCCAGGGCACATCACTGAGGATATGTGTTAAGACCATGTCATAAAAATTTACATTCTTTCTCAAGAAAGAGGACCAGGAAAGCTAAAAGCTGGTGTAATGCATGATTGGAGAGGATGGTCTTTGAGTCTGTTTGCATAGAAATTATGAATGTAGAATCTAGAGAATCCGGGGCTGTCATTGAGCCCAGGAAGACGTTCATCTTCAGTGATCCCATCTTATTGTAAATCAGTGTTGGTGTGTCACGTTGACTAGAGGTGAACTCTTGATAAGTATTATAAATCACCACCTTAAAGAAAAGCAGAGTTATTTAGTTCACAATTACAAGTTACAATCCATCACTGTAGTTAAATCTAGGCAGCAGGAACATGAAGAAGCTACAAATAGTACATACACATCCAAGTGCAGGAAATAAGACATTAATTCATGTATGCATTCATTGCTCCGTTTTCTTGGCTATAGATGTGATTTGACCAGTCTGCTCAAGCTCCTGCTTCTTCTCCTGTTCCTGTTCTGCCACTGAAACTAGGAATTGAAATAAATCTTTTCTCCCTTAAGTTACTTATTCATGGTATATTATCACAGCCTCAGAAAAAGACACTAAGACAATGTGATTCTATTAGGCATGAAGTTTATATGCTAAATGTTAGAGTATTAAGGCCTTATAACTTTTAAACTATTGGAAAATGAGTTCTCAGTTTTTGATGATGATATCTTTGTGATTTAACTGTGATAGGACCAGATGGGATATATCATTTGGAGAACAGAATCAAAGAGATGGAAGTTTTGTGACTATTCAAGGAACGCATGTAAGTCAATGCAGCTACAGTGAAATGAGAAAAGATAGGCAGATGTAGAAGACACTGTAAACATAGAATTTGACGTTATAAATACTACATTTATTAGAAAAATGGCTCACACAAAACTGGATCTCAAATTACAATGCATAACACTGGAAGAATAACCTGAAGATTTTCAAGTGTAATTAATATCTGTTGAAATGCAAGATATTTAAAAGGAATATGAATGTTTCCTAAAAGCGGCACATAGATTTCTTTCCTTGTTTATTTAATTTGTATGAGGTACATTCAATAAAACAGAACCTTTTGGATTGGATTGATTTGGTTCTTTTTATTAATGTGTATGAAAGCAATTTGATTAGGTAATATAATCATAATACTAATGATATGTTAGAATTGTGTAATATAAAAATATTGAAGAGCATTTCATATACTCTCAATAATTCTATCATATATTAGTTAATCTTAGATATGACCATTATTTTCAACAGAATACAAAATGACAAGTATAATGTTATGACTACATAATAATAATTGAAGGTGCACTTTGTGGAAGACGCCTATTGTGTATATTCCCTTGACTTTACTCATGGATAATTTATCACTTAACAAAATATTTTATCTGAGATTCATACTTCACTCTTCTGAACACAAAATAAAGCCAACCCTTTAATGTGATTTAGGTTGAACAATGAAAGAAGACATGAAGATGTACATAAACTGTAATACTTGCAACCAAATTCCTAAACAAAGAATGCAGCAGCTTATTTATGCCTAGCCGTTGCTTTCTCTGTCACAGTTACCAGAAACACTCACTGAAATGTAATTAAGTAATTATGTTTTGCAGATTTATAAAAATCTCACCAGTTGGTCTCTAAAGTCAATGTGACCTGCAAACTATGAATTTCAGTCCATCATTTAAAGTGCCAAGCTCCTAATTTTTTCCATCCAGGGGAATGATGTGTTACATAGGATGCCAAATAGAAGCTGTCACATTCTCGTCTATTCCATGAACTGTCTTGTAGGATGTGAGAATTCTCTCTGGGAACATACCACATACCTAAAGATTTTCTGAAGAATGTATTTAAGAATCAAGAACTCTTTTTCAAAAAGAACTCACCAAGTTTTCAGACACGAAATAAAACATAAAACCACAGAAGTAACAAATCTTTGCACTTACCATCTTCTCATTTAGCTTTGTCATCTCTATACTTTTATACTAATTTTATCTCGCTGAAAGTCCAGAGAGAAGAAAACAGTATCCAAGGACAAAGGTTTTGCTGAAAAACTGTAATGAAAAAGACCAAGCCTTAGACTTGGTCCCCTGCATTCTTAGATTCCACTTCTGTGGGTTCAAGCAGATATTAATAAAAACACAAAACCAATGCACGTACTGAGGATATACTGACAATTTCTTAAAATTATTTCATGAACAACAGTACATAACAGATATTATGTGGCATTTTGTAGCAGCTTTGCTTTGTTGCTGTGCTTGGTATAGCACAGCCCTACAGAGAGTACAAGGATCACATAGGCTATTAGCTAGTCCCATTTTCTGGGCAGGAAACAGGTTCTACATCTTTATCTTTAAAAAGACAGCACTGCATGCTTAGCATTTCTGGTTTACCCAGTGATATCTGTTAATGAAAACAACCTTTGTTGTATTGTAGGGAGCACAAAGGTTGTTGCTATATCAAGCTCTCACAGGTAGGACCAGAGGTGACTAATAGTTTAGGTAACTATTGCCTATAATCATGCACTATTGCCTATAATAATTGAAATAGTCACTGTATTTTCTGAATGGACAAGGTCTCCTTCAAGCTCCTACAATCAGGACAAGAGATGGTTAATATCCCAGGTGAGTTCTATGCTATTTGTATGAGCAATGCAACATCAGATCCTCTTCTATGCCCCTAAGACAATACATGTAACCTATCTCTAGAACCTATCATTATGGAAGAAGTGATATGTACTTTGAGAAGAGTTTTGATGTAACTATGCCTCCTTGTATGCACAAAATGGAGTTACACCAGGAGCGCTTTTTTGTAGTTAAAGATGCCTACAATAGATTGCCCAGTGTCGGACTCTAGAAATTTGAACCAACACTGACTACTGAGTTGTGTTGAGCCAGACTTCCTTCTTGCCTCATAGGGATCATTATTTTGCCAACCTTGGTGTTTGCTGAGCCCCCCACATGATATTGATTTCATTTTTACTCATTTTATTCACAAAGATCCTATGACTATCTATAATTATCCATGATAATCTACACCAAATTGATGACTTTTTTCAGACTATGAAGAACCACGTTATTTTATATACATGCTTATGAATATGTATGTTGTAAACTTGAATACCAAGTTAAGTTAATTACTGGTTTCATTAGCTCTCAGATATTGTAAATTTAAGGTGATCATGTTTAGGAAAGTATGTACAAGATTAAACTACCTTTGTTAGAGGAATGTAATGAGTGTCTTTCCAACAAGAACCATAGCATACTTGGTATCAAGACAAAACACATGTGTTGCCCTAATTAACCATTAAGAAATATGCTGCTATAGTCCCACCTTTGACATTACTGGTAGGAACTTGAGGATACAGAGCAAAAATAGCTAATTATCTGTAATTCATACTTCACTAGTAGAATATGCTCTTCATTGGAACTTATTTTTCATAAAATCTTGATTTTTGTCTCAATTGTTAGCAAGACTCTCCGTATTTTCTACAGTGATTTTAGGATATGAAACTAGTATTTTGCAATCACTGTCTTAATAATTTCAACATGATACTAATGGTCATTTGGAACACTTAGACTCTTTCCTTTCACTGGTCATCAATATGCCCCTAAATGTATGTGACCTCATCTTTATGCTACTTTCAAGGTCACTTTTCTGGTTCCATTTTTCAGACTAGAGATCCCTCATTCTCTACTGTTTCCATGATCTCTTGACTATTCAACTCTGAAACTCCTGGCTTGACTTTGGGTGTACTCCAAGTTTCTCATTTGTCTTTTCTAGCTTCAGAGTGGATGTTTTCATGCAGATAACCTAATGTCCTTTCATATGTCTAAATTTTAACATCATCCCTCCTGCTCTAATGATGTTTTATTACCAAATTAACTAGTTACATGGTTATCTCTGCTTCTGTTAACCTAGAGTATCCTGAGTTCCTGTAAAGTCCTTTTCAAAAATTAATGCTGCCTCATCACTTCCTTTTCAATAATGTCTGCATATTTAACACCCTTTGCATCCAATCATCTACCTCAATATCACTTGTCTGAATTTATAGCATTATTATTCTAATTGGTCTCTGGAATCTCCTACTGTAATCTATCCAGCACTCTGTTATCAGTTTAATCTTGTTAATATCATATTCTGCAGCACAAAGCCTCCAATGACCTTCTATACAAGCCAAGGTAATTTATCCCCATATCTTCATTATTACCATGTATTTTGTCTGAGTATATGTCAATGGTTGGAGCATCTTACTCTCCTGAAACATCCTTTTTTATTCTTTTTTCTTATCTACCTTCACTCAGTGAGAAACGTAATTAAGGTAAAATGAAATCATGTGCTATTTCTCTAACCCAGGGTACCTCATGTTGTTATAAGACACAACTAGTAAACTATTTAGAATGACCATACAAAGACACAGAGAAAAGGTATTTTGTAATCTGCAAGCCAAGAAGGTCTTCAGAAAAGTAACTACAGTCGTCAAACTTAGAACTGAGACAGCTTTCAGAACTGTGAATAATACACTTTGCTTATTATATCTACCAAGTAGGTGGTATCAGTCATAACAACCCTATCAAACAAATGTCCCTTGTCAAATTACCTGGGTATTTAGTTCTTTAAGAGTCTATGAACAAATGTTCAAGAAATTTCAATGTTCTTACAACACCCAAAGTTGAACCAAACATTGAGAAGAAATAAATAATATCTGTTTGAAGTTCATGTATTATGCTCTTAAAGGGATAATAAACTATGCAGAAAAGTGAAAACTTACATCTATTTACAACCATAAAATGTAACGCCTGTACTGAAGTAGGAATTTGCTAACTATGCTGAAAGCACTCCACTAATTTTTGCTTAGTCATATACTAACTTAATTTCTCTTTGGAGGAAACAACCAAGCTACCACAATATTTTATACTATTTTGAATTTGAGTTGCCATACATTTTTTAAGTGGGTAAATACCTGTTTCCTGGGTTTATTTAAAACTAAACTAGAACAAAATGAAATTCTTTGATTTTCCTAGTAATTTTAAGATTAGAAATGGCCTACATGATTTTCTTTCCAAAGTTTCAAATACTGCTCTTAACATATGTATGAATACTCAGAATGTCAAGACTAATTGAAGCAGTTATTTTTGCTGTTGACTCTTTCTCAGTACAAATAATTATCGTCAGGAGCCACAGCATGTAGTGATTATAAACCCTAAAATGCATTGAAATTTTTCTTATTTCTACAACTGTTGTTCTTTTTGAGATTGTAAATTTCATGCATTATTATGACTACGCATATAACATTTAAATTATAATCTTAACATGGGCTTTGTTACGTGTTTATATGAGTCTAAAACATAGTTAATGTGAATTTAATCACCACTTTGCTTCGTCTGCGTTCCTACTCTTTTCTCTTAATCCATACAAAGAAGGACTTAAGAAATCCTAAGTGTAAAAAACAAAAATTTGTTGTGAAGTAAGCACAGATGAAATGCATATTTATGTATATTTCAATAATCTAGGCCCATTTTTGTATTGTATACCTGGGGTAACTGATGCCTGCTGTGGGCCTGATACCATCCCCACATTTTTTTAGCTATCTGTGAAATTCTCACTATTATCTTGCTAGAAAAATGACACAAACATGAAGTCATGTATTTACAAAGTCAATAATTCCTTGTGGGAGACATCATGGATGGTATCTGCTTCAGCAGACATTCGTTCAACTTTACTATATAAGTACTCGTCAGAAAGAAATCATAACGATTTGTTGACAGGTCTCGGCTTTCTATGCTATGTTGTTTAACCCTCGTGTAGAGCATGACACACAGTAAAAAAGAGACACCGCTTGTGAGTCATGGATGAGAACACACATCCACACATGGCACATGCTTCTTTTGGTTTGGGTTTTTTCTTTTGCTTGGATTTTTATTTTCTTGTTTAAGTCTCCCCCATTTACAATGCATAATGACTAAGAAGATGTTGTGGTATGCTATATGAAGTCTTAATTTTAGAAAACAAACATTTTTTTCCCCAAACACAGATAACTTGCTAAAATAAATTAATGCTGAATGTTTTGGTAGAGGTAAAAATTGTACATACTAATACTAAAAGATAAGAAGTAGAGGTCTATAAAGCAAAAGTGAGAATTAGGGAAGGCATTTTATGGGTTATTAAATTATAAATATTTTCCTTCTATATTTAATCAAGAAAAACTGCCTATGAAAATCAGCACACAACTGCTGAGAGGAGACTTTCTTCAGTGGAGCAGGAGCTTCAAGGATGTGTCCTCTGTGAGCTGTCACACTGCTGATCGGCTTCAGGTAATCAGCTGAGTTTGAGTCACTCGTGTTTCTATCTGTAAGTCCAGTAAATTCGTTGGTTCACTGCCCTGTGGCAGATTCATTCTCTTGTGTGTCATCAGTGTCCTATTTGGTGTAAACAGACATTTGCTTACATCATTCCAGGAAAAAGTGACCCACGGTTCCATATATGCAGATATTATGAATAGTTCTGCCATTGAAAGCAATGTGCTTTCAATGTGGTATAGAGACCTTTGGTAAACAGGCAGTCACACTGTACTCAGATCAGATGGTATATCCAGCTTTAGCTTTGAGAGGAACTTCCATACTGGTTTCTACACTGGCTGAACCACCAACACTGGATAGGCATTCCCTTTGCTTCATAGTTCTGTGGCATTTGCTGTTATTTGTTTTCTTAATTACTACCCTCCTGAACAGAGTAAGATAGAGACAAAAAGAGTTTTTAATTTGCACTTACCTGACAGCTAAAGATACTGAATATTCTAAACAATTACTCTTAAAACTAAGAGATTTTTTATGAACGTGAAAATTGAGACTCTTCAGTAGTGTTTCTCTATTGATCATTTATTTTTACAAACATGTATTTTTCAGCTCTGGGGACTGAACCCAGAACTTTGAGTGTACTGGCAAGAGCTGTCCCACTTGATTACAAACATAATATTTTATTATTGTTGTTGTTATTATTATTATTATTATATTATTATTGTGAGTGCGAGGCAAGATTTAATCCTGATTTACATAATCTAACTTGGAACTCACTTCATACAATAGCAAGGCCTGGAGCTTGTGATCATCCTCTCTCAGCTTATTCCATAGTAGGGATCACAAGTTTTTATTACTAAATCCAAATCTACTATTTGAAAGATATCATATTCTAAGATGAGATATAGAAATAAAAAACAGTCCAATGACAGTCATGTAACAAATATGAGCAGAGCATGAGACAGATGGTGTCATGAGCTCATCATTAAGAGACACAGGTCTCAAGTGATCAGTGAAGGCTCTTGGAAGGAGATAAAATATTAGTTAATTTCTGAATTAATAATAGGTGATCATCTGAAATAAATATAAAGGAGTAGGAGATATCATATTGATATAGAGTCAAAAGGAGGCATGAACAGCATACAAAGGGTATGCAGATGTAAATACACCTGGGGGTAATTAGTAAAAGGCAAGTAATAGATTGGAATTGCTAAGAACTGGTCTGGACAGAGTCACAGTGGAGCCCCCATAAGGAGGAGTAGAATGGAGAGAGGGGGAGAGAGGGGGAGGGAGGAAGGGAGAGAAAAAGAAAGAGACAGAGAGAGAGGGAGAGAGAGAGAGGGAGAGAGAGAGAGGAATCTGTATTAATCCTGTTCTCCAGCTATTCCCAAATCTGTCACTCATTATTTGTGAGAATCCCCTTTTCCCATATTATCAACTTCCTTTATGCTTACTCTATAGAGAAGCAGTTTGAATTTGCTGCCAAGAACCTTGCCTAATGAAAGACCTCATGTTTTGCATTTGCTCTACAGAACTTTCAGAGTTTTGTGTCTTACTCTTACATATAGCTTCTATGTCTCCTGAATATACACCTCAAGGTATATAATACATACACACCTGAAGACCTCATTAAATGATATGACCAGAACAGTTATCATGAAAGCTGAAGAAAAAAATGGTCAAGAGGAAAGGTAAAAAGAAAGCTATGAGGAGACAGTCTAAACAACCTATCACATAGCTAACATATTGTGCTCTGTGGTCAAGAGGCTTTTTAAAAAGTCCGTGAAACTATGCCTATGTATGCTTACATAACCCTCCATTCTGGAGCCAATGACACAGTTTTAGATATTTTGTACTCTGATGCATCTCTTACGTTATTTTCCAAATGACAGTCATTTGACAACATATATGTCTTCGACTGTGGGCCCAGACAAAAATGCGAGAGAAGTTTCAATATTTGCTTATCTGGCCAAACCTGCAAGGATGTTGTGTTATAGAAGGAGAATGGGAAATAGTTAAGTTTTGAGCTTAATGAATCCATGAAATATGCTCTGTTCAGGGAACACTAGGAAACTTTGACACATTCATATTATTTTATATCTAACACTAATAGGAAGGCTGTTGGGGGCAGCGTCTTTAAATATTTTGTATATGTTCATGTGTATTCAGGTACTCATATGTGTCCATGTGTCTTAGTGTGCATGTATGGATGTGTAAATGTGTATGGAAGCCAGAGAATAACTTCAAGTGTTCTAGATGACCAATTTTAAGTAAAATATTTGTTTTTTGAGCAATTCTTTTACTTAGGTAACATGCCCTGTTAGTCTCATTTCTTGTTGATATATTTATTCTCTGTAAGAATATAAATATCTCTTATATCAAGTAGTTAATTTGCTTTATATCAGCAATACAATATTTAAAGATTACGAATAAATCCAAGGTCAGATGTATTATAAAGTGATTTACAGCAGGTGGTCTCCAGGTTCATTAGAAAACACACTGAATATTCTTATATCTCAAAATTCACTGCCAAATAGATAAACATATTATAATCCAGAATATTTAGCAGCCATTTGTTTAAACCAAGTGCTTCTAGGTTCTCAGCTTTCTTGTGTTTAGATGTTCCTTTTTTTTTTCTTTTTTGCAGAAAATCAGAAGGAGCAATAAAAGAAAATTTGTATTGAACAGAATTTATTAGCTGAAGAAACAGAAGCCATCTCAAGGATGTAATCCTCTAGTGGATGCTTTGTCATAGTATGACCAAAAGTTTCAAAAGTCAAAATGCTAATATGTATCTGCGAGGCTGTAGGAGGTTAATCTGAGCTCCTTGCCCTCATTCAGTAACTTGGTGGGGAGGCATTGCCTGGAGCCATGAAAACAATGTCAGGAAACATTGTCTCCTCTGTATTCTTATTTTATTAGTAGTGTGACAAGTACATCTTTCCTTGAAAGGAAAAATAACTACTCTGCATTGAATTTGACAAAGTGGCCACATAATGACAACCAAGAACTGGCAGAATCTATATCTGTTTTTATTCCTTAAAGGAAAAGCACATGATTGAAGTCATTATCTCTAGCTGAAGTATGTAAGATAATGTGTAGAAGCACAGACTACTGTTATTAGTACATGTGATAGCTTGTCTTTACTCTCAATGGACACAAACTAGAATCACCTGAGAAGACAGTTTCACCGAGGAATAACCTAGATCAGACTGGTCAGTGCGCTTGTCTGTAGGGAGCTGTCTTGATTGTTAATTGAATTGGTATAACTCAGAATTTGGGTGTCACCATTTAAAAGGCTGGTTCTTCAACTGTGTAAGAGTAGGCAAATCTGGCAAGACAGCAGCAGCATGGGTCACTGTCCTTTCTGTTCTCCACTGTGAATGTGATGTGACCAGTGTATCAGCTCCTGATTCTCTGACTTCCCCGCAATGATGGACTGGAACCCAGAACTGTAAGTTGAAATAAGCTCTTCTTCCCCAAAGCTGAGTTTGGTTGTGATTTTATCACAGCAACAAAAACAAAAGGGAAATCACACATCATATCTTTCCACAACATTATGACACCTTTAAGCACTAATTATTTGAATGGGTTTACTTATTGTTCCCACTACATTAAATACTTTAGGTATGAAGGTAGGACATTTCAACACACTTGGTGGCACAGGGCTTCTTGTCTCTGCACTCAATAGATGAAGTATCAGGATCAGGAATTCAAGGTCAGCCTAGGCTACAGAGACTCTGTTACAAAAACATATGTGATTCCATTAAAATAAAATCCCTAGTGGCCCTTTGTATATAGTCTAATATTGCTTTGTGTGTTTCATGAGTGAGAGCATGAATGGATAAGTAAATAAGCCCATGAGTTCAGAGCATGAACCAGATACTTCTTATCAGGTACTTAAAGGAAATTAAAGTAAGTAAGAAGGTAGGACAAGATGATTTTGTAAATGGTTAAGAGATGAAGTTGTCAGCATCTGACTTAGAATTACAGTAAAGGTCCATCCATCAATAGGAGATGGTTGCTGTTCTGAACTGGTGCTCCTCAACTGCAGTAGCCATGTTATACATGAAATATAATGGGGATCTAGAGATCTATTCAATAAATAATGGATATGCTTTTATGAAGACTGCAATATTTACTTAAGAGAACTGTAGGTTTTGCCAAAATATAAGGTTTCATGAAAATGCTTTATTCTTAGACCATTTCAACATCTATGATGTTGCCTCCTCCTCATGTTGCAAAATAAAAGCCAAGTATTTTTTTTAATGTGCCATACTCAACAAAATTAGCACTATTTCCCATTTTCTCTTATTTACTTTTCTGACTTTATACTTTATAACTCTCTACTTCTCACTGAAGGCTCTTGCTGCTCTAGAATGAATCAAATATACAGTGCCCAGTCTTCAACTCTATGGCTTCATGACATGATTCATCTTCCCCAAATACAAACTATTTTAGGATTATACTTAGACATCACGTTCTCCATGCTGTCTGAAACTGTATGTTTCAATGTTTTACATTCCTACTCTATTTGGAATGTTATCAATTTATAATATGCATCAATTTATAAAGTCTCATAGATTTACTTTAACTCTTCCAAATCTTTGTGTGTGTGTGTGTGTGTGTGTGTGTGTGTGTGTGTGTGTGTGTGTTTATGCACACATACCATGGCACATCTGTAAACACCCAAAATAACCCCGTCAGTCCTCACCTTCCACCTTGTGTCAGGGTCTCTCATGTTGTTGGCTGCTGTATATGTTAGACCAATGGGCTGGTGGGCTTTGAGGGCTTCTCCTGTCTTCACCTCCTATCTCACTATAGGAACACTGAGATTACAAAAAGCATGCTAATATGTCATGCTGGCTTTATGTGGTTCTTGAGGTTCAAAATCAGGTCTTCGTGTTTATGAACCAAGGGATTTTACCCACTAGACTATCTCCCCTACCTTATAATGTTTCAATTCATAATATGTAAAGGAAGTAGATTTCATGTACCAACTTATACTATGTTAAGAGGGTAGATTTAATGTTAAGAGTTCATGCAATAAATAAATTCAGTACTCAAGAAATTGAAGAATTATATGTGGTTCATTTCCACCATTTTAGACAATTCAGATTTAGACAAATTATTTTAGACTTACTTATCCTGCTATTTAGCTTTACCATGTGTGTGTACAGAAATGTAAAAATACTTATTTTCAATGTTAAGGATTAGTTATAATAAGAATGTTAAATGTTCCCATTATACTTGACATGCCATGAACACTCATACAAGTGCTGCTGATGTTTGGCATTCTAATGATCATGAAATCTTTATTTAGTTCTAGAAGGTCCTTTCCTGGCATTTTAGACAAATGCAGAATGGCAATATCTGTGAGGTCACCAATTTCACTCTTTGTAATATTTCTCATTGTTCCAATTGGTTCAGCTAATGGTACAAACCAAGCCTCTAGAGAAAATCTACTATATTTCAAATTTATATTTTACATTTGAAAAGTGTGCTTCAATAAGAAACAAAAAAGTTAATTTGCCTACTACAAACAATTCAGAAGCAACTCTCAGTGTGTTGAATTACAATTCATGATTCCATGGCCAATTAACAACAGCTTTCTTGATCTATGATATGCTTACAATAGGAAGTCATATCCAGTTCCCATTATCACAGTATTTATTATAAAAATAACCCATGTGCTTTATAAAATGACTCACTTCACCTAGAAATATACATTTCCTCACAGAAAGAAATTATCTCCATCTCTGCCCTGCTTGAGGACTCCTGGAGACTCACTTCACCTAGAAATATACATTTCCTCACAGAAAGAATTATCTCCATCTCTGCCCTGCTTGAGGACTCCTGGAGACTCAAAATAATCTATACTTTTACATCAAATAGCTTTATGTATGTACATGTATATATATATTTGTGTGTGTATGAAGATATTGTGCATATATTTTATCTATACATCTCCATATTTTTCATTTCATTTTCACAGATTTTGATGGAATGTGATAATGAAAGTTTATTTTACTAACACAGTTATATTAGAAATGTAAGTGAATTAATTTGACAGAAATATAAAGAGATTTTGTCCTACATATACTAGTAAGGTGGGTACCTGAATATATTCTTCATTTCTACTTGTTCATTTAACACACAGAAACACAAGCATATTTTCATATTTTAATTGATTTTTTTAAATAGGAGCAATTTTTGCTGATAACCTAAACTTAAACATTAGTCAGATTTGTAAGCATAAATATACACATACAAATACATGTCTCAAAATCATTTAATGTTAAATTGTACAATAGTGAACTGTTCACATTATGCGCTTGATATAAATTTGCTAATGGGTTAAGGAAGAGACCCAAACTCCTGTCACAGCTGATAAGACCAGAAATACACATAGCTAGACTTAACCCTTCAATTTTGAAGCTTGAACTTTCACTTCATTAACTTGCCCTCCAGCCATCATTTGATTCCACTGCTGGGTCAGCCACTAGGTTCTGTGTACAATGAAAACAAAGTTATCTTAGGTGCAAAAAATCAAAAGGAAGAGAATAGAAAATGAAAATAATTCTGTGAGCTATTTCTGTTTCTTCGCTTTGCTTTGTAGTAGCTCAAGGGAAACTTGTCCTTGTTATTAAAAATAGACATGACACAAAAACATTGTCTCTGCTCTTTGACAGTGAGACATATTCTCTAGCTTGTCATCCCCCCTCTCCCTGGCAATTCACTGATCCTCTGCTGGTGCCCTTCTCCCTTGCTAATTCCCATGTGCCTTCTTAGCATTCAGTGAATTCGTGCTTTCTTTCTTCTCTGAAATCTAGTACAGCTTGAAGGTGTGATACATTCTGGACCAGATTTAATCACTCACTAAGCACAGTAAGAGCTGCCCTAATGGAATTCAAAGAGTAAATTATACTTTTAACAAACTAAATAGACAACCTATTGATATTTGCACACAGTAAAGCAAAGGCTGTTTACCAGCTCATCAAGCCCCATTTTTTACCATTTAGGGCTACATTTAACCTTCTTCATTATGTTCAAATATACTCATACAAGTAGATGCCAGCCAATGGGATATAAGCAGAATTGTTGTGTCTCAGTTGTGGGATGGAGGGCTTAGGAGAAGCTGTCCTGGATCGTTGCTCATTCTTGTTTCCATTTGGGTTGACTAAGATGCAGGCAATTGGATCATAAACAGGCCAAAGTTAACATAGTCACATGATCAGAAGAACATGCCAGAACATGGATTTCTTCCATATTGATTGAAGATCTTCTTGTGGTCAGGGTCTCTTGCTTTGAATCTTTTACTGGTGAGAGATAAATGTCTATTTTATTAAGCCATTGAAATTCTGGAGTTGTCCTTCAATAAAATTGTCTTAAAATGCCCATGGGGGATGACAACTGGCTTTATTTCCTTTGGTATGAGCAAGGCAAAGGCAAGTGATACAGGAGAAAAACCTGGGAGGAAAAGGCCAGGTGCCATGTTGCCTCACAGTCTAAAGAGTACAGATGTTCCAGCATAAACAGTAAGATCAGAAGACTGAGCTAATTAGCACTCACAAAGAGGAAAGAGGAAGCAAGAGGATGCACCTGACACTGAAAAGCTGGAGAAGCATTCACTGCAGCTGTCATCAAACTGATTATCTGAAGGCAAAGCAATGCTATTCTGTACAAGCAATATATAATACTTAGAGAACAGCAATTAGAATCATAAGTCCTTGAATAAGTGAATGGGGCCTGATGGTGTTTACTAGAGTTTAAATTGCTGGGGTAGTGGTAAAAAAGAAGCCCTACAAAGCACTTTCAACTTTTCACTCTGCAAACATTAATGGCAGACTAAGCCAAAATAGCTGGGAAAGCATAGGAGAAGTGAGGAAGAAAAGTCTAACAACCTGCATTTGTGGGGGTTCTCCCTTGAGGTCTCCCCCATCACCTGTTTCCATAGTAACTCCAGCTTTACAGATGGCACTCATTTACTGTCAAAATCCTTAATGAAATAATTTACTATGTATATGAAGAGTGCACTGCTCACCAGAGTAGTTCATGCTAACTCAGCAGCATAAGTGCATCCTAACAACACTAATATGCAGAGGAAATTTACTGACAATGTGTTGCTACAAGAGAAAAACAGTTAAGAGATGCATTGCAAGAGCTCCATTCTGTGGCAAGACAGTATCCAAAGCTCTTCCACTTGAGAACTGACACACTCCAAGGTCGGTCTGTGGAATTTATCAGCTGCTCTTCTTTGAATTTTCTCCTAGGTTTACTTTATGAACACAGAAATGTGGTGATAGCAAAGCCATTCCATGTGCAGCTTAATTTATTTCTTCCCTATGAGCCAATCTCAGGTCTATTTAATTTTGCTGTATGAAAATTATTTATAATGGCTAACATGAAATGCCTACTCCTTTACAATCATTGTGCAGCCCGGTCTCAGCGGCGCATCTTATTATTCGTGCCTAGCTCATTTGGTGGCACAGTTATTAAAATACAATAGTTACTTTATATTAGTACAATAATAGGTTTAATTATTTTGGTCCACAAAAGTGAACTTAAAAATCTTAGTGGGAGTTCTTCTAGCTCACCATGCGACGTACATGAGCAATTTTGAATAAGTCTTTACTGAATATAATTAATTTAAATCTCATCAAATGTGAATGCAGTTAGTCAGATATGTAAATCTGCCTGTAAGAGACAGCAGGTGGAAATATTGCACCTCAGACTTCCAAAAGTGATCAATTCCACAGAAACACAAGTCAGCCTCTTAGATAATCAGGTGTCAAGCTGTGTAATTAAGTGGCTAGTTTTAATGCAACTCGTTATAGCTCAAGCTGTAGCTGTCAGTGATGTATGAGGAGTGGGCTCTTACAATCGTACAGCTGGAAGCGTGAAGGGCTATTCTTAAGGAGAACATCCACACTGACAAATTAAAGGAGGCTAGATAGAACCTGGCTTTTTTCTCTGAAATATCCTCTCAGGTAGTATCATTAATCCTGATACATAGTCTTCAAAGCAGGAGGCAGCCTGGATCAGAAGAAGAGGGGCAGTGAGGAGAAGGAGAGATGATTTCAAGGATTAGTGTGGGTTTCTCCTGCTGTAATTTGAAGGAACTTAGTACATGACTTAAGTCACAGTGCTCTGCATTGATTTCCTTTTAATGGTCATTTCTGGATAAGTGTCTCCAAGGCAGGAAAGGGAACATCTACCATGAGGCTGATCTGGAGCTAAGAGGGGGTGGAAGTGTGCTTCAAACCTGGATTTTCTCACCCTGAGCAGCATTCGGCTGCTCCCCTTTCTTACTCTGACAAACCCCAGTGAGTGTTTAACAGCTAGCAAAACTCCCTTGGGTGCTGACATGCCTTAGATCACTAGCCACTGATAAGATTCAGCCTCTTCAAGGCATCTGGCCTAGTTGCTGTTCATCCAACCTCTGTGGCCAGAGGACCTTGGACTGGACTTCTCTCCTATATGACCTTATAAGATCTCTTCCCCTGACCCGTGTGAAACTTCTGCTTAAGCAAAAAGAGAGTTCCTCAAGACTTTTGGTCTCAGCCAATAACACACAACCACCCATATCTGGATGTGAACTTCCCACATGCAAATGGAGCTCCCACTGCCCTGGCCAATAGCATTCCACCACATGGGACATTTCTCCCTGTCCCTCTATGATACATATGACTCCCTTTGTTTCTTGACCCATGGCTCTTGATTATGTAGCTCCCTCCCCAAAGTTGAGCCATGGCTTGGCTGCCCCAGGGATGGCATTGGAAAGCAGGAGCCCACGATCTACTACACAAAGTAATGACACCAACAGATAAGACAGTTGAATTTTACTGAATAATCTAGTGAACAGCATCATGTTGTCTAAAATCTGGAGCATAAATTAAATAATAAAAATATGGCACAAAATATGTACTTATTGTAGGGAATTCAACAGAAAGCAGGGCACACTATCTAAAGATGAGCAAGAAAATGTCTGAAAAGCTAGAGAATGACAGAGTCTTGACCACAGACATTAAATCATGGTGTGGTGGTACGTCTCTAATCACAGTCTTCTTTGATTGTTATCTCAAATAGCAACCAGTTTATATCTCAAGTAGTTAACTGGTCATAGGGATTATTAAAAATATATATATAATTGTGGTTTTATTGGGAATAAGATTGTTTTTTGTAGTACAAATAGAAGTTGGAGATATTTTGATAAAAATCTCTGATGATAAAATTAATAAGTGTATTCTTTCAGTAAGGTAAGAACATGGAACACCTTCATGTAATCCATGGTATGATTAAATTCCTGCCTCTGCCTCCTGAGTGCTGTGATTAAAGGTGTGTGCCACCACTTCCTGACTCTGATAGCATGATTAAAAATAAGCTTAGTAAAAACAATCAGCAGAAAGCATTAATTGGAATAAAACATGTTAGATTAGTAGTTACAGTTTGCATCAGTGGCTCAGGTAGAGGCAGTTTGAGGATTTTGTGTGCATTTTACAAGAAAATATAAAACACTGAGAAACAACAGTCACATTATAGCCTGTGAAGTACTTAAATTTATGCAACACACAATTCCTGAGAGATAGTGAGTTTGTAGCACATATAAAATCTCAGTAATAGGAAGAATGAGTCAACATCATTGCAAAAATGGGTGCCAAAAAGAGGAATTTATTCAAGCAGAAGAGAGATCCAGGTGCTCTTGGGATTTAGTTATGGTTGATCTGTAGTACTTAAATTGTATGACAATACAAAATCTAGATTTGAAAACTATGGGGCAAGGAAAATTATTGCAACCACATAGAGGAATAGGAACGCTGAAAAGAGAAATAAGGTCCAAAGAGCAAAACTAAATCAGTGGGGAAGGTTTCTGTTTAATCTTTAAATAAACCGTAAGAAGTAAAGGATAGCAAATGAATAGGTGCAAGAAAACAGAGTACAGGGACTGGAGAGATGGCTCAGCAGTGAAAGGCACTTGCTTCTCTTTCAGAGGACCCAAGTTTGGTTCCTAGCACCCACACTGGGCAGTGCACAACCTCCTGCAGCTCCAGATCGAGGGAATCTGATGAGGTCTTGTCTCCTGCGTAACTTGCATAACTCTGGGTGATACTCACAAAGACAAATATCCATATTGATGAAAACGAAATTAAATCCTTAAAAAAAAAGAAAGAACTCGGAAAACAGACAATAAAAGAATTTCCACATGACAGACGGTGCCAGAATTGCCAAGTTACAGGAAAGATTAAGAACGGAGAATATTTAATAAATTATTTTTGGCAAAATGATTGAGAGAACATTAGTTATCATGAGGAGAGTTTCCGTCAGGATATTCATGACTACAACTGCAGGAAAATGAATAATACACTTTTTAAGATTATTGAGATAATGATGTTCTTCTCAGTTAAAATGTTTATAAAAGTATAAGCATATGAGGTACCTCCTGACTCCATTTTGAAGATGGAGGCTATTGTGCTATATTGTTAAAACCAAGTTTTCCATTACTGTAAGAGCTGAATTCCTTTAAGTCTGTTTAATGGAACCTGACCTGCCCCAACCCATGACTTTGACTTGTTTTTGAGAATAGCCTAATCCCCACTAACCTTTCCTAACCCTCCTTAACCTTCCCTGACCCTTGGTAACCACCCTCCCTAACAACATGGTGACCATGTGGTGTTGTCTGTACTTCCTTACTGCTCCATTGTCTCTCTCTGTAAACCTGCTTTGCAACTACTCGTGATGTCACTTTTTAGAATGGGCCGAATAAATGGACTCAGGGCTATTCTCTTTAGCTCAACTTAGGAGGTAGTCTCTGACCAATTCTTGGGTACACCCCAATGAAAATCAAGCTTGCTCCAAATTTGGCTCAAAATTGTGATAGTAGTCTTATTCTTGCCAGGTGGAATTTAATCATACCTGTTAGAAGAAAGAAAAAAAATCAAAATAAGTGAAAAAAAAATGGAAGGAAACAGGAGAAATTTCTGAAGCCAGATGCTCCAGAGGGGAGAGATCAAAGAAAGAGACTGGATTAAATCAGAAAAGAAATAATGCCCTCCATGATATGTATAAGAATTAGATCCATAAACACCCCAAGATTTTATAACCAAATGCATAAAAGGTGAGGTCTCTGTACGTGCCTCAGATACCATTCAAACCTTTAAATGAAATATAAAAAGACTGTTGATGAGGTTGATGGGCAAACAGTTATGGAAGAAGACAGACTCTGAACTCCTCTGCCATAATCTTTATACTACCACAAAGTAAGCAGGATGTGATTCTGTTAAAATGCTCACATCTGACTCCAGGTCCTTGGCACACAGAGACTTCTGCAATGGGAATACATTCTGAATTCCAATTTACTCTTTCTTTACCTGAAAAGGCATCATCTCCATTTCTCAGCAAAGTGCCCATCTCTGTTGGTCTCCGTCTATGTCCACAAGTGACACCCAGGTGTAAAAATGGAGCTGTTTGCTTATACATCTTATCTTTTAGGCAAATAATTTGTGCATAACAAAGCAATATTTGCTTTATCTTATTGCTTCTTCAAATAATGTTAGCAATGATAACTGCTAAGATATGCTGAGCATTTACTGCACTCCAAGAAATTTTCAAAGTGTGAGATTGATAGCCAGCGTGCATACTTCAACATTCTATGAACCTGTTTTTCTGACTGCTGTTATTTACATGTTGACAGACTGAAGCGCAGATTGTTTGCCTACAATCCCATAGAAATTAGTAGTAAGCCAGGGTGTCCATTTGCAGTGTTTTGCCCTTGAGAACACATTATTAATTATTTTCTCATTCCCTTACCCTCATCTTCTTGAAAAAATTCATCTACTCCTACCGCTACAATTAACTTTCTACAAAGTACCTCAGTCAATACTTTTCAGTGATTGTCCTTGGAGGTGATGCCATCTTAGACATCTGCAATGCTTGTTAAAAGTGCAGATTCCAGAGCTGGATAGAAGGTATGGTGATTAAGACTACTTCTTTTTCTTCAGGAGGACCTTAATTCCGATACCAGCACTTACATCAAGGAGCTCATAATCACCTATAACTCCACCTTCACAAGATACACACACACACACACACACACACACACACACACACACACACACGGTGGGGAGAGTAAGAGACATTTTCTGAACATTTCTTATGTAGGCAACTGATGCAGCTGCATGGACCCAATGAATGGAGAATATTAGTCAAGATCAAGAAAGAACTGTGCAATCATTCTCCATTCTGGCCAAGGATTATTGTATATGAGTTAAAAACAAAGCAAATTATTAGACGGCATAACAAGGCAGTCATTGGGATGTGAGTGAGGTATTGTGTATGCATGCCAATGTTGAGACTATTTTGTCTTTTTCCTCTCAAATGTTATGGAAAAAAATTTAGCATCCTTATAAGAGCTCACTGAATCCTTATGAGTGAATGAGTAATATTACTCTCCCAGGTTGGAGTCAGGAATGGATGCATTCTAAGCATGGTATTCTTGAAGATATTATCTTGAAAAACAATCTAATCCAAACTATGCTTTACTTTACTTTAATATAGAAAAACATCTTCTAGCAGAAGTTTTAGCCTCTCAAAACCCTTAAAATGAAGAGAGAAGCTTTCCTTTCCATTCCTGCTTCAGCTCTCCATTTTTATGGCACAATATTTGGATTCTGATCCCTTTATCTTGATCAAACTAGAACATGTGTCGAAATTCCCTATTATTTCGACAAATACCTGAGCAAATGAACTTAAAGGTGGGTATTTTGGTTTCTGGTTTTATCTGATAATCAGTCTTGTCAGTCACACAGCAGGATTTGAATAGCAGAGAAAACCTTTCTGCCTTGTGGCCAAAGAGCAGAGGAGTCTGAAGCTGAGAAATATTAACAAACTTGTGCTTTATCAGAACAACTCCTAAACAATGTGCCTTACTAATTATTGCTCTTGTGTTAGGTGCCTATGGCCTCAGCTGACACTCAAATAACCCCAAATTTATATCTCCATCCTAAATTCATTCTTTAAGCTCAAGAGGGCATACCTGATTATTGATGAGAACTGCTGCACTACCTCAATGTCCATACTGGATGCTCTTCCCCAAGAAGGTTCTCTGGGTTCCTGTTTATTAATAGGTAGCAGTTAACTTCTCTCTCTTCCTCCCAGCATCATTCCCATTGTTCTTGGCAAGAGTTTTCCTGGCATGCTATCTCTTTCTCAGGTTGCCAATGCTAACTTAGGGTAGAAACTCTGGTGTTGATTGATTTAGCTCATAATGAGTTTACAGATTTGCTTCATAAAACAAAACAAAATAAAAAACAAAAACAAAGGTGGTAAATCATAGTGAAGAATATAGAGTGTGAAGATAGGGTGTGAGTTTCCATACAGGATTAGCCCTCATCAGCTGTGCAAGCTTACAGGCATTAATTAGTCTATCTTTATCTCATTTTCCACTTCTTTATAATGGGAAATGTGGCAATTTCCTCAAAGTAGTCATAGGGTTACCAAATTAACTTAATACAATATGCTGTTCACTCTTAGTATGGGACATGTTGTCTTTTTAGACATGCTTGCTATTTGCCAGAGGGGGATGAGGAACTAAGATACAATAAAGAAAGGAATGGGGTTCCTGTTTATAACCTGGAAGAACAGAGAACATGGAACTACATAAATAACATAAATGCCAACCTATAACTGTGGTGAAAGAAATGTGTAGGGTAAAGTAAAATGCAGGCAAAAGTGCCCCGTGAGGCAAAGGTCCTGGGGCAGGACAGCTGAAGAGAATTTGATCATTCAAAGGAGGAGGAAACCAAAAACACAGAGGAGGTTATCCTGCAGGACTCAAGATGTTTTATCTTCATTTCTTCTGTGGTGTCTGTTTCTCAGAACATCACACTTCTCCCTGCAGAGGGAAATGCGTACATACATACAATATTAAAGATGCAAGTTCAGTGGTTATAAGTAGTATGAAGTCTTGTTCTATTAACAACAATAAGAACATGCCAGAGAACAGAACTTAATTCTTGTTGAAAACATTATATTTATTGGCTGATCAAATAGTTATTGAAGAGTATTGTTTTGTTTTTGCAGCGAAGGATATCCCAGGGAAAGGGAATCAAAAAACACTGCAAAGTCACCATGAAACAGAAATCCACTTGAGAGATTTATTGGGAGGTTGGGGGGAGGGAGGGACACAAAGCAGCTGCCTCAGAGAGGGGGATAAAATGGAGACAATGCCCAGGCTGACATGATGACTGCTTTTAAAGTGTGGTGGATGTGCAACATGTGCAAGGAGCCAATCGCCTTGGCATTAGTGATAAAGCAAGCCATTGTCCTGCTGACTCATTGAAGGTTGAGTAGGGGATGGGGAATGGGAGGTTTTTTTGGCAGTTCTTGGTATACACAGCAGTTATCAAAAATAATTAATTAATCTTACAGCTGTGTAATAAGCATATATTATTACATAGATGGAGCAAAGTCCTTGAGTGAGAACAAGGAAATATTTTCTTATACTCTCCATGGGAAATCATTTAACAGCATTTTAATATGGGTGCCCCTGTAGCCCATATCTGCATCACAGAGATTCTATGCATGTCTCAGAAGGCTCTCTCTCAGTACTGATCTCAATGACTTGAAACAGTTTCTAATACTGTGCTTTGCTGAGAGGATATAACTTTATATATATGTAAATAAGCACCCTGACTGAGAAATATGCCAAGAACATTCATTATCAGCCACAAAAAAAAAAAAAAAAATCTACAAAGTCTAAACCTTAAACTGAGCCAGCTAAGAAAATATTTTAATTGCCTTCCTTGTCCCCAAAGAGAGGAGCAGGCTTTGTTCCATACTCATCTAGTACATTGGAGGAAGGGGAAACTTACCTCACCATGGATTGACAGAGATTGCTGGGTTCTATTTCTGTTTCTCAGAGGTTATGTGGGTTTATGTGGAATCACATCTGAAAATGAAAAATGTCCTCATACATGGATGATAAGATTTGAAAAGAAGAAAGGGAAGGGGGAAGCATGGTAATTAAATTACAATCTCAAAAATAAACAGACAAACAGCAACAAGGATATTGGTGTGTGATTTCTAGAGGTCCCCACCCCTCATTGGCATCCTTTCCTAGTGATAGCACTCCTGCTCCTGGTTTTCCTGGAGGTAGAAACCTGACTCCTCTTTAGTAATGTCCTCTAGAAAATCAAGACAGAACTCTCAGCGTGGCAGCTGTCAAAAACTATCCTTGTGAGCTAGGCCATTGGGTTTTTTGTTTTGTTTTGTTTTGTTTTGTTTTTGTTGGTTTTTTTTTTTTTTTTGAGCTAAGAAGGGTGTTTGTTGTTTCTTTTGTATTATACAAATTGAAGATAGTAGGAATGGATACAAAAAATATTATTTTCTGAAGCAATGTATGTGATTGTGGCTCTTTTACTAGGGGGGGAAAAGGATTTTTTTCTGGAATTCTTAAGTTCCTTGTAAAGACCCTTGATTCTAGAGTTTGCTCTGCCTAATTGTTTGTCTCTGTTTAAGCAACAAAGCTTCCATCTGTTCCATCTTGATTTAAAGATGCAATTTTAAAAATAAAGCAAGGCAATGTTTATTGAAATCAAAATGTCTCTGCTTATTACCCAAGTGAAATATAGATTAAAACAACAAGCATAGAAAAAAATAGGGTTATACCCAATGCCAACACAACTGCAGTTGCAAAATCTTTACATAAAATGCGCCAGACACCTTCAAAACAATTATGCTGGCCACAGTTTATCTGGAATTCTTTATCTGATCTCAGAAATAGTAGCTAGGAAGACTTGAGAGAGAGCCATGTGAGCCTGCTCAGACATGTCTGCACTCAGACACACTGTGTCTCCCTGGGTGTAGAAAAGAGGTTGTTACAACAAGACACACTTTCTTTAGGAGTATGTATTGCGTTTGGTGCAATTCAATTTTGTAGGAATATGAAAGGAATAAATTTAAAGTAGTTGTCAAGAGGTCCTTCAGTTATGTAAAATTACACCTTTAAAACTGCTCTCCTGCAGAATAGCTACACCATCCTTAGAGTTCATAAGCAGAAACTGACTGTACTTTGTAGAATTCTAAATTTTCCACAAATACTGAATTTCATCCAAACCAGCATTTTAAACACCATTTTGAACTAGATTATGAGCCAGACTAAAATGAAGTTTAACAGATTTAACAATTATGGGATACACACATGTACACTGTGAACATACACATTCCATGTATGTGTACATCGTGTATATGTTTGCAGTTTGAGGGAAATTTCATCGTTTTAAAATGTAAGGAATACAGGAGCTGGGGAGATGACTTGGTGAACACAGCATTTGCCCAACAAGCACAAGGACTGGAGTTCAAATTTCCAGAACCTAGGTAAACGCCCAGTGTCTGTGGCAACCTGCCTTTAATTCCAGCACTGTAACAGGCAGAGGCTAGAGGTCCACAGAGCAGGCTGGCAGCTAGACTTGCCTTATCTGCACACTCGGGCTTAAATGTGAGACACTACCTCAGTGTGATGTAATGTTATCCATAAAGATTCCCTACATTGATATTACTTCATGGGTGCCTGAACACACAGATTCGTGATGCATACACTCAAATATACCACACATGTGTATTTTTAAAATTAAGAAATATACATTTGAAATATTTTTAAATAAAAATATAAAACTTCATAGATTCTGTTAAGCTTCCTTTCAAATAGTCACTACTAACTCAGTTTGTGCTCCTGTGATTTGAGAATTAACATTGAGATTAATGATCTGAAGAGTCTAGATATTCCCAAAATCACACATGGACACAAGTAGCATTTGTATTCCTTGAAAGCTATGCTTATGATGCTGTAAGGATAATTCGCTTGTATGTTTACTTCCTTCATAAAATTGTAGCTTAATTTAATATCTGAATCATAGAATTTTTCCATGCAGTGGTCTTTCATGATTATCTAGTCTGGTTCTCTTAAAACCCAGAGACGTAAGGTGGCTTCTACAAACACACATAGTTACTAAGTATCAAAACGGAGTCTAGACTACTAGTGTCTTGCCTCTGCATGCAATGCTCCCTGTAAAAGTAGGCATGTTGCTTTTAGATCGTGTTGCTAGTTCTGAATATGTGACAAAGAAAGAAAGAAAAAAAAGTAAGGCAGATTTAAAATTGCAAATATTTCCACTGCTATAAGAGCCATCCAGCTGAGTAATAGCAGTTTCCCTGGTGATTACATAAACACTAAGATAAATAAAAGGCCTGCCTCTTGCTTTACTAGACAAATCCCGTAGGGCTAAATCTGTATGCAGGGCTCCCATTAACTTCAAAGGGACTTTGTTTCTTAGTTCAGCTCTGCAGGGACACTGAGCAACACAAAATGCAGACCAATAACATCGAGATAAAATCTAGAAACAAATTTCCACATGACAGCTAAATGCTTAGAAAAATATGCCATATCCTTGCATTTCTTTAGCAATTTCTTTTAATCTCTAGACACTTGGGCTTCATTATTTCACGATATTGTTTTCTACCTCAACAATGAAATGAAGGTGTATTATGTCACCTCAGAAAAACAGGGTCATACTTTATGAAGTGGTAATTGTATTACCTCCATCATTGATGTTAGCACTTATCCCATGAGGAATTCTGTTAGGGACACAGTTTGCTTGAGTTATGCTACCTGATGTTAATCTTGCAAATACAATGGGAAGAAAAACATTCCCATTTCTCTTTTAAGAAAGTAAACACCAATATTTCTCAAAAAAGTTTTTTAGCCAGTTTTTCTTTCCCATGATTATGTACTTGAGAGAGTTTACTGTATAAAGAAAAAAGGGTCTATCCAGTTCACAGTGTGAAAGACTGAAAGTCCAAACAGGAAGAGCACAGGCTCCATGGAAGACCTCCCTAGATGGATCACATCATGGATAATGGTGATTTCTAGAGACCTCCAGGAGAGTAGAAATCCCATGATCAAACAGGAAGCAAAAAGGGCTTCAGAGATTAGCTCTACTCTGTCTTGCTCTCAGAATATAATTGTCCCCTAAGAGTTACTTTAATCCCTTCTGAGGACCCTGACTCAAATATCCTAACAATAACCTCTGCAAGGTCTGACCACCTTTTACGTTTCTCAACTAGAACACATCCCCAACATGTGAAGCTTTGGGGAACATTCAACTCATATCTAAAGCACAGGCAAAAGTTTCTTTTATGTTTTCAATATTCCTTTTTCTTTTAATTATGTATATATATGGGAGGGGGTGCACATGTATGTTTGAAGGTGCCTGCCCAGCTCAGAAGATGACTCTGGATCCCCTGGAGCTGAAGTTAAAGATGGTTGTAAACCAATTTGTGGATGCTAGAAACCATACACAGGTCCTCTAAGAGAGTAGCAGGTGCTCATGATTGCTGCACCATCTCTTCAGCCCTCAAAAGATAACTTTTTTCAAGCAAGTACACAACTATGGGCTGTTGGTATGGCATAATTTTAAAAGACATTAATTTTAGAGATTAATTTTAAAAGACATTTTAAGAAAGGATGTTAGGCCAAAGATCTAATAATGACTACATTTTCTCTACTTCCTTTTCTTGATGTAATTAAATTGGGTCAGGATAACAAATTTAAAAAAAAATTATTTGTGTATCATCCAAAATTATTTCAAAGTTAAAAATCTCAATATTGTTTTTTTGCTTTGTTTTTTTTTTTTTTGTTTTTTGTTTTTTAATGAGTGGTCAACAAGAAATCTTATTTAAAATCAGAATCTACCTGAGTCCTGAAGTAGGCCTTGGAAATTTACATTTTAACAAACTTCTAGAAAGTAGCTGATCTGAAATTGAGAAGTGGAGTTTGGGATACTTGTGAAAGTTTGTGAAACTACTGATATGATGGACACTCATCATGACCAACACACAAAGCCTGAAAAGAGAAAATGTCATGGCTCTTGTTTACAGACAGTGAAAATTGAGGCTCACATATAAGATAAAGAACACAAAGAAGGCGAAAGGTACAAGTGTATAGAGACAGTCTATACTGCAGCTTGTCTAATGTGAAACCTTGTCATTAACACACTGATTAAGCCAATTTGAGCTGAATGCTTTCTTCTGTATGACATTGTCCTAAGCAGCAAAGAGATAAAGCAGGACACAAGAGTAAGGTCTGCAGTTTATGAAGCTCAAGTTTTAGCAAGGAAGAACAAATGAAGCCACTAATTTTCACAATTGATTTCTTAATTATCATTCTTTACTTTCTGATAACATTACTTAGGTCAATATATTCTAAAATATTATTTAAAAAGGAAAGATTGGACTAATCTTTGGATAGAAAAGAAAGAGAAGAAAAGAGCTGCAGAAGAGATTAAGGAAATGAGTAAAGAAAGGGAAGAAGAAAAGAGGAGGATAAAAAAGGCTTCTGTAACTCAATACCTTTGAGCTGAGTTCAGAACGAACAACAAGAATTAACCAGTTTATAAAGAGGTGACTTTGGACACAGGAAGCCACAAAGAACTAAGTGAATAGATATCTAGAGAGAAAGAGATGGGGAGGGAAAATATTCCTGCAGTTAGAGATAACAGGCTTCAAGTACAGCCAGACAGACACTACTGACCAGGTCATATGAAGTTATGAAGTCCATATAAATAGATAGCTTAATACAGGTGTGCCCTATGAAGGTTTAAATATGGAATGAGCAGAAGGAAGTTCATATGTTTCAAAAAAGGTTTTGTCACCAGAATAGAGAAGAGGATAACAGGAGAAAGTTCATAAATATGTGCTAGGATGTAACTGAAGCAGACAGTACCAGTGGTTTTTGAGATGAAGTAACATCCATTTGCCTTGGTGGTGGAACAAATAGCCTCATAATGCTTCTTATAGCCACACCTATTGACAACTGGAGTTGTTTCATAATTTACAATGGGAAAGGTCATTTTGGCATCTGTTCTTTAGGGTTGGATGTTACTATAATTATCTATTTTAAGAAATATGACTTAGTTTTGACATTGTTATGCCATCATGAGGACAAATTTTATGACTTCTGCAATTCAAAGACCCCAAAAAGTACATCATCATTTGTGTTCTTTTCTTATTATTGGTGCAAAAAATTGGAATAGGCAAAGTATTTTAAGATAGTATGTGGATATGAGTTCATATTTCTGGAGGTAAGGAGTCTAGAAGAGATTATAGAGCTGTGTTCCTTCTAAGTCACAGTGTATAATTTATTCCTCTAACTTTCCTTACCTCTAAACATTCTGCTTGCATGACTCTAGGCCCCTTCCTCTAAACACTCTGTTCCCTCATATATCTCCATATAAACATTTCTGGCTGGCTTTTAGCTTTCCGCTCTCTTACACATATGTTATTATTGCTATAGATTTAAACCACATTATCCAAGAAAATACCCTCTTCTCAAAATCCTGAGCACAATTACAACTGCAAAGGGAGTTTTACCCTCCAGTGTAATGCATTTCCAGATGTCAGGGATTAGGTCTACTCCCTTCTTTGTGAGCAGAAACATACATTTACTCCAGTATGTATGGAGTGCCCCTTGCCCCTTTGAAATATTAAGCATCATGCAAAATGCATTTCCTGTACATCTTAAAATATAAAACATGCATCCATAGTGTAAGTCCATTATTCAGATTACATTATCACATCATTGAATTAAAATAATGTATGCAAATCCTCATATTTTATGAGGCTAAAGTGAATAAAATTGCAAATATTTACTTTATCAAATTCAATAAATGATATGATGAGACAAGAAGTATGTATATGCTTGAACTAATGACCCTTGTCTATTATAGATGCTTCATTCAATATGTGAGCATTTTGATTTTTGAATTATGAGAAAAGTTTCTTTACTTTCTCTTGGTGTTATTGAGATGTAATTAAATCAAGTAATCTTTATGTATGTTAACATAATAAACATGGTCATTGTTTTGTTTTGTTTGTGTGTGTGTGTATGTCTGTGTTTACTTTGTAAGATGTAAAATATTAATAAATGTAGGTCTTTTATAAACAATATTTTTCTTTACCCAAGAGAATTTCACATATCTATACAATAAAATATGATTGTATTCACCTGCCTTACTGTTCAACACCTCCCATGTCACCAACACACACCCTCCCAACTTGAAGTTTTCAACGTGTTGCTTGTAGGAAACAGGACCTTTCTAGTGACATTGTTGCCATAAAGTGTGGTCTGAATTTAACGAATATAACAATGTATTAACAAGACTGATCTTCCATTTTTATTAATACAATTGCCTCTTTCTATCTTTTGTCTTAAATCCAAAATCATCAATAGCAATTCTAATTTTATTTTACTTTAAAAAGCATTCTCTTTAAATTATGTAAAGCATGCAAACAAAACGTGAACAAGAATAAGAAAATGTGTGATTAGTTTTCACAAAGAAAACACAATCTTGTCCAGTACCCATTCAATGACGTCAATTATGAGTTGCATCCTGAGACCTCTCCCAATAGTAAAGAATGAGGCTTGAGTCAATGTATCCTTGTATCCTTGTGTGTCTGACTCCTCTATATTTGTGGTTTCACACACTTATTGTGGTATCACTGTGTAACTTCCCACAATATATCCATAACTCAATGTATTTGCTTACTATATATTCAGTTCCTCTCACATCTTTGTTATTTTGAATTAAGATGAAGAAACTTCCCAATGCATAAGTCATCATCATCATCATCATCATCATCATCATCATCATCATCATCATCCACACAATACCTAAACCTCAATCACTAGATAACAATGTACATTCAAGCTTGTTTGATACTACCAAAGAAATTTTCACAAGGGCTACTCAAATTCTGATTTACCCAAGACACAGAAGAAAATCCATTATTTTAACAAAGTTTTGTACATTTTAAATATTTACATTCCCTTGAACATTGAATTATGTCATCACAGTTTTTATTTACGTTTCTTTGATACTAATAATGATAAGAATATTTTCATATTTGTTGGTTTATCACATACAATAATTTATGGGAGAACATCCCAATTTGCATAGTTTTTGTTAAATTGTCCATCTTTTGTATTGACTTATAATAACTCAGATGAACATGTCATCCATAACTCTTTCCTACCCTATCTTTATCTTTGAGAACAGGATGCCTGGAGGTCAGCTCTTCTTCTTTATGGTAATTGCTAAATTAAGCCAGATCCACACTGATACCCAGATGACATCTAGATGACCTAAAGTTTCATTAAGTCTAGTTTCTAAATAAAGCAACAGTCATTGAGACAGGAAGACTAGGTTGTGTGAGGAGTGAAAAGAGGTGGCAGCTGAGCTCTAAGAAGATGAGATATTCTTTTCCTGTGTGAGTCTATTCCAAGCTCTCCTTTCTGTGTACTAACTATGGACTGAAACTTCACCTTTTAAGAGGGGCTCTTGTATCATTATCCTTTGCCACTGAAAAATATTATACTGTTGAATCTCATCTTTGATCTTGTTTGTGTCTTTGCTGCAATGAATGGGGAAAACATCATGAGGGGAACCTCCTCTGGAACAATTTGTTGATAACTTATATAAACATATATACATTAGATGCAAATTCTTTTATATGTGAATGTATTACTAGATTTCTACCAGTAGGTTATGTTCTTCTTAGCTTAATGGAATCTGTGGATGAAGAGACATTCCTAACTATAACTTTTTGAGCCTTATGAATCACATTCTTTATGTTTAGTGCTTGTTGTGGTCTACTTATAAAATAGTCTAACTCACGTATATAAAGGTATTTTTAAATATAATCGTCCAGACATATACTATTTTTCAAAATTTTTTAAAAGTTATATGTAAATGTGTGTGCCTGCATGAGTTTAAGTGCACCAAGTGTGTGCAGGTACGTGCAGAGACCAGAAGGAGATCGGAAGATCTCTACAGAGATCAGCAGGCATGAAATTCTCCAGAACTGAAGTTACAGATGATTGTAGAACACCATGTTGAGGCTAGGAACTGAACCTAGGTCTTCTGTAAGAGCAGTTAACCACTGAGCTGTCTTCCCAGCTCCCTTTTATGATTTTAATATGCTTATTAAAACATATAGTCTCACTTGACATAAATTTTTTATTGAATAGATGTAATAAAAAGTTGTTTTTCCACCATATGGATATTCAGTTTTCCCAAGACAATGTATTTTATTATAGTTTTTTATATTATTGGAGATATATGAACTTCAATTGACCTTAACACATCAATAGATGAATGGAGAGTGATTTGTGTAATAGGTTATCAAGCTAGAATTAATTAACTGATTCTGGTAAGATTCTGAATTTCTGTTTCTTCTGGTATCAGTTTTGTTCAAATTTTTAATTTATTTGCCTAAAATTTGTTAAAGATGTTTCTAATAGTATCTTTAGGACACATCCCATCTCTAGTATGCTTAGTATTGATAATTTCAGTGTTATTTATTCTAGTTGCTTTCTAGAAGGTTAAGTAAGGATTAAACTAAAAAAATTTTGACAACTTTATTTTTTAATTTTTTGTGTCAATACACGTAGGGTGTGCGTCTTATAGGAGGCACATAATTTACGCAATTAAATGCACAGAGTGTCCTACTTGTATTTATACCTCTATTTTGCTCTGACTTTTCATCTTCTCTATCTGTTCTAATTATGTTATTCTTTCTTGATCTTCTTTTTGGTTAGGAAATATAATATTATTACTGTCATTTATATGTCATTATTGGACAGTTAGCTATGCATCTTCTACTATTAGCAGTTTTTTACTTCTAAAAAATATTTTAACATTTTCTCTTGACTTATTAGAGATATCTAAATTAGGATGCCTTACATCCAGAAAATGTAAAATGTACTCTACTCTCTTTTACCTACTTTTGTGTGTGTGTGTATGTGTGTGTGTGTGTTATTATTTTCAAATACTTTAATTACAGAAAAAAATTAAGTTAGTAACATAATGTATTTGGCCTGTATAACAAAAATAAATAAATTGGGTGATTTATAATCATGAGCTTATACTTCTGGGGGTTAATCAGTGCACAATCAGAGCATCTGTGGATGTCCTACATGGTGCCCACATGCTCTCCAGTGCAAGGATGCCACCCATTTACTGCCTGCTCATGACATAGAAGGGACCAGTACCCTCTGTGAAGTTTTTATGAGTACCAATCCCATCCATAAGGCCTTTGCTTTCAGCACACATATCACTATCATATCTCTATCACTCAGATTTGAAGACATTCTATTTCGAAATTTGAAGATTTTACTCCAATGTATTTTCTATGACTTCTGTAATAATCCACACAGTATTTTTATTGTTTCTTTGAAAGTAGTATTTCACCTTCTCATTTTACTAGTTATTTTCCTCTGTCGTTGGATTTTGGAACACTGATTTTTATGAATTCTTTACATGTATCCTGTAGGGTGTAGTATCTAATCTCTTGATCAGTGTGTTTCTTCCATTTTAAAAACTATTTATTCCCAAACACTGGATCACAGGACATGATGCCATGTTGAGTTTAGATTATTTATTTACTTACTTATTTTCACTTATTTTATTACATTTACTTATTTTATTATGATGATGTATATGTGGACATCAACAGATAACCTGCCGGAGTTGTTTCTCAGGTCCTCTAATACCATTACCCTATGAAAAAGCTCACCTGGCCAGCTCCCAGAGTACTTTTAAAGAAACTTACAAAATTAATTATGAGTACTGCCTTGAGTTAAATACTACAAGTGATTTACAAACTTAAAGGTTTTTAATTATAAATACTATCAACAGAGTACAGTAAAGAAAATCATAGCATTATAGCACTACAAAAATAAAATTACTTGTCTAAATATAGAAATGTCAAATGGGCAAGAACAACCTGGGTTTATAGTTGCACCTGAGTATTAGCTTGTTTTATGTTAACATGTTATTTAACACTTTTTTAGGGGTGGTTGTTGACACAGTTTATATTTCTATTAAGATGAATTTCTAGTTTCTCAATTAATAACTACAACCACACATTTAAATAACACGTCCTTGCAAGCTAAGGCATTGAACCAAAACTGCATACAATGCATTTCTCAACTCTTCGGTTGCATTTTTCAAAAAGATTTGTGTCTGGCAGTTAGCATTTTGCATTCTCTTTGATGAGTGAAGTGGACGGAAAATGAATAGGCAATAGATGTACCGGCTCCACCTACTGCTTATTCAGTAGGATTTTCTCTCCTAACTCAGAGAAGTGGCTGAGTCATTTAAAGAAATATTAACATTTTGTAGCACAGTTCCTAGAAATAATCAGTGCATACTTATATAATGACGATACCTGGCATTTTCCAGACCAAAACTTTTAAAGATTTTACAAAATTAATAAAAATAAATTTGTAAGATCATCTTTAATAGAATTTATTTCTTTCACTTTGGAGCTACTTTCGATTTATTAAATACCAGACATTTCCAAGCCAGATAAATGAGCAGAGAAGGCAGCTGCCCTCAGGGAAATGACAAACTAAAGACAACACAGATGCAAATAAGCAAGGGTGAGCACTACAATTCATGATAATGGATTTCTTCAGTAAAACAGTAAACAAGCCCCACTTAGGTGTAGCTGTGAGTAGAACTTCAGGGCGGAGAGAAGCTAGAGACACTCAGGAGCCTAGAAAGTCCAGTGTATCCCTACGGAGGCACTATGACAAACAGCCCAATCTACTTATCTCTGTAACACATTTAGAGGCAATTCTGTGATTTATGTCTTTAAAAAACATCCAAAATGTAATAATTTACGGATAGCAATTTCGTTGATGTGAGATTCCTGGCAAAAGATTATGATTTATGGTCATATTATGGGGAGACATTTTCTTTTATTACAACACAGAATTAGCTGAGCAAAAGTAAGCCTATTACCAACAATGTACCTAGTGAGTTTCGTATCTGATGGTTTTCATGCTTGATGGGCATTGCACTTTTCCTTTACTCCATGCCAGAAAGAAAGACCTTTATCCCTAAAATGCTCTGGAGGAGACAATAGCTCCAAACCTTTCTATAGTCTTTTGTATTACATAGAGACTACCAACTTTTGCTTATAAAAAATTAAACTGATAGCAAGTTCCTATCCTCTGGTCTCTGAATTAGGTCTGTTCTCACCCATAAAATCTGGCTGTGGACATTCTGCCCACTTAAATAGTCTTATCCATTGCCACGTGTAAACTAGTTGACTTTAACAGATTCCTGTTGATCCTGTGGCTCTATATTCTTCTCTGGAGTGTTGTTAACAATTTTCCTATTTCTCCTATTGCCTAAACTTCACGTACTAAATCTGAATATGTTATGGAAAAGGCCCAAATATAGATTACAGGCAGTAGATGGTTTTCAAAGGGGAGTATTTGACTAGAGCTTGAGCTTTGCTTAAAAATTTGTTGGAGATGCAAATTACCTAGGTCAGCCCTGGGACAACTGAGTCAAACGAGGGTGCATCCCAGTAATCCTTGTTTGATTCTGTGCTGGATCATGTTTGAGATTTGCCAGTTGGTTGCTCAGATTCAGAAAATAAAAGTGAAACATTGAAGTAAATTTAAATATCGTTGAGTTTGAGTGTGAAACGACCTCATTGGCTCATGTATTTGTACATGGTATGCAATGGGTAACATTGTTTGGAGATTATGGAACCTTTAGAAGGTGAAGCCATGCTGCAGGAGGCCTGCATTGTGGTTTTAAAGCTTGTAAGAGTTAGCTGCAGTTGGACAGCTCAGCAAGGATGACAATGAGGCATATTCATAGGTACAAACCCTGCCAGATCTTAACAGAGTAAACGACTATCATGGCAAGCACCATGCAAGACAGTGGATCCCTGAGCATTCAGGTGTTTTTATTGTTACAGAACTCCTCAGGTGTTCTACTGATAGCACATGCAGATCATAAGCAATAAACATCCCCCACATAAATCCAACACTTATGACAATTCAAAATGCCAAGACCTAGGCAGCCCCACCCATCAGTGCACAAAACAACTATTTTATATATAATTAAAAGTAAACTTCTACAACAAAAGCCTGACTCCATATGCTGTTTTACCCTGCCTCCTGAATATAGATGAAACTTGACAATCCAGCTTCCAGCTCCTACTACCATGCCTACTTCCCCACAACTGACTGTGTTCTTCTGGAATTATAAGCCAGAGCAAACCCTTTCTCCCTTAGGCTGCTACAGTCAGGGTATTCTTTCCAGAGCACCTAAAGAAACTAACACACACACAATCTGATCTTTGACTATTTGATTTACATGTGATGGAAATAGTGCAATCTATTTATGTGGAAATAATAACTGTTCACTAGAAATGCAAATGTACATGTGTAATCTATGTATTATCTAGCAATCACATCTATGAATAAGTAAGGTACTTAGCCTTTCTGTGTCAGTTTTTTCACATTGACAAATGAATGCTCATGAATGAACTCTATGCAGCATAGAAAGAGAGTGAAAATACATGAGTGAAATTACATGAATGTATATGTGTGTGCAACCAAAGACTAATATATAATATTTGATATATTATTATTTATATAACTTCAATTTATTTTTAGTTTATTTCATGATAAGGGCCCTAAATTAGTGGCAAATAATGATTAGGAATCTTGTGGAGTTAGAGGTAATTGTTACTGCAGGAACAACCTAATATTTTAATCATATAGGTAGATAATTGTACAACGTAGACATCTACTGTAGTAGAATTTATTAATCTATAGATATTTAACGCAAGAAGAGAAGCAAGAATACAGATTTTATAAGTGCTATATATCTTTAAAACCCCCTTTTATCCTTATTTCTAAAAGCTTGTCATTGGTTATTCAAAAGAAACAAAGATTTTACTGAACATTTCTAAAATTTCTTTGGAAATCTAATGAATTTGAAAACCTACCCTCTAGGATAACATAAATACAAATTCAGTTATTCATAGAAAACAGTAAAGATGCCATGTCTGTAGAGTTTACTTCTTTGGATATATTTACCGTAAGAATTGAAATCAGTAGCTGAGTTTTAGGTAATAATTTTCATAGCCACTGACTGAGTTTTGAAACACATGATGGGTTTAATCTATTCCACGTAGAGAAATACTTGTCACTATGACTTCTTTATGACTTCACTGTTTTGGAATACTTTTAGTTGAGAGTAAATGAAGAAGGAAGGATAAACATTTCCTATATGCTTTCTGCCATATAAGTCCATATCTGCCCAAGGTGTCTACTCCTCCATCACAGGATTACATTTGTTACTGTGGATAACTCCCACCCATACATGACAAGCACGTAAATCCCGACATGACATTCTCTCATGTGCTACATTCCAAGTGTTCAAATAGATGTGTTGTGACATGGACCCATCATTTTTTCAATGTGCTGGATCTCACGTGCAGTCATTCCTCCCGTCCTAGTTTCAGTAATCTCTGACAATCACTCATTTTTACTCTTTGTGTAGTTTTTCCTTTTCATGAATTTCATATAGTGTGAACATAGTGTATAACCACTTTCAGTTGGCTTCTTTCACTCAGTACTGTGCATTGAAATTTGCTTTGTCATTGTAGTTCTTTGTTTTTTTTAGCTTGATGGTTTATTTCCCCATGTGATGAATGCAGTACACTGTGTATTTATATGAGAGTTTATTCATGCTCTTTCTGCAGGATTTTATATTTCAGCAATTATGAATAAATGTGCTGTAAGCATTTACGTGCAGGTGTTTTCATGGACTGCCATCTTCAATGTCCTTAAGCAAATATCAATAGGGATGGTTGTCATTGCGTAGGGCAATATGTTATTATTTTTATAAACTGACTAAAGACTTAATTGTTACCTGTTTTAAAAAATGTCTATATTACAAGTAAGTCCAAGTTCTTCCATATCATAAAAGTTTAAAGAGAATAATGGTGTGCTACACATCTATTTTGATGTTCAGCATGTGAACACTGACTGCCTGCAACAAATGCTAACCCTAACCCTAAACCCTAAACTTGACCCTGTTCTGACATGGAGACCAAGTACTTTCATTCATTATTGGTAGTAAGGGAAAACAGTATAACTACTCTGTTTGGTGATAGCTTACAAATCCCAAACTCTTCGTGTTGACTATTCCTGGCATCAATAAACATAGAAAACATGGACAGATGCATTCTTTAAAATATAATAGATTTGTTTTAATACAATTACTTTTCTCTAATTTGTTCAACAGGTTCAAGCTTGCTTGTAGTGAAATTTAACCTCCTATTTTGGAAATATTGCACAGAAGAAAGGAGATATTAGATATTTGTTGAAATTTTATAATAAAGTTTACAAAATAGTTTGTTTATTTTCCCTAGAACTATGGGAATATGATCCATAAAAATAGAAGCCATGATATTCTGATGCTACTGTTCCGTTAGTACAGTGCATGTTTTTGGGGACATGAATTCCTACACAGAGTATAAACTTGTGGATAATTATTAAAACACGTTCTGCCATTAAACTTCATTCCCTATAAACATTATTTCCATTTCTAATGTTTGGCCACTTAGGAGGAAAGTTTGAGAACACGTCTGATCTCAGCATTTAATAAGAATTTCTTTCCACTGTATCTGCTATGAGTAAGAGCCAAGTCTGTGCTTTCCACCTTGAAGCTAGTTCAGCAAACCTCAGGAGGAATGCAGAATCTAGATTTGTTTCACCAGTGTTGTATGATGTCCTTTTTTGTAAAACTCAGCCTATTTAATAGAGACCTTGCCTCTGCCTCCTATATTCAGGCTCCTTCTTCCTTTCTCTGTCTCAGCTTCCCTGGCCCTATTCCAGTTACCTCGCTCTCTCACTCTCCTCTCCTCTCCTTCCCAATACAATGGTCCTCTTCTACCTCATTTTTCAGAACCATGCACTTTGCTATGAATGCTCTGGTCAATAAAACCATCTTAAACCCAACCACTGTCTCATGCCATTTTATAGGCTGTTCAGGCCTCCTTTAACATTGCTGTCCTCTGCATGCTCACCTGTCCCACAGACATTGTTTATATTGTTGCTATTTGCTAATTATTTGGACTTCATCTTTCTCACAACCAACAAAATTATAGCAGCTTTAGCCAACAGGCTTCTCATAATGACAGGGCCATCCCATTTTTCACTCTGTAAGCATGTCATGTGTGTCATTTGCTTGATTGCTTATTTATCTCATTTGACTAGCTCTTTCAAAATGGATACTTCCACATCCTCTCTTTACATACTGAGAAAGTAACTGATTTATTTCAACCTTAAATTGAAAATTGTCCCTAGAGCCTGTGGCATAAACAGAATCACAAACAGCACAGGTGTAACTCGTGTCTCTCTCCCTCTTGTGATTCAGCAGTTCACGCCAGCTAGTTCACAAACTTCTTATTGCCCTTCTTCACGTTTCTTGAAAAGAGTGTCTTCAACTGCCATTTTGTGTCATCACCCCCAATATACTCATTCTGTTGGAATGTGACTTCCACCTTTCAGTTCTGCTGAAATTAACATAAAAATTCTAAGCAAATCCTTAACTTGTCAGACGAATATGCTAATACTAAGAAATAAATTTCTCTTCTATTTGTTCCAAAGGTGCCACACTTTCCAGGTATCTTCGATATCACTAACACCTCCTTTCCTCCCCTCTCCTCTGTCTTGTCTCTGCTGTGAAAGACGCATCTCAGTAAGGTATGTGATCTCTCCACTTTACCAGAATAAACACTCATATGCCAACTATATAGTTGAAATGCCCACTAATTTTTGTCTTAGTGTTCTCTTAAGATTTCTCATAAATGCTTGATCTTAAAACACCTTAGCTACTGCATAAAGTCTGGAACGTGAGAACATGTTCCATTCTGTTTATCCATCTCATTTACATTCACTTTTCTCTGTCTGATAATCTCCTCTCCTCTCCTCTCCTCTCCTCTCCTCTCCTCTCCTCTCCTCTCCTCTCCTCTCCTCTCCTCTCCTCTCCTCTTCTTTTCTTTGTGCCACTGAATCACAATCAGGCATTTGCTTTTATAGATAGGGCTGTATTATTTTAGCTCACACAGACCTGGAATATTTTATATAGATAGAACTCATGATTCTCCTGCTTCTACATCCAGACTGCTAGGATTAAGGCAGTTGCCACTCTTCTCACTTTCTGTCCTTTAAAAACTTTTGAATACCAACCAGATACATTCTGGCTCAAGTCACTACGACATTTTTCTCAACTTGCTAAGTGACATCTCCATGTTCAGGGAAACCATTCTTTCACCCATTTGTCACTTAACCAGCCAATCTAGAGTGACAGTAAAAATACAGATCACATGATTCTTCTGCATAAAGTCCCTCACTTCCTTAGTTTTCCCTTCTTGGTTTCCCACCAGCTTCTGTACCATCTGGTAGGTTAGCTGGTCCTCTACCTTGAGCACTCAGCTACCATCTGACCCATCGACTTCTGTGATTCTTTCCTGGCTACTCAATGTTTGAGTTTGTCCTATCTGCCAAAAAAATTATCTTTCATTTGTTTCTTATCTGTTGTCATTCCTCAACTTGTCAGCCTGAGGAATCACCAGGAACTCTCTCCTTTGGATTTCCTATAGCTTATCATGTTTACTTTGTAATTTTCTAATTTTTTATGTTCTGCTTATTGTCTTTCTTTTCCATTCTCCTGTATTTTCACAGTGTAAATCCAAGGTTTGTGCTGCAAACACTCACACGTGCTTACTGACACAGTGTGGGAATGGATGTTTCTAACGCACACACAATCCTGGTTCTTCACTTGTATCAAGTGAAAGGAGTAGGAGTTCATCATCTGAGAGGTTTTTTCCATTCTTCTGTCACTTGAATTTCTGATCAAATTCATCGTTATCATGTGTATTCCTACACAATACAACATGAAAAACACTGTCGTGAAGTCTAATGTTTAAGTTAATTACATTGCAACTGATTTGGTGGAACACTATGTCTCCAAAAAGTATGTCACTACACAGAAACTAAGAAGGACAAACAGGGAGCTGAAGTTCTTTGCCTTTGTTTTAGTTACATCAGCATGCTTATACATTAAACTAATTATTTCATAAATGTTCATAAATAATATTTAAGTACCTGACTTAAAAACTCCTGAAATGTATTGGCAGACAACTATGAATCTTATAGAGAAGCAGATTATCAAAACACCTCGAAAAACCACAATTTATTACAAAATGAAAACAGAAATTTCCTGTTTCAGAAACTGGGTCTGGAATTAATTTAATTTGATTAATGACATTCAGAATTTAAAACATAAAGTGTTTATTGGAAAAAAATTCAGTTTTAGTTTGAGAAATGACTTGCGGTTCATCCAACACTCACCCCTGTCCACCTCCACCTCTGTCTTGCTATCGTAACACTGATCCCTTATTTACCTTTCCTCCCCCATAAGCTTGTTCGCTCCTCAGTGGGGGCTTGCACTCGTTGACATGTGTTTTCACATGTCTAGTTGTCTATGATTGTTCCTTAGCCCTTGATAGTGACTGGCTCAGTCATGAAGTCTTGACACAATGCCTACAAATGAAATGCGAGAGAAAATCTGTTGCACGGCTTCTGTTAAATGCTCCTCTGCTTTTAAATGAACATGCAAACTAGATAGAACTCCTGTTCCTCAAAAACCCCCTTTCATTCTGTGAGTGCATAGGATTTGTGGAAGCATGGCAGCCATCCTAATGTAATGAGAAAATTAGTTAAAGAGAAAAGCTTATTCTCCAAGGATGACACAAGAGATGAAGAGTCTTGTTTCTTATGGAATCTGAATATTTATTATTGATGTGAAACTAGGTTCTAAAACTTTCTTATGATGAGTGTCCTAAGCATCATATTGCATACAATTTAGTATAAGTCGTACATCTGTATATAATAAATTAAAAGATATTAAGACATTGAAAGTTATTAGAGGAGAATAAACAGCCAGAGATGAACAGAGGGCATAAGCAGAGAGCACAGGAGAGAAAGTGAATTAGAACAAAGTATAGCAACACAAGTGGATGATAGTGTCACCATGTTATCTATTACTTGTTCTAACTTGTGTTCTATTCTAACTGTTTTATCACTTGGGTTCTATCTTGAGAAAACCATTAAAAGGTCAAATCATGACACTTACTATGCTGTCTATATCTTGTCTTCTATGAACACTAACATTTTATTAATTGGGAAAGTACAGAAAATTTTGTTTCTGCCTCACAAGCCAAAAGAAACTGTAGTGACTTGGGGATCCATATCCCCTTACACTGTTCTGCTTATTCCCACACATTCATATAAGGCAGCTGTGCAGGAAGCAGAAGAAGACCAAGTGTATCCTCCTGCATCAGAGCCAAATATGCATCATTCATGTGAGTAAAATCTCTCCAGTATCCATACCCAAGTGGAAGAAGCAGAATAGCTTTAATAATATGCATATAATTTAGCATGATATATGCAAACCATAAGTCAATGTACATTTCGTTTAAAATTATTGGGCCTTTACAATTTTAATTTTCATTGTGTCTTCATTATGCAGTTGGGTATTTTACATTTTCAGTGTTTCTCACCTCTGATAGCTACCCATGAAGTGTACCCATAGAAACTTCCATGTTGTACAACCTAACTTTATAATAAGAGAATAAGAAAATCAAAAGTGAATGATGAACAGAATTTGTAATATAATGTTACTAAATGACTTGATTTTATTCCTTATATGAAACTAATTTTAATCTTTTGTGGCCATCTTGATGTATTTTCATCATTAAGTAACTTTCCAATTTTAACCCTTTGTGAACCTTGTTTCCACATTAGGTCAAATCTCACTGCATCCTCTCTATGCTAGGATTATGCATTCCTGTGATAAATCCTTTCCTCTATACAGGCTAGAATTAGTTCCCTTATGAAGATTATGGACCCAGGCTCACAATTTGCATCATTTAGATTCAATTAATGTGCTTCTTCTCAGAATCCAGTGAGCTAACCACAGAGTTCTTTTGATGGATCAAGACAAGTTCATTGTTTGTGCCTAAGGACATCCTAAAGCTGCCAAATAAATGTTAAATAGCCTGTGCATATAATGTTTTAATGGAAGGAACTTTGTGACTCACTCTGTCCTTCTTTTACAAGTTGCCTCTCCTGTAGATTTTCTGCTGTCCCAATGCCCAGGAGATAAAGCTTGTGCTCCAAACTACAGTCATAAAACCTGCATCATGAAATTATGTTAACAGTGTGTATATCCTTAATGGCAATTTTCACCTAAGGAGAATACACAACAACAAATAGCATCCACTGCTCAATACAAAATCAGTAGACAGTCTTTTTGTGTTTTAAGTTGACTATTTATAAATTGGACTGCCAAAAACTTAACTAAACACATTGAAGGGATGTACAAGAATATATTGTTTCTACATGTGACATCTTTTCTAAAGGAGATTACCTACAAGAATGAAAGATTACATTTGAAATTTTAAAACAGAAGGAATAACCAAAAGAAGCCAAGGATGGAGGGAAAGGAAGAAGGATGGAAGAGGTTATAAGCTGAAAGAAAAGGGGGGACCAAAAGAAAGACAAGGGAGGAGGGAGGCGGGAGCAACAGCCTGTTTTCTGCTTTCATTCTCTGCATTCCCAACTTGAAGCAGCACAACATATCTAAGAGATTAGGTTTGAATATTTGACTTAGAATCCCTCATCATTTATGTTCCTTCATACTAGACAGCCCTCCAGAGCTCTATGGGCCTCTGCTTCTCTTTCCATGGCCACAGCCAGTCATTGTATTGAGACCATTGGATTGTGAGGATGTCAAATGAGGAATTGGTGTGAAAAGCATTCATCACTCTGTTCAGCTTCAAACAAACACTCTGTCGTTAACAGCCCTTATTGTTACTGAATGAGAATGTCTTGCAAAATCATGCGCGAATATCCCAGTACTCTGGGTGCTGACTATACTCTGAACGATGTTATTGTCAGCATTGTTTCTACTTGCACAGATGTGCAGCCGGAAGTACCATAGCAGAAAATGGGACATCTGGATGAAAAGAATAATATGACTGTGAACACATGGGAAAAGCCATCACTAGGAAGCAAAATCCTGCTTCAAATTCCTTTTTTCCTGCCAATCATGAAAAGACTACTCCTAGATCAGAGTACAAGAAAAGCTTAGCATTAGTGGGAATCTAGTCTGCAGGGGAGCTACTGTAAACATGCTCCCTGGAGGAATAACCTGACCAAATCATAACGAGACCCAGTGACTGCAGCAGCCCTGTCTGTGTGGCATCATTACTGCCCCAAATGATGCTACATATTAACTAAAATAAAATAATTACATTTGACACGGATTGAAAATGTCTCTTGGTATTTTCTGATCCACATTCTGTGGCTTCAGCCTCATTCTCTCCACATTTGGTACTCTTACTCTGGAAATAGGTTAATTGGCTTGTGCTGCCAGGAATTTTCTTTTTAACATGAAACATGCGAGATTTTTGCTCCAGAACAAGAACTGACATTTCAAGAGGCAAGTTGGCTGTTTGATGGAGTTTGCTCACAAGGCCATGCAATACATCCGGAGTGTATTCTTTCCACTGTGGTCTTTTGGGCTATCACTTTATTTTATAATACTTATGTTCATTATGAGAATCTTAGGGAAAATGTCAAACACTCTGAACTCATCATTCCTTTTGTAATCATTTGTGTTTTCAAGGCATAGGAAATATACAAAAGTCTCTCATGAACTTCATTTTAAAGGCAAGCTTTCCCCTTAATCTGTTCCTGCTGCTCAATCCATAAACTGGTTAATTTATAAAGAAAATATTTCATTTCACTTATGTTCTCAGAACTGTGAAGTTCAAGGCATGCAGACATGACAAAGAACTTGCTGCACTGTTATGGATGGTAAAATGGAAGAGTGGCAGTCTAGTGCATGTGAAGGAGATTAAGTATAAGGAACCCACTTGCTTCATAAGCCATGCTAAACAAATCCACTGCTACAAAGTAATGTGAACGCATTCTGAAGGGCTCCAACCCAGGTGCTGCTCAGGGGAATTAGGAATGAATTTCCACATGAGACCATGGAGGCATACTCAAGCCGGAGAGAAGCCTGTTCATCCTTGACATACCATTGAAGGAAGAAGACACTGAGACGAAGTGTGGTAAATACCATAACCATGACTCAAGGAAATAGTGACTCATTACTAAGGATATGTCTGAGGAAGAAGAGAATGAAGACTATTGTCCTCGCCTATTATACTCTTCCTCCTCCTTTTCTACGATGAGAAGCGTAGAAAATTATAGCTTAGTCACATAACTGAGAATATTTTTAATTGAGAGCCAAATTAACTATGAAACTTTTTTTTTTGAAAGTTTCAAAAGTGGAAATGTGACATGGATATCTAGCTACACATAATAGTCATATACATAAATAGTGGTGTGCATGTACACAATGAAATATAATCATTATGCAAAACATGATTTGTAATTGTATATTATATAGATCTCAAAAGGACTGTGACAGCACTAAAAACCCCAAACATGAAGTCAGACAAAGACTGAAGCTCTCAAAGTGAGAGACGTGGTCACCAAGGTGGAGACTTAGATGCTAAAATGTTTCCTGTACTGTAGAGCAGTAAAGCAATGTGCTTCAGTGAGGCCCCTATGATTTTCATTGTCTTGAAAAAAAAAAAGGATGGAGTAACCAACATAGCAAAGTTCTTCATTAAGCTAATAAAAATTGGGAAAAGAAGAATATTTCTGTCATCAACAAGGAACAGATAATTGGCAAGTGATGAATCTATTCTTTTTGTATTCAAGATTTCAACACCCTCTGAGAAATCACTTTTCAGGACCTGATCAAGGAAATGTCTGATATTCCCAAAATTGATTGATAAATAGACACATCATGAGTATATGTGTATGTACACACACACACACACACACACACACACACACACACACACACACACACAGACTAAAACAGACATACACAGACAGACAGAGATACAGACATACATACATGCACACATACACCATGGAGGGAACCAAGATGGGTGGGTCTTGTTTCTATTCTAGTGCAATGCCTGGGCCTCAATTATCAAAGACAGCTGGGCCAATGAGTCAGCTCAGACACTTCAGCTGCTTCCCTTCCAGCAATTTCTCCAGAAGCTTCTCCCCATTTCAAACCAACTCTGGTTGCTTAAAGCAGGGAAAATAAAAGAGCAGAGGCAAGTGAGGTGTGTCCAATAGAGGACTGCAAAGTTAACTTTGACCTAGAAATCTGTTTCCCACTTTGCAGGCGGCTGGACGTCGTGACTCAGACGGATCTGTAGTCTCTTTTACAAAGAACGGCATGTGTAGATGTGCATGCATGTGGGCACATAAAGGACATTCACAGCTGTCAGAAACCTTGAAAACTAAAATTCCCACAAAGGAGATGAAATAAAAAATGATTGTTAACACATAGGTGTCACCTCTTTTGTTCCTGCCTGGTCATAGGCCTAACCTTCAAAACACCGAACTCTCAGTACCCTGCAGATCACAGTTTCATATGTCATCTCTACACAGGCAAGCTTGACATCTGGAATAGCCACTTCCTTTTCATGTACATGATACTCAAATGCAGTGAATATCTAAGAGATGAGGCAGTCAGGTCATGAGAGGTCAGGCATGAGGTTATTCTGCTGCACACTCCCCAAGCTCCCTAAGAGGAAAGGAGAGTGTTGTAGTCACCAATGTATAGAGCAATAACATGATGGATGAGAAGACATTTTATAAGAAAAGCAACTATCCCACACCTCTAAAATCCTCCATCAGAGTCTCTGAGAGAAAATTAATCTTGCTTATCACAGTAAACCAGATTATATTTACAACTATTACTAAAGTACTAAGTCCAAAAGGTGATCACAGACTCTCAGTTGTGATGCTAAGTAGTTTTATTCAAAAATTATTAGACAATATCAAAGAATTTGGAATTCTTCATGAACTACTAAATTTTATGTTTCTAGATAACCACAGATGTCCAGACATAACACAGATGTTTGCCAAATTCTGAAAAGTTCATTCATATTTCCAGGGTGTCCATGAGGTAACATGGTATCAATTTCAACCCACCTTGTCCAAGGATTTTTAATGTTATTCTTCAATATTTTGTATTTTAGACTTCATTATAAAAACATGACAACTAAAAATAAATCACACAGCAAAATTAACCAGAGCCAAAGACTATGCAGCTGAATGACCTTCTGTAAGGTAGAGTGGCTGTCTGAAAGGGCTGTGCGGCTTCATACTGGATTTTGTACTTTCACCACCAGGTATTTTACGGACTTATCGACCTCCCAAAATGAAAAATTCAGGTCAGAGTTAGAACTCGAAAAACAATTTGCTTTATGTCCTCTTTCCTAACTCCTCCTGACTAACTGGAATGAAGTCCTTCCTTGTCCACTTATATGTAGTCTTTCTCTTTTTCTATATTTTTTATGTTATACGACACCAATGTATACATTCATTTACACAAATATTATTGACTAGATTCTACCTAGGGAGAACATATTTTTCTTTCTTTCAGAAACTGTGTGATTTTGCTTAATATTATATAGCCTAAATCCATCCATTTTCCTGCAAATGTTGTGATTTTTATTTTTCTTTAGAAGTGAATGGTATTCTGATTTGCATTATCCATCCATGCATTTATGGATAACTAGGTTGATTCCAATTATTTGCTATAGTTAATTAGGCACCAATAAATATGAGGGTGTAAATCCCTCTATGGTAAAGTATGTGGGCCTCTGTGAGTTTTTCTAGGCATGGTGTTCTAACAAGTATAAGGAAATCTCAACTACAAAGGTTTGAATGGGCAGATAAAATATACCCATGCATGATACATAACTACAAACACAAAGGAAAGAAAGCAACAAAGTTTATAAAATGACTGTGGTGTGACTCAAAAAGCTGTAGGCCACAGTTAGATTAATAAGCCAAGAAGCTTCCCAAGACTGGGAAAGCTCTCCAAAGAGATGAGGAGAGTACAGAGTCTGGAGTATGAAGTATTCCATAGAGTATGGAGTTCATCAAGTTAACTCCCCCAGGGAGAGTGCATTCTGTCAATGCTAAATAATAGGCAGGCTGGTACCTTTGAGTAGCTAGCTGCAAACTGGAGACATGTTGTGGGGAAAGGAGAAGATAAGTTTGGAAGACTATATCTGCAGTTAGGCAGTGACTAATTGGTCAGATTCTGAATGCCACAAGTGGCTTTATGAACTTTTACTCCCTTGCCCTTTTCTTGTTTGCAAGACCATATGAAAAATCCTAGTCAGACCAAATGGGAGCAAGCAGGCTGGAGAAACGGCTCAGTAAAAGTGGATAAGAGTGTTTTCTCCATAAATGTGAGTTCCTGAGTTCAATTCTCAAGACCCACAAAAAATATAGCCATGTATGACATGCTGCACACTATCCTGTAACCACAGAACCACAAAGAGCAGAGAGAGGAGAATCATTTGGGCCAACAGGCTACCAGTTAGCTCCATTTTCAGTGAGAGACTCTCAAAGGAATAAGGCTGAGAGTGATAAAGCAACATGTCCCATATTATTCTCTGGCCTCTGCCTGCAGGCAGACAGAGGTGCACACCTGCAATCATGCCTGAGTACAACACACACACACACACACACACACACACACACACACACACAAATTGTAAGCAAGCAACATCACATAACAAATTTGGCCATTGATCATCACAGACCGTGACAAATGACAGGCTCACTTTCTGTTGTCGTGTCTCCCCAGTCCCAAGGCTTCCTAATGTAATTCATCTAATTTTTGTTAAGATGTTATTAAGATGACATTTTTTTGCAATCAATTTAGTTATCAATGCAATTACTCAGAATTTCATCACAAATATATCCTATTGATAACAGCTGGCATTTGAATTTTGAACTCAACTGACACACAAAAAGGTTTGTTTTTTTCTTTAATTTGATGATACTTCAAACCACAAACAGCTTTAGGGATCCCATTTGGCCTAACTACAGCCATATTAATCTTTTGATCATCACCTTCATCTTGCTCACTAGCACATATTTCAAAAGCAGCAAGGTAAACTGTGGCTAAGAGTGTCTGTAACATTTCATGCTGGATGCCCATGCCTAGATCGTCTCAACTGACAAGTTGACAATTATTGAGAAAAGACAGGTACACTTCAGTTAGGCACAGGTCATCTTGGTCTAAGCTACACAGCTCATGACTCAGAATCAAACCTTAAACAATTTAACTTTAAGCAAGGTCTTCTTCTGCACTTACCCAATTTTTCTTTTTTCTAAAATGGCATTCTTCTTGCATGTTTATATCTTCTTCGTCTGAAAGACAAATCTCTTTTAGTTTTACAATTCTTTATTTATCAGTGGGGATTGCCATTTCGCATAGGTATCAGAAGACAATTGGAAAAAGTCAGTTTCTGCTTCTATAATGTGGATCTGAACTCAGTTCATTTATCCTTATCAGATAAATACTAGTGCATTTATCAGCAGAGACATCTCTCTGGCACCTAGACAAATGTCTTTTAGGAGCAGATGAGTCTTTCAATATGTTACCTACATCATAACAATTAGGAACAAAGAATGGGACTGGATCAGTCAGCTAATTCAACAACACAAAATATTCACACACCTTTCTCTAATACAGTCAGTATCTAGTGCTGATTAACCCTAGGATGTTATGAGCAACATATGCAATAATTCAACAAATGCAATAATTAAACCATGTTTGTGCTCAATGCATGTTATATAATCACTTGGATAACAAGAACTTTATTCTGTTTAATTTGAGTAGTTAAAGGAACCTGACATACTTTAGGGTATACACATTTCTTTATGGAAAGCATGAAGAATTCTTAGGTTGGAATTCAAGATTTGGCATCTTCACTGTGTCTGCTGGTATAGGACAGTCTTTTGTCTCCACCCTCCAGTCTCACTACCTTCCTTTACAAGAGGTCATGAAGGTCAAATGTAACCTCCCAGGCTGAACCCTGGACCTACAGGCAGACTCAATCATTAGGAGTGAAGACTGTATAAAAATCCACTATGAAGTCTAGAGAAGATTGGAATTGGCACTGTGTTTTTTTTTCTTCTCTTTCATTTCTTTGTCACACTACAGGAACACAAACATAATGATTGTAGCTGCAGTGACATATTTCACCTCCATAAAGAGACAAGCTCAGAGAACTGCTGAGACCTGAACCCTGTGAAGCCTATACTTTCATCTTCATGATTATGAAATTATCTGTCAGTGTATCGCTGCTACAGTTACACAAAATAAATGTGTATTTTAAAAGTATGTAGGGATGGCTCCTTGGTTACTTCATAATGAAACATATGTACAATGAAAAATTCATGATAGCAAAGAAAAAATTTGAAAATGAAATTAGGAGATGGAAAGATCGTCCATGCTCAGGTGTCACCTGAATTAAAATAGAAAAATACCTATCTAAATTCCAATCATTTTGTTCACATAATTAGTAAAAATCCTAAAATTCATGTAGAAATACATAAGACTCTAAATAGATAAACTAATTCTGAGCAAAATGAACAACACTGGACATACCAGTATAGCTGATTTCAAGATCTACAACAGAGCCATAGTAAGAACATGGTGCTTATAACAAAAAATAAATAAATAAATAAATAAATAAACAGACATAAATCAATGAAATAGAAGAGAACACTGAAAAATAAATTGGACAGATACAAGCACATGATATTTGACAAGATACAAAAGTGTACATTTTGGGGAAAAGACAACCTCTTCAACAAATGGTGTTGGGAGAATATATGGGAAATCCACAGAGACAAATGAAGCTAGATCCCAATCTCTTACTTGCTATAAAAATCAACACAACATTCATCAATGACCTTAACCTAAGTCCAGAAGCTATGATACTGTTAGAAGAAAACAGTTCAAGATACAGCCATGGGCAGGAACTTTCTGAAAGTGGCTCCAAGAATACACTAAATAATTTCAAGAAAGAACAAATTGGATTACATGGCATTAGAAAGATTCTATACAGAAAAGGAAAAAAAATTGAATGAAGAGACATACTACATGCTGGGAAAATGTTTATTAGTTACAATTATGACAGAGAATTAATGTTCAAATTATATTAAAAAAACTTAAAAAGCTAAATACCAAAAAATCTAACAATTAAAAAAAAAGAATAACAAAATAAACAAACACCTCTCAAGATATGAATAAATGGCAAAAAAATCATTAAACAATCTTAACTATCAGGAAAATGTAAATTAAAACTACATCTGTATTCCATCTCCCCCTGGTCCATATAGAAACTATAAAGAAAACAAACACCAAATGCTAGTGAATGTGTGGGAACGGACTGCTGGTTGTTAATAAGAATAGCCACTATGGAAATCAGTATGGATATCTGCCAATAAATTAATAACAGAACCGCCATATGAGAGATCTATACCACATTTCAGTGTACACATGAACAACTTTTAAGTTGTAATACCATGAACATAACAACTCATTCATCTTTATTACAAAGAGTCTCCTCAGTAGTCAAATTATGAAATCATTCCCAGAATCACATCCCTACCAATAGATGAACGGAAAAAGAAGGTGTGGCGCATAAACACTGTCTCATTTTGCTTTCTGATGCTACAATAAAACACTCACTAAATGCAGTTAGGTCAAGGAAGACGTGTAGTCGACTCACACTTTACAATATATTAATGAGAGAAACCAAAAGAGGAACTCAAGTAGAAACCATGAAGCTATGCTGCTTACTGGCTTGCTCCCTAGGTTTTTCCACTACCTTTCTTATTCAGCCCAGGCCCACGTGACCAAGGATGACACTGCCCACAGTGGACTGAGCTCCCCACATCAATCAGCAATCAAGGCAGTCATATCCAATAGGATGGTAGCAATTCTTTCACTGAGATTCCCCTTCCCACGTATGTCTAGGCTTGTGTCAAGTTTGAAAAATGACTATAACAAGTATAATAACAGTTTATTCAGCTATGAGGAATTATAAACCTGTGAGTTTGGGAGGAAAATGTGTGGAAACAGATTATCGAACTAAATGAATTGGGCCAGACTTAAAAAAGAAAAAAAAAAAAAGAAGAATAACACATTTCCTCTCACTTATGTATCCTGGATTTGTCATTATAATTAAAATTTTTTTTTGCATTTTCATTCACATATGTAATGCATTCTGATTATTATCACCCCAACCCTGTCAACTTTTCTTTCTCTGTGTAGATTCCTTTCCCATGTTCTTTTGTTTTCTGACACCGTAAGAGTGGAGTTATCCATTGGGGACTGGCAGACTGACAGTTCAGCGGGGAGGAGGAGGGAACCCATGATCCCCTCCTCTTAGGTGCGTGGTTATTGCCAAATACAGTCTTGTGCAGGCCCAGTGCAGACAAATGTATCTCATGTTTGCATGTGATTATAAAGGCTATGTCCCTCTCTGAAGATAGCATTTCACTGCCTTTCATCCTATTTTAAGGCACTTGCAATCTTTCTGCCATTCCTCTACATTACACCCTCAGCCTTAGAAGAGGTGATGTAAACATCCTTCTTAGGGCTGAGGTTTCAACTCTCATTGGCCACCACACTAAATCTGTCAGATGCTTTTGATATGATGGATTTTTATAGTATTGACTCCTCCATTCCATGATCATTGGAGGTCTTTCCATCCTCTAGTGTCTTCCTTGTGGTATCTTTCCATCCTTTTAATGTCTTTCTTAAGAGTTTTTAAGGTTTTCATTCACCTCCTCAGTTTCATTTACTCTAAGGTACTTTATAATTTTTAGGCTTTTCTGAATGGGAATATGCTCCTGATTTATCCCTGTGTGTTTGTCATTGGAATATAGAAATGCTACTAAAATTTGTATGTAAATTGTGTATCCTGACACTTAGCTGAAAGTGTTTACCAGTGTTAGAAGATTTCTAGTGGAGTGTTTAATGTCTCTGAAATATTGAATCATATTTTATTGAAAACAAGAATAATTTGAATTCTTCTTTTACTATTTGTATCTGTCTTAGTCATTATTCTATTGTTGTGAAGAGTCACCAGGACCAAAGTAACTCTAATAAGAAAAAGCATTTAACTGGGGTGAAGGAGGGAGGGGATTGTTTACAGTTTCAGGTGGTTAGTCCATTATTATCATGGCAGGAAGCATGGTGGGGACATGGCAAATATGTATGGTTACTAGAACAGCAGCTGAGAGCTATATCCAGATCCAAGAGAGGGGATAGAGAGAGAGAGAGAGAGAGAGCCTGCTGTGGACTTTTGAAACCTCAAAGCCCACCCCAAGTGACATACTTCCTCCAAGAAGGCCATACCTACTAAAATAAGGCCACACCTCATAATCTTTATAATCCTTTTCAACAGTTACACTTCCTGGTGACTAAGCATTCAAATATATGAGCAGAAGGGACATTCTTATTCAAACCATCACATCCTACTCCCTGAACCCCATAGATCTATGTAATTTATCATAATGCATTTAGTCTAACTTCAAAAGTCCCCATAGTCTTTGACACTCTCAACACTTTTTAAAAGTCAAAAGTCTGTTCTAGGACTCAAGACAATCTCTTAGCTGTGTAGTCTCTTGTGAAATAAAAATAAAAATTCATATCACATACTTCTAACATATAATGGCACATAATATGCATTACCATTCCAAAAGGAAGGAAAGCATGTATTAGAGGATATACTGAATGAAAACAAGAACAAAATCCAACAGGAAAAACTCCAACTTCTGTATTTCCATATCCAATGTCAAAGTGCTCTTCAGATCTCCAACTCCTTTCAGCTTCGTTGACAGCAATATACTTCTCTGTCTTGGGCTGGTTGCATACCCTGTTAGCAGCTCTCCTTGGCAGATATCCCATGATTCCTGGCATCTACAACATCTTGGGGTCTCCGATACAATCCAGGCTTCTCCTTCTCAGCTTCACATAATGGCATCTCTGAACCTCTCATGGACACCCCTGACACATGCCTGGCTTCAGCAGTTTTCTGAAGGGAGATTCCATAACCCCTTTTTGTATCCTTAACTCTAAAACCAGAACCACATGGACAAAGCTGCCAAGTTCTGCTGCTTGATTGGGCAAGAATCCGGCCTACTCCTTAAATTACATTTTCATTGGCTTTCAGTTGTCTACAGTTTCCTTCACTGCCTAAGTTTTTCTTTAATTCCTTTTCACAAGTTGGAAGCTTAGATGGGTCTTGCCCTAAGGTTATCATTCCCTTTGTTCCATTTAGCATCAGGCTTTTCTTTAAACTTTTTATCTCCTTGTATACTAGACTTAGCTCCAGGTGCCTGCATGATGACTGAGTGCCTGTGGGATGCCTGGGTGCCTGTGGGATGTCAGTGTGCCTGAAGGTTTAGGTGAGGGGACCCAACCTCAGGTTGAACTAGGTCATGCTGAATTAGAGGCTAATGTGGACCAAGTGAATGTTCATGATCAGAGCTGCCTGCTGTATCAAAAAAATCATGGTAATGCCTGTGATCTTTCGTCCTGCCACACAGCCTGGAGTTGGGTTTTTTTTTTTTTTTTTTTTTTTTGTCTTGAGGTCACAGGGGTGGGAGGATGGACCAGGGTTGTGATACATTGTATGGAACTCAAGTAACTAACAAAAGTATTATTGAAGAAGGAGGAAGGAGGGGATGAAGAAGAAGAAGGAGGAAGAAGAGAAGGAGGAGGAAGAGGAGGAGGAGAAAGAAGAGGAGAAGAAGAAGAAGAAGAAGAGGAAGAGGAAGAGGAAGAGGAAGAGAAGAAGAAGAAGAAGAAGAAGAAGAAGAAGAAGAAGAAGAAGAAGAAGAAGAAGAAGAAGAAGAAGAAGAAGAAGAAGAAGAAGAAGAAGAAGAAGAATGCGGCTGAACAAGCCAGTAAGCAGCACCATTCCATGGCCTCTGCATCAATCAGATCCTGCCTCCAGGTTCCTGCCCTGTTTGGGCTAATGTCCTGACTTCCTTCAATGATGAATAGCAGTATGAAAGTATTAGCTAAACAAACCTTTTCTTCCCTCAACAAACAAAATAGCAAACAAACAAAAAAAAGACACCTAAATCCTTTGCCAGAGTAGCATAAAAATTGTCTCTAAGTCACTTACTAATATTCTACTCCTCTAAAACTTCTTGAGTTGGGTCCCCACAGTTCAAATTGCCCTTAGCACTGTCTTCCATGCTCCAACTATGATGGTCCATTAAGCCCAGCTTAAAGTGTCCAAATACTCTTCTAATCCAAAATCCAAAAATCTTCCATATACCTCCAACAAAAAGCATGGTCAGATCTAATACAGCAATACCCTGCTTCCTGGAACAAACTTCTTTGTCAGTGTTCTATTGCTGTGAAGAGACACCATGACCAAGGCAACTCTTATGAAAGCATTTAATTTGATTAAAATTTCAGAAGTATAGTACATTATTATCATTGTGGCAAGAATGGGAGGACTCATGGCACTAGAACAGTACCAAAGAGCTACATCTTGATCTAAAGGCAGCAGAGAGAGAGAGAGAGAGAGAGAGAGAGAGAGAGAGAGAGAGAGAGAGAGAGGAATCCAATATTATTTATAATATATATACACCAAATAAAATATTAGAAATTATACTTGCATTACATGAATTCTTTCTTGAATGTGTGTCTGAGTGTGTGTGTGTGTGTGTGTACGTACACACAGATGTACGTATACACACACACACACACACACACACACATACATACACGCCTATGAAGATCAGAGACCAATGTCAAGTGTTTCCACAATCACTCACTACCTTAATGTTTTGAAACAGGTCCTCTGAACTTTGTGCTCTTTGATTTGGCAGGACTGGCTGGCCAGCATGCTCTGAGGGTCCTTTTGTCTATACACCCCCTCCTCAGCACTGTGGATACAGATACAGGCTATTACTCCAAGTCTTTGCATGGATTATGACCTGAACTCAGGTCCTCTTGCCTGCTCAGGACTGTGTTCATTGAGCCATCTCCCTCATGTTCTTATAACACTGCGTTGTGGCAGGAAATGTTGGAGAAGTCTTTTTATGTTTTCATTAAAATTAATTTGAAGATCATAGTAAAATATAATTTTATACCCGTGAAACTATATACTTAGAAATTAAAGTGTCTTTCAATTGCTTTTACTCGGGCATGTGAATTTCCTAAAGTTTGGAAAACCAAACCTATCAATTTGGAGTCTAAGCAAGTATCATGATCAGAATAATGAAGAATCATTGAGGAGTCACTTCCTTAACCTCTAGACGAAATTTCTTTTTTAAAATAAAATTATTTATTTTATGTGTATGAATGTTTTCCTTGCCTGTATGTGTGCATATCGTGTGCATGCAGTGCTCATGGAAGCAAGAAGAGGACACTAGTTCTTTCTCATCTGGAGATAAAGGTGATTATGGGTGGTGAGAACTAAACCTGGATCCTCAGGAGTTTCAGTCGGTTCTTTAAACCTTTGAATAATGCTCTCCACATCCAGATAATTTTTTTAGCTGAAAACTTTAAATAATTATTGAAAGTATAGTTCAGAGATAATTTTATATATGACTTTTAGAAATGTAAAGTGTCCAGAAATAGCACATGGCAGGGGTAGTGGGGAGCAGAAGGATGACAAAGAAAAACATACTTACATTTATCTTCTATACTGCACTAGATTGCTTTTATATTTGGTTAAGCCTGAATATTAAAGATATAATCCTTCTTAATTAGTTTTTTAATACTTTCAAAGGCTCAGTTATAACATTTTTCCTTAGGGTATAATTCAGTATGAAATTTATGTCTACAAAACCAATTCTTTCCATAATTCTGTTTCTTCTTTAGCCATCCAAGCAATTACAGCAACCACATGAATGCCTGCATTCTGTAAAATGCTTCTTTTCTAATCATCAAGAGAAAACTAAAAAAAAAAAAAAAATTCAGAGCCTGATAGTGCATCCACAAGCCACAATGTGTGAAAATATAATCACTATCTTATCTAAAGTCCTAAATTTTAAATATCTGTGTGCTAATGTTTTTAATTGCTTCTCCAACTTCTTTTACTTATTAATATTCACTGAATATTGATGAGGTGCATGGTACTGGTAACTGTGATAACTTGTCCTGTTGGACCTATCCCTCAAGTCTTTCTTGGGATGGTTTCCTAAATGTATCATGACCTTTTTGTTGCTCTCTACTTAGTTACTACAAAGCATGTAATTCACCTTTCAAGGAAGAGAATGTGAATCATTGCTTTAGAAGAAAAAACAGTTTTGAAATGCTACAGGTTGAAGTAAATGGCTTCCAACAGCAGAAATGTGCTGTTATCTCTATCTAGACTAAAATCACTAAAACTATCCCTTCTTTCTTCTTAACGTGTGCATACATGTACGACTTAATGCTTAAGAAATTCTCTAATGTGGATGTCAGTTTGGAGAACTTATTTAACATTCTTGTTCTCAGTTCTTGGTATAAAAATGAGACAATATTAATGTCTTTTCTATAAGGCTCTCAGAAAAAATTTAAGAGGCTACTAGAGTCAGGTGGATCTAAACTGCTACAAACCAAAGAGCATAACATTGAGATAAATTTAAGCCTTAAATCAGACAGACACTTTTGCTCATAGGCTACTTTGCATAAGGAGAAGGGAAATACTGTCATAAGCGGTGAAAGGAAAACTCAGATGAATAAGAAGGACTGATAGACTATACGAGTTGACTACAAGGACAGTGGTTGGCAGGCCTGCCAATTCATGGGTACTCCAGTTCACTTCCCAATGTAGAACTAAAGGACAAATCAGGAAATAATTCCCCATCAATGATTAACAGGCAAATTCAAGGAATACCAAATATAAACACCAGAGAGCTAAGAACAAAGCCAGCATTCAACAACCATTGTAAAGCTAAGGTTTCTAGTCAAAGAAACCACTCAATGATCAGCAGTCATTTTGAAGGCAAAGAAACAATTGTGTTGTCAAGAAAAGGACAGGAATTCACATAAGCACATATGTAAGTTCCTGGCACTCTTTTGCCATCCCTCACGGAACCCTCTCCACACATAGCTTTCAGTCCAAGGTAAGATGTCTTCTCTGATGGGAACACAGTTTTTCTGCTTGTGTGAACTGGAAAGCAAAGGAGAAGTTGGCTCAGGAAGAGACCTAGAAATACTGTTTTAAACACATCCCTGCATAATTCTAGATAATCAAACTATGTTTATTAGTTTTGTAAGAGGAAAATGGCCGCAATGTGCTGAAGGTTTTTTTTGTTTTGTTTTGTTTTGTTTTTTTGTTTTTTTAATGACTGAATTCTCTAGGCTTGGGGAGTGGGTTATCCAAATAGCTGAGGTTAGAAGTTCTTAACAGCAATTCATGAAGAAACGCTGAGTGGATATTCAAACTTTGACTTAATAGTTTCCAGGTTTCCAGAAATAGCAAATGTTGAAAATAGAACTTTTTCAAAAATTAAAATTCCTGGGATTAAAGACAATTGTTGTCACTGTAAAGAGGAAAAGAAAAAGAGAACTAAGTATGAAGATACATAAGAGGGTTGACAACTGACATGTAGCAGAAGCGACTGGTAAACAGAGAGTTTCTGCTGTTTCATTTTGTTGTTCTAATCTTACAGATAAGCAGAATGGAGAACCAGAATAAGGGTCAGCAAAGGAGAGGGACGCTCTGTGCTATGTCTGTAGTATCAGCCACACTGTGTGCTGTGGTGTCAGCCACACCCTGTGCTGTGGAGTCAGTCACACCCTGTGCTGTGGTGTCAGCCACACTCTGTGCTGTGGTGTCAGCCATACTCTGTGCTGTGGTGTCAGCCACACCGTGTGCTGTGGTGTCAGCTACACTCTGTGCTGTGGTGTTAGTCATACACTGTGCTGTGGCTGACAAGATAAGGCCAAAGGAACTGTAAACAAACATGAATATGTGGAATATTCCAAAACCAGAAAATCCTCCATTGTTACTTCTTTTTCTTTTTATTTTTTAATATACATCCTCCAAAGAAAAACTTTCTATAGGCCTTTATACATAGCGACAATGCATTTATCTTGTGGTTTATCTTCTTCTATCATTGACCTAAGAGAGAATATTATTGAAAAAGAAAGGAGAGGAGGAATTCTGGTACAGACTTCCTGAAGCTGAGATAGAACTTTAACCAAGAAAAACACCCAGGTGAGTACACTAAGCCTTGAACTGGGAATTCTGGGGTGAACAGAAGGAGGAAACATGCCCAGGAAAGTGGAAGGAGCATGATCACCCTTGAGTCTCCATTACATGAAACTACATACAGTGTCCACAGTTAGCATGCCCTAAATGACTTTTCTTTTTTTGGAGGAACAAACTGCAGATGAACCTAGAATAGTTTTCACGGCAATGGAAATGTATAGTCCAAGAGGAAATGTATAGCCCCAAATCTGGAAAGCAATGATTCATCTGGGCACACAAGCCATCACACGTTTTTGAGAATATGAATATTTGTTTTCCTCTATAGTGCAAGGCCCCAATGCAACACTGGGCAGTAGATACTAAGAATGGGCAGTGTTGAGGTTAAAGGTGTGATCCTCATTTCAAGGGACACAAGGATACAGGGAAGCTCACATCTTTGGGACTTGATATGTCTTTAAATGAATGTTCATGATTATAGCTGCATAAAAATGAGGGTTTTGGCAGCAGACACATAAATTTGGGACATAGTTCATCCAAGGTGTGGTTGAGGGGAAGGTTTGTATTGTATGTAAAAGAAAGAATACAGCCAGAGGCATCTGAAAAACTCCAGAACAGGGAGAAAGTGATAAACTGTACATGACCAGCAGACTGGACTTGACCACTAGAGGAGAGAAGAGGTATGGGGAGAGTGAGAGAGGAGGACTAAGAGAGAGGGGCAAGAGAGAGGAAACCAAGGCAAGACAAAAGAGAACTCACATAGCCAAAATAGCAGGGTTATAAGGGAATGAGAAACTGGGGAGAGGAAAGCCCTTGAGCTGTAGAAGTTTAGGGTAGGGGGTGGGGGCGAGAAGATCTGAAAAGCCAGGACATCAACCTAGATTCTGAAATACAGAACACGTATTTGTGATTCTGAAAGAACCTGGGGGTTAGTATGCTCTTTGCTGTGCTAATAGGAGCCACAGATAACCATTTATTCTGAGTTTCTTTTGGAACTGACAATAGCCAACAAAATTTTCCTTTGTGGCTTTTTAAAATACAAGCCAGAAGAAAATTTCCTATCAGAGTGTCTCCCAAGAGATTCATTCTAATATCAAATAGAGAAAGGGTAATCGCTTATATTTCACAAATTTAAATCTTACCCTCACATTCATAAAGTATAATAGATTCATTCTTCTTCATAATTATTTTGTTAGTATCTATAAATGGGCAAGGCAGCCAGAGATGCCACAGAAACAACAAAGATGAAGTCACTGTAATGTTAGAATATAGAACCACTGACTTTGTGGATAATGAAAAGCTTGTTTTATCTATTAAGAAATTAGAAAAACTAATGCAATGGCAAGAGCTAAGGATATTAACCCCATATTTCTTAACCCTTGCCTTAGAAGAAATTATCTTCAAATATGCCTGGTCAAAGAGAAAACAGACTTAATAGCAAAGTTTGTTAAAATTATATATATATTTATCAGCCAAACACTAAGGGAGCCAAGAATAAACACCAGATGGCTAAGGGATGAATTCCAAGAACTAAACTGAGGTTTATAGTCAAACCAGAAAGAGAAAACACAGAATAGAAAAATATGTGAGATGAAGCAGGCCAGTGTGTCTCCTGATAACTTTTCCAATCCTATTTTCCATGTGGTGGGTGAATGCACTGTGTTGAAGAAGGCTAGAGTCGATACTTGAAATATGTATTATTTTTTTCCAAATTTCTATTCTGATTTAAGGACTACAAATTATTAGTGAATAACAGAGGTGTTATAATTTGATAACATTATGATTCTCTTCCTAACACAAAATTCTGAGTTTCAGTTTCTTTATTGACACAACATTTAACATCAAATACCATTCACCTTGTTTGTAAGGATAATATGTTAACATAATTCCCCAAGCATAATCACTGACATAAGTTAAACAGATATATATATATTCAAATTAGATGCATTTTTTATTATATCAAAATTTACCTATACAAATTTATTAACACTAGTTAATAAATTCAAATTAAGTACCATCCAATTGTTCATGATTAGTAGATTTTCAATATAGTTTGAAAAGAACAAAATGCAAAGGTAATTACTGATTTGTAAGCAGATATCAAACAGATCACGACACACAGGGTCAACTTACCACAATATCATTTCATTAAATTAATTTATACTAAACTTTACATGAGAACTAATTTCCAGATAGATACTAGTCTCTCTGTGGAACAACATTAATTAGTGAAGCTAATAGTAACGGACATTCACTACAAAGGTGAAGGGATGTATCATTGACAAGCTTCCTCATTATACTGTGAAAATCAGCATTAATTGCTATGTCTTTCCCAACAAAAGGGATAAGTTGCCTAGATACAAGGATATGAATAACAAACCATACTTAATGCCCAATGTCCAGTGAGTAAAAGCATGATTCAAAACAGCTTTGCCATGAAATTAATAATACAGTTATAGATTTTTGTCAGAGAGATCTTTGGCTCTATGAATTTATTTGGATATCTATTTTTAAGTAAATTTTCATAAGTATTTTATATATTTATGATAAGTATTTGCTCATTTAACAAACTTTTATTATCTGCCATCTATATGAAGTACTGTTAAGCAATGAACTCTTCATCTGTTAAACATACTAAAACAATAATATCTACCAACAACTATTCAAGGGATAAATATAAACTCTAGAATATGTCTGTGAATGCTTGTTAAAAATGGAATTCAATCTTTTAAAGTTATACTTTTTTATTCTTGAGAATTTCATACATATATACAATGAAATATAATCATATTCATCCCCATTTCTCTACTCTACCTCTCCCAATTTTGTTTCTCTACCAACTTCATTTCTTCTTCTTCCTCTTCTTCTTCTTCTTCTTACTCCTCCTCCTCCTCCTCCCCCCCCCTCCTCCTCCTCCTCCTGCTCCTCCTCCTCCTCCTCCTCCTCTTCTTCTTCTTGTTTCTGTTTTTATTCCACTTTCTTGTCCTCCCCTTCTCCCCTCTCTCCTTCTTGTGGATAAGCCACTAAGTCTATCTAATGTTTTCCATATGTTTGATAGTATTTTGTGACAAACTTTTCCAGAGAAGACACAATGCTCTTGTCTACCCACCCCAGACAGGGAGCTCATGACAGACCAAAGTATGGATATCATCAAAGTTTACCTTGTGAACCAGTAAGTTTTATTGGGGTTACTTACAGGAGTCAGGGGTAGGGGTTACTTACAAGAGCATAAATAACTCAAAGACAGCTGCATTACCAAAACCCACCCCAACATAGGTGACAGTTCAGGAAAGTTGGGAACCTGGAGCTCACTTTCATCCTGTAGGCAGCTACCAGGTTGGGGAGTATTCTTTCCTACTGACTCTGGTCTAAACCTCTTCTAGGCAGCTTGAATGGTTTCTGCTTCTCCAGGAAGCTGGTCTGGTCTCAAGAGTCTTCTTTTCAGCTTGGCTTGCCTGAGAGGAATGTTCAATTTTTATTCCTTACTCTGGCATGAGGGCCCATGTTGACCTGGTCAGTTTCAGGGACTTCCTGAATCTATTTTGAATTGCTTACCTTCACCTGTGTGCTTAAAGAACTTTCCTGCAGGAGGTAATGTTTAAATCTCAGAGGTAACTATTACACAACAGTGAAGGGCCATAGAGTAGAATATAGAAAAACTATTAATAGGAATACCATTGATAATAAAGCATAATTCTTCTCTCCTTCAGCAGCTTTCAAATGCCAACAGCGCCAGGAAAAGGCTGGAGAGCACTTCCACCGTCTATGCCAGAACTACTTGATGTGTTTTGGGGTTGATTTGTGGCTAAAAGTAAATTAGTTGTTTTTTTATCTTGTTCACATAGAAACTGAAACAGGTTCCTCTTTACACATTATTTTTAGTGATATTAAAATACCAATTGTCTCTAAAGCCAATCATCCACATAATTCAATCAGATAGAAGGGCTTCCCACAGATGCAAAGAAATGTGTCCATCAGCTGTGAAATAGCACTCCCTCAGCAATGTAACCCATGAGCTCATACAAGTATCATTTTTAAATTAAGAAATTAATTAAAATTGCATAGTAAATTTCTCTCAACCTGCTTAGATACTTCATAGCCCATTGATTCAGATTGCTTGGGCATGTCAACGACAAGTGACACAATGACAAGTGATAGTCTCTACGTGGGAAATGTGATTGAGTTCCTCAGGACAAAGTTTCCCCATCCCCTCTGAATGAAGGCAGAGAGGGGTTGCTGGGATGATTCATTCTTGGGAATCTGTAATAAATTATTAATTGTGTCACTGTTCTGCTGGACAGGAAATTCTGATAAAGGACGCTGACATACCAGTCACTACAAATTGTGTACAGATAATGGCCCAAGATTAGTCATAGGCTTAAGATTAAAATTTAGCTACATTTTAAGGGTTTTATACTGTTGTGTATCACATGGTACAGCTGTCAGATATGTGTGTTCCTTAGACATTCCTTCACAGGTGGATCATCCACACAGGGGGGCAGATCGCTGTAAGCCTCCAGTTGCAGTGTCTTCAGGATCCTCTGTGGCATCCGATTCTGTGCTGTTTGTCTTGGCATCTCCAGAGAACAGCTGAGCCTGATGATAACCTTAGTTCTGGGCCATTTCTGTATAAGTCCAGTCCAACCAGAGAAAGTATTGTGTTGAAGTTCTAGGAGGAGAGAAGTATCTCCCTGAGCACCACCACGGTCTGAGCTTTCTTCTCAACCCCATCTCCCCCTTTCTCTCCCTCTCCTCTGCAGGTGTCAAGTCACATGCACACATGCCCATGCATGCATATGTAAACATGCATGTTTCCATATGGGAAAAAGTGAATACTTGCATGCACACACATAATACAAATCCCTCTCTCTGTCTCTGTCTCTGTCTCTCTCTGTCTCTCTCTCTCTCTGTCTCTGTCTCTGTCTCTCTCTGTCTCTCTCTCTCTCTCTCTCTCTCTCTCTCACACACACACACACACATACACACCTTGGAATGTAAAGAAACTAAAATATCATTAATTATCCCAGGAACGCATAACACTGTAATTTAGATCAGTATGCTCATTTCATGCAATGTGAACTGAGACTGTTTTATTTCAATTGAATAATGCAGTTATGTATGATCACGTTTACAAAAGCTTTAAAATCAATATAGAAAACAAAGTCCTCTTAAATATAATTCCAATAGAGTTAGTTTTGCCATCTGTGGGTTTATATTCTCCATTACATTAAATCTCTAAATAAAATTTAAACATTACTTTAAAGAAGAGTAAACTAATATTAGAGATTATCTGTGAGTTCTCTTTACACTGTGGAGTAAAACCAATCATACTAGGTCTATAAATATGGACAATCTTCTCTCGGAGCATGCTCATCTACAATGTTAAAACAGATGAACGAAGAGCTAGAGGGGCAGCTCAACCAGTGAGTGGCATGAGGACCTGAGCTCAGACCCTAGAACTCACATAAACAGTGTGGCCATAATAATTCTCTGTAACCCCCAACGTTAGTGGGTAGGAATGAGATGCACATCATTTGAGCCAGCCAGACTAGCCAGCTGGTGAACTCAGACAATGAGAGACTCTGTCTCCAAACATAAGATGTACTCTGATAGAGGAAGGCATAGGATGTCAACTTCTGGCCTTCACACATACACACAAACATATACTAAGACATGGAGTGCACATACAGATGACACAAAAGATTTAAAAATGAACAGAGAAGTTGGTACTTTGTGTCTGTTTACTAAGTGTTGTAACTTGTTTTGAATTCTAATTCTCCTAGAGCCTGTTGGTTACTCTGCTCATGATAGAGCCAAGAAAACTAGAGTCACCAAATAGACTCTTTCCCTTTGTCCAAAAATTACCAATATAAACTTTCCAAATAATTTGGTTTTTTTGGCTTTTTGACACAGGGTTTCTCTGTTATAACTCTGACTGTCCTGGAACTCACTCTGGAGACCACGCTGGTCTAGAACTCAGTAAACCATCTGCTTCTGTCTCACAAGTGTTGGGATTAAAGGTATGTGTCACCACACAGCTCCAAATATTTTTTACAATATTATATATACAAAATTGAAAACTAGAATTTTCATAAGTAAAAATCAGACTCCATAAACAAAGAAACACATAGGATAAATCCCAAGTTCCACAATTTGCTTAAGTTTTCAGTCTTCTTGTGCACCTATACATACACAAATACACACACATACACAAATACACACACACACACACACACACACACAAACAAAAAGAATGTGAAGCTGTTAAAATACATACATTAGTTACATACAAAATATATCTTAGATAGATAAAGGTTTTTGTGTTCTGCTTCTTCCCAGTAACCACAGATTATATTATTGAGTTACACCAGTCAAGAAATCCTTCACCGTTTCCAACTGATAAATATTTTGGTCACCTCCATATTTCCTTACTACAAGACTTGCTGTGGTTATAATTCTTTAGTGTTCACACTTTCAATTCAGACACAAATTTTTCAATTATATTCTGGAAAGTATACTCCACTTATATTTAGAACTCTTTCCTTTTTTATTTTATAATTTCGAAAGAAAAAAAATTATGCTATTCACATGAGATTCCTTCTACCCTGAGGTTACAAAACTTAAAATTTTCTAGAAATTGTAACTAATGACCGTTTTACTTCTGTTGGAATGTTCATATTCTTTTTATTCATCCAGGGAAACATTGTATCAGTATATACTGATAAAGTAAGGAGTTCAAGTGTGGTGTATCTATAGACGTGTATAGATGTGCCTTTGACATAGGGTTCCTTCTCCCTAACTCTTCACCCTCTCCCCTTTTACAAACCTGCATTCCTCATTTTAGAAGAAACTCTCTATGTGCAACTACGTATAGAGTTTGTATGAATTTTCAAGAACTATAATTTTTTCTCATCAGAAATTTAAAATTTAAAAAGTACTGATGCTTTTTATTTGAAACAAATTAATCTTTCTACTTTTCTACCAGTCTAGGACAGGTTTAAAGTTAACATAATAATTCTTATTTTGCAAAGTTTTTATTTTTGTTCCTTTAGTTTTGCATTCTATTCCAAAAACACCCCCTATCTCAAATAATTTAGAAAATATATTTATTAAAGTTAATTTTAATCAATAAGAATATTGAAATATGCTGTAAATTATAAATGCAATGCCTCTCATTCAGTAAATTATCATAATTTTTCCATTGGTTTGAAATAAGACAATGAGAAACATTCAGAAAATATAGCCAACTATCATTATGGAACAAAGCAAAAGTGGCTGTCTGCTCTCACTGCTAGTGATGACTTTTCAGAACATAACTTTGGGGAATGGACTTCATGGCCAAGATGACACCAAATACAATCAATCATTTTCTCAAGATGGAAGTCAATGGTGGCATCCAAAAATATTTAAGAGTAATTATGTGAATAATACTCTCATTATCATGGGTTGAAGAGAAGTAGAAATTAAGGAAATGAATAAGTTTAGATACTTCTGATGAGAAACACAAGGATTAAATTAGCAGCTTCCTCACTACCGATCTACTTCATTCAAGTGGGAAGATATGAAGAAAAGGGGATCCAAACCCATTTTATAAATGGAAAGATTTTTAATCAAGAAGTGCCCTGGAAACCCCATGTCTGGACAAATTGGCCAAGCAACAAATATTCACTAAGTCATCAGTGACTGCTAGGTGCTGAATATGTATCAGCAAATAACAAAGAGAGTGAAAAGCCTAAACTATGCATTCAAGGAAACATTATCACTTGATTCAACATTGCATTCTATGTGGGCACATCACTTTTGTCATAGTAAAATGGCACAGGATGTCTACCAAGCACAGATGCTTAAAAAGATATTCTACTGCATGTTCTTCTGAGATTGAGGATCCAAACAGACATTGTAAAATATTCCTTTAGAAAAATGCTGCTGATGCATTAGAAGTTACTATGTGGAATTTGCAAAGGGATTGAAAAGATTTCCATAATGCTCAACGTTGGAGCATATATCCATGTAATGCCATCCATCATTATTTTCTTATAATGCAATCATCACCATTCTCTGTCTCTCTGTGTTAAAAATACATAAAACACTTTCTGTCTATTTCATGTTTCAACTTTTCCCTTCCCCTTCTTCCTACAGCTAGGAAATCTGGATGAGTCCTGGAAGAGAGGGAATTCTAAATGACATGAGTCTAAAGTGTGCTAACTTGCTCACATTGTTTATGTTCTTTTTGCTTCCATATTTTAGCCAACTAACTTACTCATTAAACATGATTAACTTAATTACACTTTGATTTAAGACCAGTGAAAAATTTTCACATTTACATATTTTCTTATAAATATTATTATTGTTACTCCTAGAATGTAAGGTATAATTGAGAAATATAATACAATCAATAACTGTAGTATCAGTAGCATGGATAGTATTTGAGGAAAAATAACACATGAATTTTTAAGGAGGAAACACCTAAGAGGAAGTATGGAAATTCAATTTTGCATTAGGAAATAAATTAGTCAGGATTGTTGATTCTTAGCCAGAGACTTTACACCTACAAAAGCACAAAAGTCCTTACATGGAGAAGCTTTCTCTGACCCTTAATTGTCTTAGTAATATTAAAAAAAAACACAAACATTATTCACAGTTGCAGGGTAGTAGATGATAACAGATGGCTTGGCTTCTTCCTTTCATGAATCTTAACAAATTCACCTCTAAAGTTGCTATGTAAAGATTAATTAAACATGAACAGCCTATCGTTTTGCCATTTGTTCTAACAAAGACTTTGTAACCATAATTAGGACTCCTATCAATCAGTTTTAAACAGCTAAGGTGTATTATCCATCCTTGTTCATTTTGTGTGAGTCAAAAGCACTCAGTAATCAACCTAAGAATGCCTGTGCATTAAAAGTGGTGTGGGATCGACAACGGTACTGGCAAAGAAAAGAGTCTCAATCATCAGGAAATAGAGAGATGAATAAGTCAAAGGATCTAAATAGAAGTATATATTATTTATTAGACTTAAGACTATAGTCTGATGATTACTGTCCTTTTATTAAATGTATATTTGTTATAAACACATGTACACACACACACACACATAGACACAGACACAAGCCTTTTATGTTTAATTCAAGTCAGTTCAGATGCATTTGTCTTAGTAAAAGATTATTAGTGGTCGAAGAAAATAAAAAGAAAAAATTAAGTGTGGAATTGACGTAGTCAATTTATGAAGCAAATAATTTTTCAAGAATTATTTTTGTTTATTGAGATAAATTAAAATGTACATTCTAAAACCATATTTGTACTTTTTTACATAACTCAAAAGTAATCTACAGTTTGCATAAAAACTTAACTATGTTAAGATATATTCTTAAAGTATATAAAAATTAAATGCATTATGAATTTAAGTAAATATCCCTAACATTGTACTAGCTTTTGACACTTAGATTACTCATAACAATATTCATCATGAAACATTTTTTCCAGATTTGTATATAACTTTTTCTTTTAGGCTATAAGTTACACATTATGCTGCTGTTGGGTGATATACATTTTCTTTCTTTTTTGTTGTTGTTTTATTTTTCATTAAAAAAAATTTTTTTAAACAGAATTTCACTCTGGCTGTCCTGGAACTCCTATGTAGACCAGCCTGGCATCAGACTCATAGAGATCCATCTGCCTCTGCCTCCCAAGTACTAAAATTAAAGCCATGTGCCATCACATCGAGCTCAGTGTCACACACATTTTCTTGAGTGTTTCTGGTCCTGGTTTTCATCTTGCTCCTTAATTCATTTGTTCCCTTAAGAATCTCTTCAGTAAATCAATTTCAGTACAACACCTACTGGGCTTAGTGTACATGTGTGTGTTTATATGTGGTGTGTGTTACACTCATGCTACTGCACATCCATGGATGTCAGTGGATAAGGTCTAGTGTCAGCCATCACTTTTAACCTTGTTTTGAGACAGGGTCTCTTTGTGTTTGCCTCTATTTATGATAGGCTAGCTAGGTGTGAGCTCTAAGCATTCTCCTAACTCCATCGACCACCTAGCACAGAAGCACTGGAGTTGCAAAATGTACTCTCAAACCCAGCTTTTAGTGGGTTCTGTGTACTCAAACTCCGTTTCACTTTCTTTTTTTCAATTGATTCTATTCATGTATGTTCCTGCTTACCTGTCTGTACACTATATGAGTGCAGGTACTTGTAGAGGACAAGGTCACTATCCCCCTTATAAGGTAACAGTTGTAGGTGTTAAGAATAGAACCCAGGTCTTCTAGAAGAGGAGCGAATGCCATCTCTCCAGCACCATTTTGTTGCTATTAAATCAACTCAGCATTTACCATTTGCTTATTGTTTCCCAAGATTGCTTACTGAAAGGTAGTAGTATTTGTTTTTATTTGAGACAAGATATCTTTATGCAGCCCAAGTCAGCCCTGAACTTGCTAACTACCTGCTTCTACCTGTTGACTGTGATGAAGATAAATGTGTTCCACAATGAATGGCTAGACTATTCATTTAGAACTCCTTTCATGTTGTATCCAGTACGTAAACTGCGATGTACACAAAAGCATTGATAATCATGTTGATTAGTAACACAGGACTGTCAGCGTTATATTTCTTCAATGTATAGTTACTACCATTATTAAGAATTTGCCTCTCCATGATGCTCTAAGATCTTTTATTTTTCAAATGTACAATGTTGGTTTACTTCAAATTTGCCTCATAGTTAATGCATGTAACAATAGTTTTTAAAAACATAAGAAATATCTTTATTTTTGGTTCTGATAGTTGACCTGTATCACATTGCCTGAGACATTTGTTTCTGTGGCATGGATGTAACTGTGATTTGGACTCAGTAGACCTCGGCATGTGATTAGAGCAAATAGCAAGGTTATGTGTGAGGCACAAAGAATTGCTAATCCTAATAGGGTACCACTTAACAGCTCAACTGTGATAATTGATTTCAATGTACTGGCTGCGTGAGCACACCTGTGAGTTCTCAGCTTTGTTCGTATTTGTTCAGCAGAAACAATTCATAAAAATTCCAACAATATGGTGGTAGACATAGTTTATTTGCAGTGGTTTAGTTGTCAATTGTCACTTATTAAGTAAATATTTACCTACTATTCTAGGTGCTATAGGAGAAAAGGCAGCAACAAAGAGGAATGCATAAAGCCTCCTTGACAAGCAGTTTCTCTTCAATACCTTAAGTAGCCATCTCTTATAATAATGGTCAGGGTGAAAGGGAAAGACATTTAAGATCAAGAGTTGCAGGTGTTATATTTGCAGACTACACATTAAAGAGACACAATCTGATAAAGTGATATTGGAACACAGATAGGAAAGAAGGGAGGAAGGAAGGGAGGGAGGAGAGGAGGAAGGGAAGAATGTAGGAAGGAAGCAAGGAAAGAAGAAAAGAAGGCAGGCAGGAAGGAAGGAGAGAGGGAGCAGACAGGTGGCACAACATTGTACTTGTATAATTCAGACACTTGAAGGGATGGAAAAAAGCTAGACTGTACTCCACAAGAAATAGCAGATACTCGATGACTCTGTTGTTGGAGGAGGAATGACATGTTTGTGTGATAGTGAGGGAACCAGTGTGGCTGGGAAGCAAAGTGTACTGGGAAATAAAAGAGAACAAGAACAAAGAGCTGAGAGCATGCAGACATATGAGGATGATAGTTATCAAATGAGAATCTCAAATTTTTTTCTCTGAGTGATAGAAGAATCCATTGAAAGATCTGAGGATGAAATAGCATGAACTCAGAGCTTACAAAGAGACGTCCATACTGCTGTATATAGAGCACATTCCTTCTGAGACAGGAATAGAAGCAGAGACCAGCATCTTACAAAGCTATGAAGGAATCTGGTTGAAGATTCAGGTGGCTGATATACGGGTTATAATAACAATACAGTGATTAAAAAAGCTAAGATTTTGAATATTCTTTTGAAGTAATTATAATTTTTATTGATAATTTGAGTTTGGTATACAAAAGGAAGAAGTTGACAAAATCTTAAAGCATCAATATGAATCAGTCATACATTAGTGCAGTAATATTACTTTTATAAGTGTGAGACTTATATGTATATAAGTACACATATATACATACATATACAGGAGTATATGCAGAGTTAAGAGACAGATAAAAATGCTCCATTCTATTAAGGTCTAAAAAGCTATGAAACTGAATAATGTATCCTAAGAGTGAAAGTCGGTAGGATAAAAAGTGTAACTAATGACTGAATGCACTGCAAAATTCCAAAATTCAACACTGAAAGCATATATACCAGTAACATTAAATGGACTAAACAGGTTATATATGTATGTAAATACTATGTGTGTGTGTGTGTAATATATATATATATATATATATATATATATATATGTATACACAAAAGAAATTAGTGAAAAAAAAGGACATTAATTTGAAGGAGAGTTGGGTAATATATAGGAGGATTTGGAGGGAGAAAATTTAATTCTATTGTAATTAAATTATACTGTAATTAAATTATATCCTCAAAAATAAGCAAAAAAGTTTCAGGCTTAAAAGAAGAATGCAGAAATATGAATATTGACCAAGGATAAAGGTTGAGGAATGAAGCAAAACTAAATGAGGAAAATGAGTCAATGCCTGTCACACATGTCAAATGTTGTGAAGGAATTATGTAAAATGAGAACACAGTAGTAATTGGTTACATAATGTGACAGTCAACAATAAGGAAATATGTTAAGAACATTTTCATAAAGTGCTAGAAATAAACAATTCTTTGAACTGGATTCAAATGTTTAGGGGAGATCAAGTAGGTACCACACAGAAATGTTTTTCTAGTAATTTATGACAAAAAGAACAAAGTAATGGAGTACTAATTAATCCAGTAATTTAGCTATAAGTAAAATCAAAAGATTATTTTTATTTTAAATATCTCTCCAATATATTTATATAACAATAAGAATTTACATGGTGGCAATGCCAAAAAATATGGTATAATTTCAGAATCAATATCCTGGAGTAGATGAGACTTTGTGGGATTGGATGCTGTAGGAAGGTTTGACTTAGAACAAATAGTCCCTCCATCACAATAGGAAGCCTATTCATGGTATTGCCCACATATACTCCTATCACTTGGGAAACAAAGTTAAGGAGGCAAGAGTTCTAGGCCAACCTTGGCTACAAAATAAGTCTGAGCCTAGCCTGTTGACATTCGAAATGAAACCCCATCTGGAAAATAAAATAGGATACCAGGTGGAAAACAGTTTCATATGTAAGTAGTATGCATAAACAGATTTAGTAGTATGAGTCTGCCTACAGACTATTTAAACTGGCCATTCTTCTACTGTTTAGAACATATGTTTTCTAATTTAAACCAGAAAATTTTAGGTTGTGATGTCCCCTAAGAATTATAGCCTGGGTTTGATAGAACAGTTGTCAAAGTATCAGGCAAGTAAATGGATCAGCACGATACCTAAAGAGAGTGAAGTAGGGGGTACATATGGCAAAAGAGAGGAGAAACAAAGGATTTTAATAAACTGGTAGCTGCTAATGACATCAAAAAAAGTACTACTCATAGTCATGCCTTTCCTTCCTTAAGAAATTTCCACATTTGATTTTCTAACCTCCAGGAAAATTCTTTGATCTGCCCAATACTCTTGAACTGTACATCCAGTGACACTGTACAAACTATCAAGCATTACTCAGAATTACTTAACAATGCTAGCAAATGTGTGCAGCTCTAAAGGAAATCCCATTAGGTAAACTAATAGATTAGCTAGTCCTTTCCATCCTTTCAGTCATTTTCTCAAACCGTCTATAGATCCCCCTAAAGCCGTAAGTATTACAAGGATATCAGGTGATGTGTTTAAGAATTCAGCCATCACTATCAGACATACAATGCTATCTTAATCAAATCTTACCAGAGAATCTTGTAACTGGGTCAAGAAGTAAATAAGTTTCCCTATGATGAGCCATGCCACATAAACACTTTCAGAATATAAGGAAAGATGCATTCATGAAAGGATTAGGTGTTACTATCTATGCAAATATCCCACCAGTGACGTCCTGGAAAGTACATCATTTATAGTTAAACAGTGAGAAAAGTGAGAGAACTGAATATGATTAAAGCCCATAATTACAACACAATCAGAAATATTGTAATTATATTTCCATTTATTTATTGGATGTGTAGTGTGTGTGTGTGTGTGTGTGTGTGTGTGTGTGTGTGTGTGTGTGTTGGTGTACACACAGTACACATGTGGATATCAGAAGATATCTTGCTGGACTAAGTTCTCTCCTACTACTGCAAGGATCCAGAGATGAAATTCAACTTGTCAGGCTTGGAGGCAAGCATGTTACCCACTGAGTCATTTCATCTTCTCATGGATTATTTGCAATTGATCTTCAGTATATTTTCCATGCAAAGCCTTACTACACATACTATATTGTCCAAGACAATTCAGATCCCCTAGTTCATTATTTTGTTTTCTTTTCTGTTATTGTGATTAAATAAATTGACCAAAAGCAATGTAGGTAGGAAAAGGCTCATTTCAGCTTATTTTTCTAGGTCACTGACCATCACTGGGGAAAGTTGAGACAAGAGCTCAACTGAAACCATGGAGGGCTGCAGCTTACTGCTTTGTCCACTGCTCATTCCTAGCTAGCTTTATTTTACATCCCAAGCCCGTCTACCTGGGATTGGTGTTACTCACAGTGGAACAGATTTACTCACATCTATCATCAATCAAGACAGTCTTGCACAGGCATGCTCACAGCTCAGTCTGATCCACAGACTCCTTAGTGGAGGTTCCTTCTTTCCAGGTGACTCTAGGTTGAAAGGAGTTGAGTATAAAAATTAAGCAGCACAACCATATTCTAGTCCCTCACCTTCTCCTCACACAGCAAACACTGGCTGCTGTAAACAGTTTTACCATTTTTACCAATAAACTATGTCTCCAGTAAAGCCTCTGGAACATAGAAAAGTAAAACCTTAGTTACATACTTTCCTTGTTTTTGTTTTTTTATCTTTGTGTGTATGATGGATATTTATGTGTGTGTGTGTGTGTGTGTGTGTGTGTGTGTGTGTGTGTGTGTGTGAGAGAGAGAGAGAGAGAGAGAGAGAGAGACAGAGAGACACAGAGAGACACAGAGAGACACAGAGAGACACAGAGAGAGAGAAATCGTGTATGAGTGTGGGTGTGTTTATCAAAAGTGTGTGCCAGACGGTTAAAGGACCAGAGATGTCAGTTCTCACTTTTCTCCTTATCTGTGAGAGGGTCTCTTATTTTGCTGCTGTGCCCAGTCTGTTGGTCCAGGAATGAACAGGAATTCTCCTCTTTTTCTCCCATTTTGGTAAGGGAGCACTGAGATTAAAGAGTTATGCTACAGTGGGAAGCTTTGGATGGGTTCTGGGGATCTAAACTTGGGTTCCCGTACACGTGCAAGTGCTTTGCTCATTGAACCCATCAGCCTCCTGTTACATTTTTATATCCAACTTTAAGGCTTGAAAAATATGTCATGGTATTCATCCATGAAGATGTCATTCATTTAAAGTCACTTAGGCTTACACTGTATTTCACACCCTGGCGACTGCTGGGCGGCTGCCGCAGCCATTCTCAATGGAGGTCATCACGCCTTCAAACACTGTCCCTTTTGAAGAATGTGAATAAGTATACACTTTCAATCTTCTCTAGTCTTTCTGTTTCATCAATTTTTACTTCCCTTCAAATCAATTTTGTGTTTTTTCTAATAATAAAAATGCCTATGTTAGGCATTTTTAGTGAAATTATCAGTGAAATACAGTCGATAGAACATTGATTTAATATGAATAACGTTCTTTAATCTTTTTAAAGCAATAATCCTGAGTGGTGAGTGGGTCCACACCAAATCATGAAGAACAGTGTCATGGCCCTCTGTGTAGCCCTATGGCTCTCCCTTAGTTAGAGATTTAGGAAGAAGTATTATTGTGTTAAAGGTACACTTGCCTTTGTGAGTAGAGTCCTAGATGCCAATATTAAGATTTTTCCTAGCAGTACAATGAGCGCTATTTCCAGAAAACCTTGGAAATTTTTGCAAAGGTTTATAGAGATGACTCAGTAGCTCAACAGCTAAGAGAACTTGTTGCACTTAAAGAGGAACTGAGTTCCCTTCCCAGTACCTATCAGGGAACACACCTGGGGAGACTCAAAACTGCCCATGACTCCAGCTCCAGCGGATTTCACACACACACACACACACACACACACACACACACACACACACACACACACACACACACACACACACATCAAAAATAATAAGAATATATGTTTAAAAACTATAGTTGCCAATAATGGCCAAACACTTACCCTCAGACAAGCAACGTTTCCAGCCGCGTTCTCTTTCCCACTGTTCCTAATTCTGGATTTAAGTGTTTTTGTAAATTAATGAAGATATGACAGAAATATGTTCATCTCAACAGTTTCTGATGTTTAAATTCCACAACCAGAATTCTAAAGTGACTTAACTAATAAAAATTCAGCCAAGACAGTTATTTAGTACAAATGATAGTTTGAATGTTTCTCAGAACTACTCTTAGGAAAAATATAGGGTTTCATTTTTGAATTTCATTCTTCTGTTGTCAAATAGATTGATTTTCTAAATCCAGTCTGTCATATTCAGGCTCAGCTGCCCCTTCATAGGTTTCTCTGAGTAGAGTCTGTGTCATTTGTTACAAGCTGTCTTCCAAAGACAATTTGGTTCCTACAAAGAATACAAGGAATTTGTATTTAAACAAGGTCACCTTTCTTTAATTTTAAAGATAAAGTCTAAGAAAACTGTATTTGGACAGGCTGACTCAAATGGCAAACAAGAGAGGAAGCTGTTAGTCCTTGGGAGAGCTGCCAGTACTGGCTGACTGTTCAGTGCTGGTTCTGGGCACAAGCTTCCTGCTCCCTGAATTCATCACAAAGAAAATCCTCAGGGAACTAGGGAGGGGGTGGGGGGCAGGAACATGCCAACACCTCTTATCATTTGATCTCTTCTGTGATAAACTAAGCTAAATTTTATTTATTTTTTTATTGCTTCCACTAAAACCTTTATCAGCAAAATGGTTTCTGTATTTCTAATACACATTTGACTCTGCAGAGAGGTAATCTGATTTAGCTACTCCTACCATGCAGTCATATTTCAATACAAAAAGAAAGAAAGAAAAAGAAAAGAAACTGATGTGTTAGTTTCTTGAAGGGTATAGCTGCTTGGTACAATCAAAGGATGAGCTGTTTTGCACAGACAATGAACACAGATAATTTGAAAATCAAGACCCATATGTGCACAGCCCAAGTAAGCTTACATTTTCTTTTCTGGAACTCCAAATTAGTATTTTATAGGAGAGATGACAAACACAGTGGTTAATTTATCTCCTCTAGGGATGCAATTCCTAAGAAGTAAATATGTGCATGGATAGAAAAAACAGACACCACATTTCACATGTCTTTATAATAACAAAATTTCTCAAGCAGTATTGACCTGGGCATCTTGTCCTGTGGATGCGAGAAAAATGACATTATTTCTAGTGTATATGTAAGAACCTAACAGAGCACTGCACTCGACACTAAGCACCATGCTTTGTTCTGAGAAATTACAACACAGTAAAAACACAGACCTGGATGGGTCTCAAAGGGCCAGCATGAAGGCATGTACTCAGGAATGTTTTACAACACCCGTAATATATAGTCACATGTTATGAATTGTTGCTTGAACCCAGTCCCAGGACCCTTGGGGGCAGGGGTGAGCTGGTACAGAGTCAACGACCAACACAGACTCTGGGAGTCAGGTAAATGGCAAAAGCAGACTCATTTATTCCAGGAAGAGGAAGCCCCTTTATACTCCCCCACCCCTGCCTTGCTTTCCATTGGCTCCCAGACTGAAAGCTGCTGCTGTGGCTATTACACATTAGCTTGTGTCTGGTCACCAGATATGACGACGTCATCAGTCTCTAGGCACTCCTGGAAGGTCTCAGGCCGGCTCTCTGCGGAAGCCCAGCCATGCATGCACACTGTTTAGCGACAGGTCTTGTTCTTGTCCATTGGCAGGCCTTGTTCCTCCTACAATGAATGACCATCCATCCCTTCATGCAGCATTCAAAAACACCTACACTGGGTGCATTCCTGTGGCCATCATGAACGTCGCATGGTAAAGATTTCTATGTTATTCTCTGGATGTGTGTTTACAGAATCACCCTGTTAGTTCAAATTTTTTTATTTACCTTTCTTTATTGAAAATAGTTTTTATTCCTCATATAGTATATCCTGATAACAGTTTCATATCTCTACTCCTTCCAGGTTTTCCCCACCTATCCAGATCCACTCCTTTTCTGTCTCACATTAGAAAAATAAATGAACAGGCTTCTAAGGGAAAATAATAAAATAAAATAAGATTTTAAAAAACATAATATAAGGGAATAAGAGAAAAGAACAAAAACAGAAGAAAAAGATCCCAAGAAAATGTGCATGAAACTGATACGAATGCAGAGACCTACTCATTTACACACCCAGGAACCCCACAAAAACATTAAAGTGTAAGAAAGATATTTGTAATTAAAAAAAAAAACAGTCTTGACACAACATTATGAGACAAGGACCCTCCAAAGATGCCTTTAGTTCATTTTCCACTGGGTATGTGGCTTACCCTTAGGAGTAGTTTGTTTCCCCAGTGAGACTCCCTTGGAGAAAGCTAAGCTAAACTTCCATTTGCAAGTAGTTATTAATTGGAGATAGCTTCTGGGTTAGGGATGGGGGCTTGTGTCACTTCTTTCAGCACTAGGACCTCATCTGGACCCTAGTACAGGCCTTGTACATTGTGCTTCAGTCTCTATGAGTCCATAGGTGCCTCCATTCTGTTGATTTACAGGACCTGTTTTCTTGATGTCCTCCATCCCGTCTGGCTCTTCAATTGTTTCTTCTTATCTTCTGCATAGATTCCTGAGCCCAAAGAAGGATTTGACTGAGATATTCTGTTTAGGGTCTAGTGTTGCAAGGTCTCTCACTCGCCTCATATTGTCTGGCTACAGGTCTCTCTATTTGTTCCTATCCAAGGCAAGAGGAAACTTCTCTGATGATAGCTGAGCAAGGGACTTATCTATGAGTATTGCAGAATGCCATTGGGAGGCATTTTATTGCTACAGGATTTTTTTTTTGTTTGTTTTGTTTTCTTCTTCTTCTTTTTTAAATAATAGCAGTTGATTTTACCCTAGGAGCCTGGGATATCTACTCTCAGGTTCTTAGTCACCCAAGCAGTGTCAAGCATGGGTTCCATGTCAAATCTCAAATCAGATATCGGTTGGCTACTTCCATAAGCTTTGTGCCAACATTGCTCTAATGTGAAGCCAAATCTAAATGCTTACTATTTATCTGTTTCCAAATGGATGTGAATTTTTCGTACATATTTATGCAATAATTCCATAAAAAGAAATGCAAGAAATAACTTTATCTTGCAGTCTAAAACCTTGGAAATACAGTACAGATGGACTTAGTATTTGGTGGTAAGAACAAACTAGTTCTTCAGTGAACATCCATACTGAATTGAAGAAGCGTCCCCTCATGGGACATTTGAATACACAACATATGAGATAATATGAGATAATTATAAAAGTACTAATTATCACATATTTTATCCTTTGCAGTATCCCAAACATCATGAAATAGTTTTCCCTTTTCTTAGTATGTACATTTTCTTTTTTATGCATTTTTTATCCACAGCTGCTCAAAAGTTTTCTCCCTTTCATGTTGAAATTAAGTAGAAATTGATGTAGTCTATTGTTTTAGTTTTTATTAAAACTCATTAATTTTGTAAGTGACATGCATTAGTAGTTATTCAGCCACGTTAAAACATACAACTATTTTGAGGACTGGAAGGGTCTTTATGCAACCACACTTCAAAGGAGCTCTGGCATCAATCCTGAATGTGTATTAGATGTTCCTTCAGACCTTATTACAATGACATTGGCCTCATCCCAGATAAATGTCAGAATCTCCTGCATAAAACCCCGGAACTGCTATTTTAAATTTACTCCTTGGGGAACAATAATGTGCAGACAGGATTAACTACTAGGAAGGAGACATCAAGAACTCCTAGCTAATCAAGTTGATTATGGAGACAAATTGAGGCAAAGTTGTCCCATCTGTGTTTGTGTTTATATCACACACACTTGTAGATATAAATCAGAGTAAAATGTTAAGATGTCCATGGATGTGAAATCTTATGTAGCAAATTATGGAAGGAATTGATTCAGGACACTCTTCACTCCTTCTCTCTCAAACAACTTACATGAGTATATGGACAATTAAATGCACATCTAGTGTTTAAATTATTCAAATGTCTTCTGAACTTTAAATGTCTTTTAGCAAATAGAAACTATGAACACTCCTCAGGAAAATGTTGCCTGAGATAATGACTCTTCGATAAAGAAAGAAACTTGAAATTGAAATGAATACATTGATTTCTAGATAGCTGTAGTTTTCATTTGGATTATAAATAAAAGTATTCACACCTCTTATGAATTAGAGCATATTTTTGAACATTTGAAATATGCCTAATGATTCAAAACCTTTTTCTAAATCTCATTTATTGGTTCTACTCATTAATTCTGAGCCAAGATATACTGTGTACGATATCATACCCCCTTTATAATATTATTATTTCTTAGTTCAAATGAGATGGTTTAGAATAATTGAAAAAATTTAAGAGCCTGTTAATAAGGCAAAGAGCATCGAGTCAATATAGTGCTCTGCGTTTGGTCATTTCTATGTGTACCTGTGAGACATCTACTGGAATTCACTGATGTCGCTCCTGTTTAAGGTGGGAGGCAGATTCTTTCATCGTCTAGGAAAGTAAAGGCTCCAGTCTCAAATTTCTTCCTCTTATCCAGTTCCAGGTAGAAGTAGTGGCTGTATGAGGGCTTCTGCCATGACAAAGCTGTACTCTAGGTTCTCTGAGAGAATCTATCATGTTATGCAGTTTACACTACAAATGTATACAGATATGTATACAGACACACACACACACACACACTAGTTAAACACACTTTTGTTTTTGTGGTTTCTACAGTTCTTAATGTTCTTATTTAGACCTTATTAAACTATTTTTTCAAACGAATACTCAAGATGGAAACTTAGGGGTTTCAGGAAAAAAAAATTAATCTTAAAATACAATGCATTGGTTTATGGAAATTTCCTTTTCTATTCATTGTCTGTGGTCTAATGAAATGTGACAATGAATGTTTTATTTATTTATGTTAATAATATATCACTGGCTTTGAAAGTGCATCGGAATATTCTGAATTTGATAGGCATGTTAATTAAAACAGTAAAATACATTCTCTGCATGCTAATATGTTAAAGAGTTTCACATTATGAAATGTGTGCTATTAGTTTGGCAATAAGAAGAATAGGAATGACATTAAAACAAAAACATTTGTTGGACCATTTGAGTACTCAAAAACATTTGAGTACCGTTTAGCTTTCTTAAAAATGAATGTGATAATGAAATACAAAATTTAAACATGATTCAATTTCAAAAGAAAATATGTCTTATAAAACAACATTTGTAATGTTTTATTTTGATTTCTTTATGCCCTCAATGCTGAAGCTGGAGCTGAATTTAGTAAATTATTATCTATAGATTAGTATCTCCATTAGGTGTATCCCCACACCTGTGAGTGTTCAAGGTTTATGTGCTTTAAGCTCTGCAGCATAGATACTCAAAACAAGTTTTATGAAGATTTCTTTAATGCATACATTTGTTCCCCCCACAAACTAAGTAACGCACAAACAGCATACATGTAGCAGCATATGACAAGCCTATGTTTGTTCCCTGCAGCTCTACAGGCTGAAAAGCCATGGTGGAGCCGTCGTTGGATTCAGTGTCTGATTCGGGCTATCTTCCTTTCTGTAGGTTGTGCTTTCTCTGTGTGTGTGTCTTCCCATGGACAAAAGGCAAAGAAACTGTCTCAGACCTTTAGGCACTGATGCCATTTCCTGGGAATAAAGTTGTCATGACTTAAGGTTTCCCAAGGGATCTTCTAAAGAGCACACCTATATCATCCCCTGGTCAATCTGATTTCTATACATAAAATTAGGGACTAAATAGCAGGTAGTCCATCACAAAGATGAGCACAGAAATTCAGTGATTCACCTTCAGAAGAGTCTGAAGCTGCTGTGAGATCTTGGAACTGTGAGGGGAGATTTAAGTTGTGTAGATTCAACAGGAGGCATATCAGTAGACTTCATTTTCTGCTGTTCTAAAGAGAATTGTTGTTGGATCTTTCAGTAGCTCATGTAAACATGTATGCCCATACTTCATAATTAAATTATAATGATATTTGGCACTGTCTTTACTGCACCTCCCATATTTCCTAAAAGTACATTAGAAAGTCTGGCTATTTTGAGATTCTTTTATGATATTGGTTGGAGAGGCTGGTTGATGACATGTAGGGTTTGGGTTATAATGAACTATGATCATATTCCATTGCGATGAAGTGGTGGTTGGAGAAGAAAAGAGAAGTTTACTGTATAGTGTATAACGTGAAAATTCATGTGGAGTTCCTACTGATATATAGTAAGTAAAAAGCTCATGTGAACAAAAGCCCTCATTCTGTTTCTTGGGCATGCTGTAATTCAGAAATACCTGCTTATTTCATGAAAATCAAGATTTGGAGGGACACATAAAAGGTCTAAAGAGTAAATACTTGCAGACCAAGTGCTCTTTATTAACACAGGCTCTTAACTGATATTTAGTCTATAGTAAACAAAAGAGGGGCAGTATATGAGATAAAATATGTCAGAAAATACACTAACAAGGTTTTAAGCTCTAAATATAGTGAAAACTCAGAAATCCATATGATTGTACAATGGTCCCCTTGTTATTTCATGGATGACTTTCCTAAGTGAACATTCTGGCATCTGCTTCTAAGGTTTTCAATCTGGCACAACCACCTGTGAGTGCTACATATTTCTTCAAAAAATCTAGTATCAGGGTACGATTTTAAAAATTGTTTTATTCCTTTTCAGTTTTGTAGTGAGTTTTAGTCTGTTCACTCTATGTATCCATGGCTTATGCTTTCCCATTTCCTACTGCAGAATGTCTTCTCAATAAGACCCCTCCTAATGTAATGTCTTCTTTTTATGTGTGATCCACAAACTTCAATTGATTTTTTTTCTTTTTTTGCCTAAGTGTGGATAGGCAACTACTTACATTATTTACTGGAGCAAGTTCAACTTCATCCCTGAAGAAAATGACACTTACCCCCTGTTAATTAATTGCCAACAGTCCCTGTAGGAGGGGTGTGCAATCATGCCTCATCCCTAACCCATGATGGGATGTCTATTGGCTGAGTCTTGTGCGCATAACCATAGCTGGCCTAAGTTCATAGTGCAGTGGTTATGTTGTTGGCAGATGTCTTCTTGCTGTATACCTCTCTAGCCTTGGCTCTTACAAAAGTTCCATCTGGTGAGATCCAGTCATTTATACTTCCACCGAGAAAGGAAAGATAACAGCAGCTAGTTCTAAAACATAGCTACAGTTGGCTAACGGTCACTCATATTCTTGCACACGCAGCAGCAGGCTTCAGTCACTTTTTATTTGAGCTCCTGGCCTCCTTCCCAGCAGTATAATGGTGAGAAACACAAAAGACAAGTTCTTTATTTAAATCCCAATCAATTTGATGTAAAATATGTTTAGATTTTTCCTTAGCAGATATCCTTTCTTTCAGTAGAGAGCCATGAATTTTGTGGAAATACTCAGTGGTGAATTTATTTTAAATTAGATCATAATAAGCTAAGTTAACATTTTGGGTGATTTATGAATGTCACCAAATAACATGAGAAGATGGAATAAAGATTGATGGTTCGGAAATGCTAGTTCAAGCACTTCCAGTGAAATATTCTCTCCTGAAATTTCTGTTGAAGAAGCTGCAGAAACAGCAGCTCATAAGGGTTAAAGTCAGATTTACCAGAGCTGTGATCTTAACATAAAATCATAACTGCACTTTAATGTTCAAATAAATTTATAAAATATGCTTTTGAAATGCTTTTCGTGGTCTTCAATTTTTATGATAATTTTATCTCTGTCATCTTTGTTTGCTAATTAATGATTGCAGTTTCTGTATGGTACTTAATTATCCTTTTTAAAAACTCTGGCTAACTGGAATAATTCTGAAAATATCATCATATTTCCTTAACTGGTGTGCACTGCAGTGAAAGACACTGTGCGTGACATCATTATGGCTTCATAAAGGTTAAAAGTTAAATGGCCTAACAACTTTATTATTCCCCTTTATTGAAATAAGAACATGTTTTTAAAGATATCTTAGTAGAGAATGCTACAGAAAATCTAAACTTTTCATAATGTCTGACAACATTTAAGCTTTTCTAAAGGGGACAATGTTGGATGAATGTTTTCTATGAAGACCACATTCTGTTCACCGCAGGCAGGACACCAATCAAGGACCAAAGAAACCATTGTATCTAAGCCTGGGATGGTGAACCAATGAGTTTAATTACTTACAGGCATGTAGGCAACTTACCAGTAGCTATTCCATGGAAGAAATGACACCCTCCATATCCGCAGTTAAAATGGGGGTTTTGTGAAGTGCTCCTTACCTAATTATAGAGTTTCAGTAGGCCTAATGTGTGCAAGTCACCTTTGGTATTCACAGCTGCTGAGAAGGCAGCACAGTGGTGACCATGTAATGCACAGAGGAGAGCATTCCACAAGAGTTATAAAGATAAATGGACTTTCTAGGCCCTGTGGGGATATGTCTAAACAGTTTGTAGCAAACTGAATCATATTTTGTTATGTACTACCCTTCTCTCACTAAGCTGAAAGTTACTTGAAAACTCAGAAATTATGTCTGATCTGATACATAATTAGGTATGTGGTTGATGAATAAATCAATCTGTTAAACAAATCAGGGAAATATAGTTGAATGCTGACATTTGGGGGGGACCAATTAGGTACAGTTGGGACCGATTACTACATAGAAATGAGCTCATCTACAACACAGAAGGGGAAAACAAGATTTACAGACACAACATTTTAATGGCTCTTGAGTCCTTCCTCTGTATTTTGGAAGAGCATATGTCCCCTGAGTGGCAGGGAAAGACAAATGGCTACTCCTAAGTGGGTCCCTCATACTGCCATCCTGCAGCATGTTTGCCATGCACTTGAGCCATTAAGTCTACATATGAATCTTTATGTTAATAAAAATGGTCCTCAAAAATGGATGATTAGCTTTAAATTTTACAGAAAACTATACATTAAGAATATTACCTATTGGGCAGTGGTGGCACACACCTTTAATCCCAGCACTCGGGAGGCAGAGGCAGGTGGATTTCTGTGAATTTGAGACCAGCCTCGTCCACAGAGTGACTTCCAGGACAGTCAGCGCTACAACAGAGAAACCCTGTCTTAAAAACAAAAACAAAAAACCCTACTAATGCAAATTAAAAAGGCAGCAGAGTTTATACATTGCCTTCTCTTTAAGATAAATTTTCACTCAGCCATATTATGAAATGAAAGTGATTAATACCTAATTTTCTATGAAGAAGTGAAAGAAAAGCATCCAAAGGAGCATCTGGTCATCAGTGAAAATCTAAAATTATAAGCATAATTACAGAGGCTTCATCATTAGTAGTTAAGTTTAGAGCATTTTTAAAAACAAACTATTCTTTCTTATAATTTGAACTCTTAGGGAATGTTTGTACATGAAGCCCTGGGGTTAATCACTAGCACCCTATAAAACTGGGCATGACAGTTGTTGTCTGTAATCCCAGGACTTTGGAGGTGGCAATAGGGTGTAGACATCCTGGGTGATTCTGGGATACACAGTGAGTTAGAACTCATCCTGGGCTACATGAGATCTTGTGTCAAAAGACAAATCATAACAGCAACAATTTTAATTTTAATTTTAATTTTGTATACATTTATAATATTTCTATATTACCTGTTGACTATAAATAAAACAGTATTAGTAACCCATAAGTTTTATGTAGTTCTGTGTGTGTTTTTATAAACACACACACACACATAAACATATACTAGATGGACTTTACATATACGTGATTATACATGCCCCTGTATATGGTTTCTGCAGCTAGCACTTTGCCAACTGAGCTATACCCCAAACCTTCATCAGCCTTTGATTTTTGGCATATATGCTTAGCACCTAATGTGGTAGTTGATGATGACTAATGGGAATTTGACCCTGTTTTCTCTCACCTTTTCTCCTGAGTTTTGGGTTTTGTAAATACAAATCTTTGCTACATCATTAATTTCAGATGCAAGTAGTGTAAAAATGAGAAGAGTCTAACTTGGGTAGATCATTAAATAATTCATTTTTTCTCTCTAAGTAGATTATGAAAATATTGAATTTAGCTTTGAATATGGTTATTCCTCTTCACAACTAATCTTGATATTGGAGTGTTTGCTGTATGAGAAATGTACAAATTTCACACTACCAATTCAAATTATATCAAGTAGGAAATCATGAAGACTACTTTTGAAATTCTCCATACTCAATGTTGGCCAAATATTAGAGACATAGTTGATAATATAAATTCACATAAATTACACATGTATTTAAAAACTGACAAAACTTCATTTATAACTAGGTATCTAATTTCATTTATTTACTAAATTTCTTTCATTTTTTTCCTCATTCAGGAATGAGTATACTATTCCAAAAGGAAGTAAAAAGCATTTGGAAAATAGTTTAGTTGTGGAATCAATCTTAACTGTAAATCTATAGTTAAAGTTTGCCGGTAAATAAATAGCAGTAAAATAATGTCGCTTAATGATTACTATGGATTTTAAGTCTAGACTAAGAAGGTAAGAAATGCAACTATCCTACTGAAATCACAAGGCTAATTATTGCACTGCCCAATTAATTATATTCATTCATAGGAAAACACTGATTAACTGGAAATATTTTTAATTCCGTAGAGTCTACATTTTCCAGACTTTCATGTTTTGTAAATCTTTATGTTGAATCACATAATGCAGAACCATTGTTTGCCATTTCTTGCTGTTGTATCATCCCTTTCTCAGTGTCTAAAGAAAAAACATACACTAGCAAAGTCAGTAAATACCAGCACATTTTACCTCATTGGTATGAGCTTCCAAAAGCAGCTTCCAGTGATAGATGTAGATAAAATGGGTAAATTGAAAAGAATATCAAATTCTATGAACCTTAAGGTTAGAATACCACCTTAGAAATCATCTGTACCCTCAAATTTACACATGAGAAAGTTAATTTATGTCCTGTAATTCACCTGCCCAAGTTTTTATCCTATGACTCTCATCTTGTAGTCGCTATGCCTGATGTATTTTCCCATGATACTTGAAAATACATAAAAATCAAAGTTATGTCTAAAAATGTATAACTCCTGACTTGATTTGTTCAGAATTACAAATTTGTGGAATTACAATTGTGTGCTCACATTCAGACTTGTACATAGAATAACCAGGGGCAGGCAGATAAATTCAAACATATAAAAACCCAAGGTGATAAAATCAACTCTAATGATTACTGATTTGTTATGTATTTATAATTGAGATAAACCTAGACTGTGCTATGAAATGCACATTAGAATCCTGACAGATGGGAATATTTGCCTCGGGAATTCACTCTTGAAGTCCCATTTCTTCACTTCACTACAGATTAAGTTCTTCAAGTTTCAATGTTGTTCTCATTTGTTCATTTCTATCAAAAGGTCAGAAATTTATCATCCATCAATGCACCAGCATATAAAGTAATGGTAAGTGAAACTAGTCTGTACATAGTAAACAAACAAATATATTCTCTAATGATTCCTGAATTATTGGTCTCACTGTAATAAAATTACTATGGGGAATAATTAGAATCGCAATTGTAGATATAAGAAAGTGGCAGTGAGGGTAATCTGGTTTTCTAAAATAAGGTCTCGAGAAAAGGAGAAGAACACATAAGCAAAGCTGTTTGTGTGCAAACCATTTCAGTTTAACAAGAGACTGTCCTGTGGAATGGTTTACAGATAGAATAATTAGGCAGCATGCCCTCATTATCTAAATGTCCTATAGTATAGTACATGAAACATCTTGAATTTGAAAACAAAATCCGTTCCTAAGTATATTCCATGCGCACTTCTGGAGAAAATGGGTGGAGCTACTTGTAAGTCCAGGTGGATCGACCTCTGTGCATTATAGGCCCATCTGTTTTCAACTCTTTGAGAAAATAATTATACACAGTACCAAGTGACAGCGTAGTATATAAGGCATTGTATTTACTACACACAGTCTGAGAGTTTTTGTTCTTTCAAAATGCATGTGCAAAGCCTAAGCAGTACCTACGGTGTTAGGGACATGGCGTTTGGGAGCTGAATGGGTTGTGGGATCTAGACCTTCTGTTCAGAATCACTGCTCTTCAAAAAGTGGCACCTGAGAGGTGCCTTGCTTCTTTTAGGAGAGGATGCAGCAGGAAGACCGATCAATGAGCAAGCAAGACTTGCCAGGCATCAAATCTGGTAATCTCTTTATCTGGGTTTCTCAGCTTCCAGAGTTTTTTTGGAACTTAAAAAAAATTGTTTTGTTGTTCCACATATTTTTACAATTAATTTTGTCATGTTTTTAGCCCCATTCCTCTTCCTTATCCCTCTCTCCCTCCTACGGGTACTTCTCTTTCTTAACAAGTGCCCCTCCGAATTTTGTGTCTTCTTTTTGTGTACGACTCACTAAGTTTAATTAGTTTCTTGCCTGAGAGAAGCAGAAGAGTTATTTGCTGGGGTTGCAGCAGTTTATCAGTGGTGACACCATCTAAGAAAATGACTCCCACTACCCAAACAACTCAACAACTTTTATTACCCATAGTTTTTCAGGGATGAGTGGAGCCTGATCCTACTCCCCAATTCATGATGAAATGTTTCTGGTCCTATATTATGTAGCTCTTTTCTGATAATCAGAGCGGCAGTGAATTCATGAGTACAATTGCTATGTCATGTCCAGGAGACATATTTTTGCTGCCTATCTCTCTGTGCTGTGACATTCTTTCCATCTCCTCTTAGGTTATTGCCCGGAGCATCCCAAGGGATAAAATACTGACCCTTAGCACTCTGGCCAGTTTTATGTTTCTGCTTTCATAGCCTCTGTATGTAATAGGAAGTGTCTCTAACGAAGGCTGGAGATATCCCTAATCTATAGGTCTAACAATGAATGCTTACCTAGAGAGCAGCTTGACTATGGCTCTGGCTCATATGCTTCCATTTTTAAGTTATCTAGTTTCAGGAGTTTTGTTCTAGCAGCCCACATAGACTAAGGGGTAACCTTTCGTTTCCTTTAGTTAATGTAATTTGAAGAAAACTAAAAGAATGGTATGGACATTCAGGTTTACAACTCCAAGATGTGGATCTAGTTTTGGGCAAGGACTTATACAAGTGTTCTCATGTGAAACCGGGACCCAGCTAAGCTTTGCTGGCCTCTGCCTCTCTCTCTGTCCACCTTCCCTCTCAAAGTTCCATTCTTACATGGTATCTTACGTTCTTTGTGTGAGACAGTTGAGGCACTTATCAACTTCAAGTTCACTCACCATTGTGTCTAGCAAGGAAACAGCTGCACTCATTTAGTCAAGACAAAGTTTTGAATGAATATAAACCCAGACTATGCCAACTTCAGAGCCAATCTCTAGGCAAAGGTAGAGCCAGTTGTGGCTGCCCAATGAAGCTGAGGATGTGACTCAACCCACACAGTCAAATGGACTGAAAGTAGAAAAGAAGTGATTCCCAAAAATATTTTAGAAAAGAGTAAGAAATGATAGACCGCAATAAAGTCAACTAAAGTAGCTAAACAAGTTTCAAGATTGGCAGAATCAATGCAACAGCCTAAGAGTGAAATTCCACAGATATGTGAACACTAGGGAGCTCGGCTGATAGCCATTGCCACCTGGCACGTCAGATGTTGCAAATAGTCTCATCAGCTGTAAATGAAATAAAAAGCTGTTTGGGAAAAGTTTGGTTCATCTCATGGCCTGATTTGATGTAGGGCTAATTTAGCCATCACCTAAAGGCAAGAACTCTGCTTATTGTACCTGCTGGCTCATGGTTGTGAGGTTTCACACTCTAGCTGATGAAAAGAGGAGGTTTAATTCCTGAGCCTATGTGAAAAGTAGGCTGCATTTCCTCCCTTTGCTGTAGCTATTACTCAGTAATTCCTTCACAATCCAGCACCAATCAGAATAGACAAGGGAGACCTCGGAAGGGCAGAGTACTCTCTGCAATGCCTCTGTCTCACCATCTTCCTGCTTCACTTCAAGCCAAGGAACACACCAGACTCTTACAAGATTTCTCTTTGCATCTTATGTCTTGGGATCTTGCTGCATCCTATTCACAGCTTCATCCCATTTATTTCTCATCTCTTGGAGATCATTGTCTCATTGTCTGATAGTCTATACAGTGAATTGTTACACTTTGTCTCTCTTTTCATTGTACTAGGTGGGAACATAAACTGAGTCCTTTTTTCAATTTTACATAGACACAGGATTTTCCATTAAGAATTTTAGATATTCTTATTCTTACAAGCAAATTGTCAATAGCACAACTTATTTATACCAGATGCTCTTTGTATCAGAGAATCAGGATGATGGTGATGAGAGAAAACTCAGTGCTTATGAATAAACTTTTTGGGAACAGAGCAAAGATACTGACTACTTAGACCACATTTCTGTAGTCCAAGTTTGGGTAATGTTTTTTGTTTTTGTTTTTGTTTTTGTTTTTTTAAGGCAGACAATGTATCGGCAGTGCCTCTGACTCCTTCTCTTTCCTACACACTCAAGTTTTTAAAAACCACGTGAATGTTGGTGAATAAATTCTGGTTTTCAGACTTGGCAGCAAATACTTTAACCCACTGAGACATCTTGCCAGTCCCATTCAAACTCTTTGCTGCAGCAGACTCCTCAGGTCTTCTTTAAGGTAGCTACATTGATAAGTACCATGATGGCAAAAATAAATGAATCTTACAGGCTTAGAGGCTAATATAATTCAACACTCCTTGTCTTTATAGTAACAGTCTAAGAGTTATGACTTCTCCAAATACACATTTTCAGTAAACGAGGCTATATCTATAAAATCAATGTGAAAATCATATTTGTAAACCAAGCCTTTAATTTGAAGCATTATCATACATAAGATAAATAATCTTCACAGATTAACAGCAATAATTGTGTTGGCTTCTACATTCCCAGGTAGAAATTAATCCCAGCCTGGCATTACCGAGAGAAGTTATTAGGGAACAATCAGTTTGCATACGTCAGTCATGCATATGTGTAAGAAGAATGAAAAGTTTTCGAATTAAACATGCCATTTATGATATCATAGCTGCTTTTTTCCATGTTTGCGCTTTGATCCTGATACCAGGAGGATGGAGGTCTATAGTGTATTTCCAGAAAAGATTACGTTTGACTGTAGATGACTGATGAATTACCAGGACCTAATCTCAATCAGAACCTAAGCATCCTTAAGGCACAACTCACAACTCAAGATAAAATGAGGAGAAAAAAGAGGAGGAACAAGAGGAGGAGGGGGGAGAAGGAGGAAGAAGAGGAAAAAGAGGAAGGAATGTGAAATTTCCAAATGCAGACAGAAATTTCAGAGAGTCTACAGGTGACTCAGTCTTTTTAAGGTTGTCAGACTTTTTCTCCTACTGTTTTTTTCTAATCAGCAGAGGAGCTGAGCTGACCAGACGAATGGCATGCGTTCAAAAGTCTCCAGGTCAATAGAAACCTGGGAGGGGAGTTGTGGACAATACAGAATGACCACCAAAACAGTTTAAGTGAAAAATGGGAGAAAAGAGAAAGAAGTAAGTTGATCCCAACTGCATGGCGGCAGCAAGGAAACCAAAGGAATCACAAACTTGCCAGAACTGTGAGGTGGGTGTGTCATGTCTCTACAAACCGTCAGATGAAATGAAACCTTTCCATCATGATGAGCAGGTGGGGATTGAAATAACAGGATGTGATAAATGTGTGTACCTGGCTTAGTTCTCCTAGATGGTTAATCAACAATTACACTAAACTTATGGAAATGGATAAGGAAAAGTGAAGGAAACCCCTAGTAAAAGATTTTGAATAGTGTTTTAAGGATGATTAGTGGAAACATTTTCCTAGTGTTTATTTTCTTTTTCATATTTACAAACTTTGCAAAGCTGAAAATCATACTTTTGTGTATTATACTTAGACTCTTACATTTAGAAATAGCTTGTAATGTAAATTACATATATAAAGTATGCATAAAATATATACATGCATCTCAAAAATATATGGGTGGTAATACCAAAGACACTGAAAGAACACGAAAAAAATATCTTCTCATGGTACATCACATTACCATGAAAAATAACCCTTAAGTTAGGGAGAATTATGAAAGAAAATATGACACTTAGAAGCTCTCTGTAGGACTGATGCATCCTCAGAATTTCTGTTTTTCTTATGAAATTTCTACTCCAAAAAATATCCCTCCATATTAATAGATAGATATGAAGACCTGCTGGTTATCTGACACCATGCTAAGCACTTGCCTCATAAATATCGCTCTGTCTTTATCCGTGCTTGCTACCCTCGGTTCAGATATAAATGATTAAGTCATTTGCCTCTGGCAACACAGGCAGTAAGCTGTGTTCTGTGAAGGAGTAAGTCCATGCATGTCTGACACGTGTTCATCTTCTGGGGGGATGGTCGTGTTTTATTTGATTAGGACTGGACTTCAGATGGAGAAGCCACAAAGCTTAAGCTCCACTAATTGTCAATTCTGTTGTTTTATTTTGAACTATGTATAAATTCCAGCTCCAAATGCTATTTTCTTTTGTCAACTCAAAAAAAATAAAATAAAATCTTTGAGAGCAGCTGATTCAAGGCCCCAAGCACTTATTTTATGGCTTCAGTGCTACAAATGTTTCTAAGATTCTTAGGGGTATTTAACTTCAAAGACTTCAAAAACAGATCACTGTGGTATAATAAAATCTTGGTATTTTCTCTAAAAGCCCTTTGCAACATCCCTTTGAAGCTGGGTTCAATTTCTTTATGCTTTTACAAATTTTCCATTTTTCTATTCTTTCTGACATGGCATTGTTTTGGGTGTTTGAAGTAGTCCATTGTTGGTGTATTTTTCTCAGTCATTTAAAATTGTTCTTGGGAAAATGTCTATATAGTCAATCTGAATCATAAGTAAGAGATTAGTTATTTCCCAAACTCTGTAGCAGGCAGAATCCATTCTTTTTAAACGGGCCTTGGCAAAGAGTGAGTTTGATATTATCACTCTAGGGAGCATAGTTGTGTTTTCTGTAAGAAACATGAGTTTCAGAGTTAGACTGGCATGGCTTCAAAACTGTTTTCTACTTTACGGTCTAAAAGACCTGAAATACAGTCCTGTATGTGTAGACAGGAGTGATGCCTACCTACTGAAGTGCCAATAGAATTAATCCTTATGAAGATATTCACACATTGCTGACACTACTGCCAGAGAGAACTGCTAATATTATTAATTCTAAGACACTGGTATTATTTGTAGTTTCTGAATAAAATCTCAAAAACTACAACTGCTTTATGTTCTTTCTCACAATGAAATATTCTTCCCACTTACAACCACTGGATCCAGTGCAACTCTGATTTTATGGGACTAGAACATCACCTATATTAGAGAGATTGTTTTTTTGTTAATATAGAAAATCACTCTCCTGGACAAAGGATCAGGGAACAGTTCTCCCCACTCTTTTATCCTGAGGAAAGATACTCTCCCTCTGACCAATTTCCCAAAATTCAAGGAAAAACAGGTCCAGAAGCTCAAGTACCAGCAGATACTGAGTGTCAAAGGTTCTCTGCTGGGGGAAATAGAGTCAGTTTTCTTTATGGATACAGCTGTCAAGAGGCTGTCCATATTCTAGTAAATGGTTCCATGAACATACAGGAGGCACTGCATGAACTCAGTGGGTTAAAAAAAATTATGAAGTTGAGAGAGGAAAAGTGGAGAAATAGAGAAGGGATTGGGTAGTGGGGAGGGGCGAGTGGTAGATTTGGTCACAACATAATATATGCATGTATGAAATTCTCAAGCAATAAAATATATAGAAATTCATAATAAATAGAAAATAAATAGAAAATCACAGAGGGCACGGTGATAGTAGGTGGCACACATTTGCCCTAACGGGATAATAAGAATGAAACACCCATAAGAAACACAGGGGCCACCGTTGTGTCTGAGACGCACTAGGACAACACGGACTACACAGGAAGAAGGAAGAATACATTATGAATCAGGAGATGGTGCTGACTTTCCTCCATCCTTCAGTGCTTGGATCACAGATACATAACACCATAGCTGTTCATGTGGTACTGGGGATTGGACACAGAATGCTGTTGCACGCTTGGCAATCACTCTAGCAATTGATACACATCCCCAGCCCTCTCTATTTAATTTATATTTTGAAGAAGCCTAGTGTGGCTGATGTAAGCTTTATAAATATTTCTATTTTTCTTCAAGAAAAAAGAAACCTAGTTTTGTAATGTAACTATTTTTATCCACCTCATTTCTTCTTACATTCTGATTAAGGGACTATGTGACATTTGAACTAGGTGTGTACATCCAGAAACAGCAGGAGTGAGTTTGTTCTATGTTTATAGGAATTGAGAAATGCCTAATAATATTGAAATTGTTAGAGCCGTCAAAGTAATCTGCGACAATGAGCTCCTGAACGTGTTGTGTTTTATAAGTGACCTGAGGATGAATGCCAGGTAGTGTACTTCTGCTTTCTGCATTTTTCAGGAGGTCAGCACTTTTTCATTTTCATGGGACTCTCCATTATTGCAACAACCAAGATAAACAGCATTAATTTAATTCAAATATATTTTTTAAGTAGGCAGCAAAACTAGGAGGTCAATGCGCCTGAGAGACAGCTCTGTGACAATGAACCTTGCTGTCAAGCTTGACAACCTGAGTTTGATCCATGGGGACTGACAGGTAGAAGGAGCAAACCAACTTTAGCACGATGTCCACTCACCTCCACATGCATACCCCCCCACATACATACATATGTACATACATACATAATACATACATACATGCACACATATACAGAAAAATGAATATATACATGTACAAAGTATTTTTAAACTAGGAAATAGTTTAAACTGGAAATAGTAAAGGAAATAGTCATTTTTATTTTACACATGAAATGAATTTCCTAAGTGCACTCATGGGACTGGATGAGTATTTCATTGATTGGTCATGTCCCTCACATGGGACTGGATGGGTATTTCATCGACAAAGCATGTGCTTTGCATGCATGAAGTGTTGGTTTAGTCTTTGAGCCATAAAAATAAACAAAGAAAATATACTTTGACAGGACTATTAATTTTAATAAGACGATTGACACAGCAATCCAAGATACTACAATATTAAGGTATTACAGTAAATAAAGAGTATAGGAAAATATTAACTTTGTCATGATCCACTTTGCAATTGTTTGGAAATATGAAAACTTTAAAACATTTTATGATGAGATATGTCATTTTAGTTAAATAAGCCATATGGAAGAAATTTTCATTAAAACACCCCCAAGTTGCCTATATGTGGAAAAACACAGGAACCCTAGTTCAGGCACAGGTGTGATTAATGACAGAATAGCAAAGGGGAGGGTGGTCAGATGTCCATCAAGAAGGCACTGGATTGAAGGCATGGACCGCTGTCCATAGTCCTGGAAGTATTAAATAGAGCAGATGCCCTACATTCAATTCACACTCAACACGCTGTAAAAAACAATTAAGTTCCTGTTGAAACTAATGTTTTTAGATGTCTTATTTTGTGTTAAATTATGTTTATGTGCATGTGTTTCTATATATGGATTTACATTGTATGAATGCAGAGCTTTGGGAGAACAGACGAGGAAGTCAGATACTCTGAAGCTGGAGCTACAGGTGGTTGAGAACCACGCATCTTGATAGCAGGGAAGAGAATTTTGGTCCCCAGGAAGAGCAGTACAAACTATTGACCACTGAGTCACCTCTCCAGCCTCAGTCAATCATTCTTATCACATATGGTGATGTAACTAGCAGCACAGGCCTGAGGATAGACAAAAAGAGTAGTGATTTTGTTCCGTTACAGCAAAACACAAAGCCTACATACTTGTTTAATTTCCCTAATTAATGCAACACTGTGAGTATATGCAATGTCTGCCTGTACAACAGTTATGCATTTCCAATTACCACACCAAATTCATGCTTTAATTGCAACTAGGGTGTGAAACAAGGCAATCTACATATAAAAGATTAATAAAAATTGGAAGACAAAGCAATCTTTGTGTGATTTAGGAATAAAAATTATGAAATGCAATAGGAAGAGAAATAGCCTAAAACAAAGATAAAAAGATAGGTTTCCTCTCAACTGACAGTTGAAGTAGCTACACCCTCAGCTCTATTCTCCATTGTAATGGGAACAGAGCTGAGGATGTAGCTCAGTGGTACAGTAGCACTTGCCTAACACGTGTAAGGCCCCAGGGCCAACCCCTGATAAAACTAAAAATAACATCCTGAAAGGGACAGAAATGCATTTCAACATACACACAAATCAACTGTACATATATGTGTATACAGATAATTCAAATGTATGTAGAGAGATCATATTTTAAACACATATACATTTAACACAAACATGTGCACACACACAAGCAGGCACATGTGTATGTGTGTGTGTGTGTGTGTGTGTGTGTGGAGAGAGAGAGAGAGAGAGAGAGAAAGAGAGAGAGAGAGACTGAAACACAGAGCGGGAGAGGGACAGAGATGTTATTTTTATAAATGTATGAGGCACCAGAAATCTGACAATGCTTCGAAACTAGTCCAGGTTTTCTCACCCTAAGAGCAAGGCCTACTTCATTTATGCACATCAGGTGCTTGAGTAACCTAGAAAACAGTATCTTTTCATTGTGTTTTACCTTTTAGAGCTCTTCTCTTGGGAACGGTGCATTTTCTACACCTGATTCTTACTGCTATAAAGGGATTGTAATACAGAACAAAGAACACGAACTATTTCATTTAGGAGAACGGCACTTCTTTCACACTATCAGTTCCACAATGCAAGGCACATATCAGGACCCTGACTGTCCTTGACTGCGTGGACCTGGAAGGCGAGAGCCTGTGTTTTTCAGGCCTAGACTCCCGTCAGAATACTTAGTCCAGGAAACTCAATTAGTAAAGCCGGGCCTCTGAGTTTCCCCTGGAGGAAGAAGAGCTTCTGGAAACCATGTTTAATAAACCTAAAGAAAATCATGTTTTTCAATACTTTCCATGTTGTATTGTTTCTGTGGATTTGGGGGTATAAAAATTATTTCTAATATTTTATGGAAATATGAACTGTCAGTAAGCATTTCAGTTTTTCCAAGCCAATAATAGTCTAAGATTTTCTCTATTTTGCAGCTTTTTTATTTAATCAAGGGGGAAAATAGTTTATACACACACACTCTCTCACACACACACACACACACACACACACACATGCAATCCTAAGTAATAGGTGACTGGTAAGGAACTAATAAAATAGCAATCTTTATTTATTCAACATATTTAAATATTAAATATTTTATTAAATATTAAAAATTTTTGAATCAGTCCATAGTCACATAAAGTTTTAAAGGTAGGGCAAAGATTTTTTTTAAAACATAGGAAGAAAAATTTGGGCATGGAATAGAGGAGGAAGGCTGAAGAATATTAACTAAGGATGTAAGCAAGGGAGGGGGAAATTGAAACCTCAGCAGTAGGAGTGGAGGATCATGGGAGTAATGAGCTTCCCCTTCTCAATATGTACTTGGAAGAAAGACAATTACATGTTCAATTATTGATGCTGTCACATTAAAGTTATGCAACCCTTCCCATATTACCATAAAAGCTTACCTACACCCCAGAGAATTCCCAGGCCATGCCCTAAAAATTAACTCATTACTTTAATACTTTAACAATTTAATATCAATTTATTTAATGCTCTGGATCCAAATCTAGTTGGCATTTTCTACCACTGATTTGAGAAACCCAGGATAAAGAAACCAACTATCTCTCCCTTTAGGAGTCCAGTCATGGAGGTAGGATCTCCACATGCTGCTTTCTGATGTAGTCTCTCCCGCTGTGTCCTTTCTGGCCTATTTCCAGACATGATCCCTGTGTTATCTAGAAGACTCCTCTCTTCTACACTCTACTAATGCTGGATAAACCTTGTGAGAAGTACATTGGCATTTTTATTTCTGAAATCTTTATTCCCTTTTTCCACTCCCAGTATAGCTCTCCCACAGTAGCCATTGAAGTCTTCATTCAAAAAATAGGCTTCCCAATGCCTGCAAGTCCTCAGTATGGAACCCTATAGAGAGCTTTTGTCTCAACCAGATACTCCTATTTGTATTCAGGTATATTCTACCAGCTTGATCTTGTGAGATCCAAGGTCAATGATTACTGCAGCTTCCAACCAGATAGATTTTTTAGGATCAGGACATGGGTCTTTCAAAAACTATCTGTAGAAGAATGCTTTGAACAGATAAGCATGTAGTCCTCTCCTCTGGGTCTCCATTCTACAGCTTGAAATTTTTAGGAGTCTGACTTTCACAGCGAATGAACAGCATACAATGAACACCCCAGATCTCCAAGACACAGATCTTATGTTGCACATTAAACACTGATGCCTTAACTAACTTTGTGTGTGTATGTGTGTGTTTGGCCCTCATTTATGCCTATTTTCATCTTTACTACTCTTTCTCTAGGAAATTAAAATATGTAAAGCATGTTTCTGCTCCCTAAATATTACACCCCACTGTCTCTCTGAAAGGGTAATTGAATTAAGTTGGTAATGATGAAATAGAAGATTTTGCTTCTCTATTACATCTCCCAGAAAAGCCTTCCTGAAAATGTGTGTCAGCATTACTCTTATGTAGGAGACAGCCTAATGTTAGTTACTCACTGTAACAAAACAAAACAAACAGACAAACAAATAAAAAACAGTGCCTACAACAATCCATTATTGACAAATGCAACCATTATTTTAGATACATCTGGGAGTCAAATTACAAATATGAAACAGACGCAGACTGAACAAAGGAGGAGGCCAATAGATAGTAGTCCCGTTGTGTGATAGTGATAGCACCGAGACTCAGCCACTATTAGGAGATTGCAGACCCACCTCGTTGCACAGTCTTGGATATGGGAACCTAAGTTACAGCTAAAAAATGAGAGAGCAGTGTGACAATCAATACTAAAAAAAATAACAGAACTCCAGGAAGTCTACCTCTAGTGTCACTGGGGACATACAGTGTGAGACAGCAAAGAAAGTGATAAGGAAGCCTCAAACCCTGCTGAAACGTCAACTGGACTTCTGCTGAAGCATCCTCAAAGTCAGTCTGACAATCTGCTGCTCATTTTCAGTGAAGCTCTTCCAGTTCGCTGAGCTGTGAGCATCCCCCAAAGTTCCTGAGACAGTCATTTAGGGACTGCTGACTGCTGGGCTGTGCTCTAGAAATGCAAGCTCAGGCAAATATCTGGCCAAACATATGTAAAAGCTTATGAAACACTTGAAAGGATGACATGCAGGAGTGGAAAGACCTTTGTGCTGAGACAGCAGAGTGCTATGAGCTGAAGTAGCATCCCTGCAATGAACCAGAGTCAATGAGGCACTGACTGAAAGGATCCAAAGGCAGCCGTGACTCTGCGTTGGCTTCAGAGCTGACATTCCTCTAATGAATTGTGCACTGCTATAGAAAACATTATACATTGACCCTTTCTATTCTGAAATTATTTTACATTTTAGAAAGATTTCAATTTTGGGGTGTATGTGGGTATTGTGCAAGGATATGTGCATCTGTGCATGCAGGTGTTCATGAAGTCCAGAAGAGGGCATCAGATCTCCTAGAGCTAGACTTATAGAAGATTGTGGGTATTGAAATATGAACTTACACACTCTGTGAGAGTCGCAAGTGCTCTTGACTACTGAGACATTTCCCCAGTCCTTCACATAAAGTATCGACTAGCCTAAGATTCAGGAGCTTGATTGATTTTTCTTTCTATATATGCACCATAAGTCATTATTTGCTGATGGGATCCTTTCTCTGGCTCAACCAAGTTACTTATCTCCCAAACCCAATTTCCTAATTGTAAGTATGCATATGCAACTATATATAAAAACAAACACACACACACATAGACACATACACACTCACATGCATATATACACAGGCACACACATACACACTCACATATATGCACATGCCTATACAAACATGCACACTCACATACACACATGCACACACACATACACATGCACACTCACATTCATGCACACTCATATGAAAACATGCATACTCATATACACACACACACACATACACATGCACATTCACATTCATGCACACTCATATGAAAGCATGCATACTCACATACACACACACACACACACACACACACACCCCATGGAAGATTTCATATCAATGACTTGATTAACTCGAACAATATAAGCATGCAAATAAAAAGGCTTTAGATAAATTTTCCTTTGCTGAATGTTTATTAAGCTATTTTGTGTTATAGAAAAATCACAAGAAATTATGTTCTATCAGTATTTTCATTTTATAAAAGGAATCTAACAGAATCTACTCATAGGAGGATCATAGTGAGTACTAATTGGATAAGTGAGTATTAACCACTCTTAGGCTTAGAACATGGAGAATGTTCAACCTAAGTTAAGTGCATAGCAATGTACTATCTTACCAAAAACTTTTATTCATTCAATCAATAGGCGTTTACTGAGTGTGACTATTCTGTTAGCTGCTATACTAGATGCTAGCGATGCTAAAATATATGATGATCCTCCTGACCATAATATGTCTCAGTTCTGCAAGCTCATTTAAATACAAGTATACACACATGTATATATGGTAGAAGTTGGCATAGGAGGGCAGAACAGGTGGAAGACAGGAGAGAAGATGAGACAGGGAAATTATGCTACATAAAGTATTTTAGTTGCAATATTTTTTATTCTGATCCATTATTACCATAATAAATAACACAATAGAATACAATCAAGGAAGGAAATTGTCAGAAGATAATACTGTTTTTTTTTTTATTAAAATCATTCCAGTGATAAATTGTTTATTATTATTTGCTTAAAATGCTAGCTATTTAGAAATTACAAGTCTACATGAATCTCCTCTATTGCTCTGTTCACCCTGCTTCACCCTACCTCAATGGCTACTAGGAATAACATCAAAGAATCTATTTCTCAGTGGACCAGGAAATTAAAGCTCAGCAAACTGAAACAGCCAGTTCTCATTCTTGGGTAAGGCCCAATCTGTGAAGTTAGTAAAGAATGAAATGCAGAAACTCATATCTCTAGGGAAATGTGTAAGCTGTGATATCAGGAGTGCTGGATGCAAGAAGAGGCCTCTTATAAAGCCTGCAGATTTTCAGAAAGGTACTCTGAGACCACTCAGTAGAAAGAGCACCAGGAATTGTATCTTTAGTTATATAATTTATAAGCAACAGAACTAGACATCTGCTGAGAGGCATTCAAGAAGACAGTGAAAGTCTAAAGAAAATTCTCCCCTTGAGTCACTTTGTGAGAGTTGGGACTTGAAACATTTTATATTTGTGTGCAAATACAAGAGATTGCTTGCTTGCTATTTTCCTTTACCTGGTTGATTTACTCTTAAAACACTACATTGCTAAAACCTGTTATTTATCATAAGCTAAGTCATTTATATATATCTACTGATTTTTATAATATTCCTATGAGAGCATATTCCTCCCTTATTATTCTTATTTTATCATAAACAAAACTGGAAATGGTGAAGTTAAATAGTTAAGCTAGAGACACATACTTAATAAAAAACAGAGTCAGAATTTAGGTCAAGACAGTTTGACTTCAGTTTTCATTCTTAACAATGACACAGTATCTATTAGGTGCCTAATGTACACCGAGGGGTGCCTATATTGAAGATCCATAAATGAATAAATGTGATATTTTCTCCTTTGGATATATATAGTCTTACACAAGAAGAGGAAGCTTATATTTAAATAATAATAATAAAATATTATAAAACACTCTAATAATGGCATGTGTTGCATTAGATGGACTTCAAAAGAGAATGTAGTTAATTCTACCTATATAAACTGAGATGGTCAAGTCAGTTTTAAGAGCTAGCCAATACAGTGTCTTGCTAATATCAGTATGCCTCTTGTGAGTTATAACATTTGTTCAAACTCATCTTGGGATTACAAATTATCCTAACAATTCATATGGATTATCATATTTATAAGCTTTAGGAAACATAAGAAATCTCGTCACAATACTTATGAAAATCCAAAGTACTAAATACAAGAATAACTTGAGCAAAGTTCCCAAGGGTGGAGTCTAGATTAAAGTCCAAGATGTATGACTGCAGAATCTGATGCCTTCGCTATGGTGCTCTTCTCTGTACTTTTCAGAGTAAATATATTTTTAAAGGGGTTATGAATTTGAAGGACATATAAAGGAGAGTCCAAGCAAGGTGACAACAGATGGCATGCCAGTCACATACAGAGAATGGCAACAAAAGCTAATAAGTCAAAATAAAATAAAGAGGACATAAAACAAACTAGAGCCAATCTCTAAGAAAATATAACTCAAACAAGAGAAATAAGATGTTTAGAGTTGGTTCACTTTGGTAAATTTCCCAAACACATAAATAAATAAAAAAAAATGTTGTTAAGAAAAAAAAAGGAAAGTGAGTGTTCTAGGTTAGCTTAACTGTCAACTTGACGAGGCTTGAAATTATCAGAGAAGAGAATCTCAGTTGAGTGATTGCCTGGATCAGATTGGCCTGTGGGCATGTCTAGAGGAATAGTATTGATTTTAATTGATACAGGAGGCCCAAGTGCAACACGGCTAGCATCAATTTCAGGGAAAGTGGTCTTAGACTACATAAGAATGCTATCTGAGCATCAGCTTGCCTATGACCAGCAAGCAGCAGCCTTCTTGGTTCTTGCCTTATGTCTTTAACTGTGAAGTAAGTAGTTAAGGATGCGGGGAGCAGGGAATACAGGGAGAGAAAGGTAAAATTAAGAGACAATTGAGAAGTAGTATGGGAACCTAATAAAGTAGAATGTTCCTAGAATATACACATATATGAAGGTGCTCTAAATATAATCGCTAAATAATTGGGGAGACAAAGTCCCAACTGGACATCTCTTGTAACAAAATAAGGCTTCCAGTACAAGGATTGAGTTACATATCTAATTGATTTGTTAGCCAAATGGGTGCCATGGGAATCCCCAAATAACCCAGACTGTTGCCAAAACTATAGTTTGCTCTCGACAAACTGACAGCAAAGCCCTGTTGCTGAAGACAACACCTACACCACTCACTGAAGATGGAGAAGTCAAGCTGGTGCCTATAAAAAGGCTTCACCACTATGTCTTTGGTACAGAAAAATACTTTGCGTGTTATCAAAAGAGAAATATAAACAAGAACCTAGTCATAAACCCATTGAACAACAACAGTGTTCTGCATGCAAAATACTCTAGAGCATTGGCAGCACAAAGCTTTTAGGATGAACCAACCAATATCATATTTGACTGAGGGCCCACTCTATAAGATATAACCCATACTGGGCACAGCATGGGTGACCAAGAACCAGAAATTAGACAAGGGACTTTGGGTAAAATCCAAACATGTTCTAAAGAAATAACTGTTCTAAAACAACAGTAAACAAAAAACCAAACACAAACAAACAAAAATGTAGTAATAAAATGATTCCTAATGCTATTCTGCTATCCTCATATATGCCTTGCTCAGCCATTGTCAGAGAAGCTTCCTCCTGCTGGAGATGGGAACAAATAAAAAGACACATAGAAAGACAATATGTAGAAAGTGAGAGACCTTGAAACACTCAGCCATAAATGAGATATCTCAATCAAAACCTGCTTCTCAGGGCTCAGGGAACCCTACAGGATAGGAGGCAGGAAGAGTTTAAGAATCAGGGGAGATGAAGGACACTAAGAAAACAAGGCCCTCTAAATAAACTTGAGTCAAGCTCATATGACCTCACAGAGACTGGGGAAGCAAGCACAAGGTCTGCATGGATCTATAGCAGATCCTCTATATATGTATTATGGCTTCTAGTTTAGTATTTTTATGGGATTCCTGAGTATTAGAACGAGTGAGTCTCTAATTTTTGTGCCTTCTCTTGGACTCATTTTCTTCTGATTCTTTTGTCTTACCCAATTCTTACATGATATATATCTCTCTCTCTCTCTCCCTCTCTCTCTCTCCATATGTATATTAGTCTGTATTCCCTGGATCCTGATTCTTCCACTGATCTCTTGACTTTGAGTAAGGTGCTAAAATTTTCTATGCTTCCGTTTTTTCATTTGTACAAACTTTAACATAACAGGAACTGGAGAAATAGCTCAGCAGTTTAGAGAATTTACTCTCTGGGAGAAAACCTGAGTACAGTTCCCAGCTCCCACAACAGGAGGTTCAAAAACACATGCTACTGTAATACACACACACACACACACACACACACACACACACACACACACACACACTTAAAAAGAAATCATTTAAAAAGGGATAGTGAAATTCATTGCATAATGTCATGGGTAATGCTGTGCAGAATAGGAGAAGGCATGTGTTCAGGTTTCTTTCTTGGTTTCTCAGCTTCACTCAGTGTTGGACTGTGATCTGGATTTATAACCAAATGAACTCAGTTGCTTTTATTCAGGGTACATGTTACAGCAACAGAAATACAGCTGGAACAATGGGGCTATGGCTAAGCTGCTGACATACTTGAGCATATGAGTTTAGTCATCTGAACCAATATGGAGAAGCTAGATGGTTTTGTGTAATTATAATACTATACTGTAGAGACAGAATGACTCATAGCTCCTTTGCCCATCTGAGTTACAAGCCAGTTAGAGTATCTTTCACAAGAATACAGAGGACATATTCTGAGATACAACTGCCAAGGTTGATCCCTAGCTTCCTCATGAACCCACATATCTGTACACTAACACACACACACACACACACACACACACACACACACACATACACACACCACAAAAGACATTAAAACCAATATATTTTAAATAATAAATTATGAAATAATAAAGAAAAATAGCATTACCAACATTCAAATCAATGGTCTGGAAAGTAGGTTAACCTCATCAACTCCCTAGGCAAATTACTGAAAACAATTCAAAACAATTGGAATAATTGCTAAGGCGGGAAGACTGAGAGAGCCAACATGAAGACAATTATTGTACATTAAATCGAAAATCACTTACAAACCTGCCAGGAAAAAATGTTCAGGATGCCCATCAAATCACTGGGTACTGGAAGTTGCAAAATCTGAGAGAAAAGGATGCACTGAAGATAAGTAAGTCCACCAGATCAAGGTTCTTCCCAGGTAACTTACTAAAATGTCAGAAGGAGGCTGGAGGCAGGACTCAGCAATAAGTACCCACTGTTAACCCAGAGGACCAGCACCTGTAACAAAGTGCTCACAGCTGCCAGTAAACCCAGCTCCAAGGGGATTGATCCATCACCTCTATCTTACGCAAGCACCTGCACTCAAGTGAAAACACACACACACACAAACACACACATACACACTTATAAATAATAGTTATAAATCTTACAAAGCAACATTTAATGGAAATGACATATTGGTGAGTTACATGTGGAGAGATGTGGTGACTGTAGAACATTTTTAATTTCACCTTTCTCAGCAGTGAGGTTACAAAGCTAAGAGAAATAAAAGGTTCTAGCATTGTAATAGTTATTTTGATTTATTTTCCTAAATACAAGGTTGTTTTTATACAGTATTAATTTGTGTTAAGGAACCATTTACCTAGCTTTTGAAACTTGTTTCAACTATATTATTTTCTACTTGTGTATTTCAATTAAAGTCAAGAATAATATTTCCTAAAAATGTATCTATCTGTGGATTGACTCATGATTTTTTTTACTTATTCAAAGAAATATTTGTAAAGTGGTAAAAATGCCAGCACAGATTATTTCACAGGGAGATGATTTTTGTCTTTGTTCTCTTTCTCACTTTGCTCTCAATATCATGAGAATTTTTCACTAAGAACTTATTTATTTCTTACTCTAAGAAAAATGCTCTTATCATGATTACTGCATGTCTCTGATAATTGTGGGTGCTTTACAGACATTAGTCAAATGTAATTAAACTATATCATTATACAGAAAAATTCATTATATCCATTTTTTTTACTAGTAAAGAAACTGAAGCACAGAAATGCTTAGTATCTAATAAAGACCGTGAGATAAAGGGCAGAGACAGAATCGAATACTAGGGAGGCAGCCCCAGAGACTACATTTTTATCCATGATATACTGTTTTGTCTAATAAATCACTTAAGTAAATTGTTAATTTAAAAAAATGACATGGTATGTGGAAATTTCCACACTTTAATGTGAAATCAACATTTAAAAACTCTCATAAAATATTCTAATGAAAATGAGTCCTCTTTAATACATTGTGACTTCTGAAATATTGTCTTCCACCTACAATTGGCAGATTACTGTCATTTAAAACTCAGGTGAATTATGTTGATTAAATTTGATAAAATTGAATGGTTGCTTTTGTCTGGGTATGAGATAATAGCTTTAGAGTTGATTTTTTCCATTGATATTTATCAAAAACACAACTTATACACAAGAGAAAGTCAGCTTTGATATTTCATCAGTCAAATCTTATTTACTGGGTTTCTCACTAGATGCAGTGCCCCTACCACACTAGTTTCACTGAAGGCCTCAGTTCCTGAAATCAAAGTAAGCTGCTAATCATGAATGTAGTACATATACTGAGGTTTCTCTTTTCTAGGCTTATTTTATCTTATGTGTATAAAAGGCTTTTTTTTTCCTGTATGTATGTACGTGCACCCTGTGTGTGCATAGTGACTGTGGGGGGTCAGGTGAGGGTATCAGATCCTCTGAAACTGGAGTTAAAGGCAGTTGTGAGTCATCATGTCAGTGCTAAGGACCAAAGAGAGGTCCTTGACAAGAGCAGCAAGTTTTCATAGCACTGAGCCATCTCTCCAGCCTCCAATTAACTGAGATTTATTTTATGAATTCTGGAGAGCCATTATCTTTTGAAATATTTATACAGCATTGAAGAAACTTGTTTTGTACAGTCTTTGAAACCAATGGCCAGGAGTTACATTTATTGACTCTTTTCATTCTTTCTCACCTAGATAGAAGTTTCTTGATTAGAAATCAGAGGCTGAGCTGTACAGTTAAAACCCTCTGATTTGAGGTGGCCCTCCTTTATGCTCTTATTGTAAACTATATGCAACTCTCAGTTTTATCTGTTACACCATGTTTGTGACTGAGTATACTGTCTTTTCTACTATACTCTGGACTCTCATATTCTTGGCTCTTACCTTTACATCCCAGGAGACTATGACATTGAATAGAAATACTTAAGAAACACTCAAAAATAATAGATAAGTAAATATTTAATAATTGATGTTGAACCTCCAGATTCTCAAAGTTCTCCTTGCCAAACTCTGTGACAGTATAGCATCTCCATTCCAGGAATATGTGAGTAGCCAGGGATGCCTAGAGTAGAGGCAGTGGGTCAGTGATTGGAGCCCTGTTGGACTCTTCCTGCTGTCCTGTTGCCATCTTTAAACTCCTAGTTAGATATCTTATCCTCCAGTTTTCTATATGTAAAATATGACTTAATGCGTAACTTAATTATGTGTTAATGTGTAAACATTCAGAACAACTGTTAGGCCTGGAAGAAGATATCACACAATCCATATGATATCACAGTACATATTATCAATTGTCAAATGTCACTTTGTGAACATAGATTTCTTGTAATGCTATTGACAATTATTGATGCAAACAAATCCTGTGTGTGCCTTTCTTCATGACACTCACTAAACTTCCACAGAAACACTTCAGTTTGAATTTCTCTGACTTTAGATTTCCAGAACTCAGCTAGTAGGAAAAGTGCAGCCAGATGCTATACCTCACAAGCCAGTTCTCCCAGGAATGATAAGTAGGAAATGGCTCCTTGTTTTAGCTACACTTATGGTTCCATCTTCAGGGACTCTGAAGAGTTGAGTCATTATTTCCCCCTTATCTGCTCTCAGACACATATCTGCTATTCATCTGTCGGAGCTGCTCTGCTGTTTCAAAACAATCCCCCAAAAGCAACAAGTCAAACCGGCAAATGTGAAGACTGAAAAACTGGAGAAAATCATAACCGGAAACAAAATTAACCTACCAAATCATCGAAGTAACACCCAAGGAATAATTTCGGGAATCAAATTTTTATATCATCTACATGACATATTGGATATCAGAGCTCATGACAAAGAGAAATTGCATAACTAGTAGCAATTGTTTTGAACATGAATATTCAGGGTTAAAAATTGACTGGTATTCAATGACAGTATGGGTAGGAAGTGTAGTCTAAGATGTTCTCAGTATTAAATAGTGGCATGAACTTTTCAAAGCTATAAGTCTTAATCCTCAGAGAAAAGTACCACTGTACCCATTGACAGATACGGAAGTAATTTTAGAAAGGCTAAATACCTCACAAATGCAAGTCAGCGTAGTCTGTTCTTATTGTGTACATGAATATGGATACACAGTAATGCATGCTCCTGAGAACTGTGAGAATCTTAGTTTTGTCATTAGGAAAACCTCACAACATGCAGATACACAAGATAAATTGGCACTAATAATGTTTTGAGATCATTGAAGTTCAGGTCTAGCACTTGATTCTGCAGATTCCTCCATGTCAATGTCGATCAATAAATGCTGAACTATCGTTTCTAAGGGTTTAGAGGTTAACTTCCTAAAAGGCTTTGATTGTCACATTCTTTAACTTATTGGTCTACACATGAGTTGTATCATGTGTATTCTGTTTACAAACTATAGAAAGAATATCACAGCCTTCTCTCACTCCAGCAGAATTCCAGAACCATGTACAGCAAATTAAACAACTGAAAGAAAATTATTTTAAAATGTGACATCAAGGGACTAAGGACATTGAGACACAGGATAAAAACTGAAAGGAAAAGACAGATCATCTCATTGTTTCAGCTTAATGGTGATGGGCGTGCTGTGTCAGCAACTCAAAATATTTTGTATATTCATATAACCTGAAAAAAATGCTGTAAATACTGAGAAAGCTTTTAATGAATTGAAAGTCCAGAAATACAGATTTTGCAAATAAAGAAAATGATAGACTTTCTGGACTCTAGCTTATACCATTGCTTTTCTTCCCTAGCTCCCAAGGGAAAATATCTTCATCTTTATTTTGTTTAGAAACATAAGACAGTTTCAAGTAGAAAAATAAAGGCTTATAAAATGCTGTTAATATTTAATTAACAATAGCTACATTACTATAATTAACATAATATGTATATATGTATGCATAAGTTCAAAGACACATAATACCTATAAAACATCATTGTGTCATAAGAATTTAGGAAAGCATGGTTGCAGAGATTTTTTTCTTTAGATGTAGATATGTATCAACATTTTAAAGGACCACATACCATTTTTTCATTATTTATGTCTAAAAGAATGACTCTAATATTTGTCTGTTTTATAAAAATAAATGTACCAAATTATAATTATACCACATTGTGCATATTTACAATTATTTAATATATGTCAGTTCTTTTTTAATGCTCAGATATCTTTTTCATAAATTCCAGAAGTTCACTTTAGTTGTAAATACCTCCTTAACTGCACACAAGAAATATCTTTACAATTTAAAGCCCTATTTCTCATGTTCCATTATTCCATCTTTGGCTGTGTTAATTTTTAGTTTTATTTGAAATTGGAACATACTTCCCATGTGGGCAAGAGAGATAAATATGAGAACTAATTGCATCTACATAATTTATAGACAGATGTCTATAAATCTTACAAAATTTAAAAATTCAAACACCCAAAGAACTATCAGAATATGTTGGCTATGAGTTCTAGGGCAAGTGTGATGGGCATAAATCCTCATATAGAAAGAGCTTGGCTTGGAAGCAAACCCAACTTCGTGAAGACCATAGAAAGCAAAACCAGAGTCAAGGTATCAAAGCCTAACCAGATTCTCAGCTCCAAGATATGGCTGCTATTAACAACTATATTAAAGAAAACATTAAAGCACCTGAGGTGGTTGGACAGGAGGAGAGAATTGTCCTGATATGGTGACTGGGCATCACTAGCCAACTGGAAGAGACAATGAGACAGTTGATTGTGTAGGGGTTGTTATTTGTAATTCTAGTATTACATAAATGTGAGACACTCATGGTAAGAAGATAGACCAGAGAAGCTGAAGACTATTAGCTTTAGGAGACTTCCCAACCAACCTTTTGAACCACACCTAAGACTTTTCCTTAGCATTGGGGAAAAGCTGCTGGATGAAGTTTCAAAATTTAACAAATTAGAATAGAGAAAATGAAAACAATGCTCAGAAATCAAAAAGACAGGTGTATATAAAATGGAGCTCATGTGTCTCACCACAAAATCTTCACATTTCAGAACACTATAGGCAAAAACATAAGAGGTTCTACATAGTCAGACAAATCATACTGATCCATTTCTACTTCTCAGGATCAGGAGAAATAATCTCACATAAAACTGAATAATAATACATGAGCAATAGCACTAGATTGTTTTCTGTTGCTATGATAAAACACTAAGAAAACCAATTCAGGCAATGAAGGTTTTATTTGAGCTTACCTGTTATGGTCCATTATCAAAGAAAGTGAAAGCAAGACTGAAGGCAGAAACTTGGAAGGAAGAAGGAGGACCATGGTGGAACTCTGCTAATTGAGGTTGATGCAAGATTAGTGGTCAATATTAACACATAATAGCTTCTTTTTTAAACATCTAGAGACTGTTTTTTTGTGTGTGTTTTTTTTTCGAAACATGGTTTATCTGTTGTAACTCTGGCTGTCCTGGAACTCACTCTGTAGACCAGGCTGGCCTTGAACTCACAGAAATCTGCCTGCCTCTACCTTCCAAGTGCTGGGATTAAAAGCATGTGCTACCAATGCCCAGTTTACATCTAGAGACTGTTGTAGAGAGTCTCAACTGATTAAAATGCAAGAAGTAAGTGACCATGGATTGTCCATCTCCATTTGATGCATCAGCAATTCAAGTCACACAACTAAGACTCAGGGAAAATCATTGAAATGGGAAAGTAAAATTGTAAGAGCCAGAGAACCATGGTGTCCACTTCTAGAGAACATCTTCTAGACATGATGGGGAAGCTAAAAAATACGGCTACTTAACCAAAACCTGTGTAATGACACCATGAACCAATGAAAAAGAATAAGACAAAAAGTGATGAATCTGAGAGGGAGTAGAGGAACACAGAGGAGTTAGAAATGCTGTAAGTACAATACTCATGTGTGAAAAGGATCTCAAAATATTACATTTAAAAACAAGAGTTAGGAGTCAAAGGGGACAGATTCTGTGTAATGTGTTAGGTAACTGCATAGAGACTAGACCTGAAGGTCACTGAGAATGGACACTTTATCATACAAATTTCAGGGGGAACACAAATATTCATTGTGCAACATCGACCACCTCAAGAACTCATCACTGCCAACACAGCACTTAGGAGAACAGGCATTCCCAGAGTAACATCTAGAAATACAGCTTTCCACAGCAAGAAAACCCAAGATGTGTGAAAAAGCTGGCTAATTTAAGGACTGGGCATCAGTGCACAGGGTAAGGGTCAAGCCCCTTGTCATTCTACAGAGGAGATCTTCCACAGATAATAAAGTCATGTCTAAATGACTCCAGTGTGAAGAGGCATCTCACAAAAATGAAAAAAATTAGAGCATCAGCAAGTAAAAATTGCTCTTTATTGATGAATTACAATTTTACCAATTAACATGTTGAGGAAAAACATCTCCTTATGAGATTATTTATGTTGATACAAAATGAACAGTTATAATCAGAGAGGAGAGAGAGAGAGAGAACAAGAGAAAGCGATACTTTATTCTGGATTCAAATATGAGTGACCCTAGCTCACAGGCATGGATTTATCTTATCTCAATATAATAATATCTAATATAGTAATAGTTACACAAGGTTTTTATAGTAATAAAGCAAAAGTCATAAATCAAAGAATTAAAAAATCCATTTTGGTAGAAATATCAAGAAGGTGGATTACAAAAAGTGTAACAATCCCTACCACAGGCTTGACATGTTATCTGATGGCATTCTTAGCCATTGGGCTTGTGGAAGCTAGTGATCAGTTAATTCTTTCCACAACATTTAACCTGGGAGTCACAACTATGTTAGCCCAGATGTAGAGGTGAGCAATTAAAGCTATTAAGGGAATTACAGCTCAAGAAAGTTTGATTTTAGTCTTACAACTTTCCAACTTTGTAATCATGTTATAATTAGTCAATCAGTATAGAACCTTTAAATATTTTTATAGTCTTTCATTCATGTTTACTATCTAAAAAATGAAAGAATAGATAATTTACTTATATTATATCACTCCAATGAAATAATGGACTTAGAAATTGTTAGATATAAATAACACTTAGCATTCAGAAAAAGAAAACAGACAAGCAGGTGTTGTACTCCTCATTTGGAAAGAATACAATACTCTCAGGCAAGTGATTAAGATCCAAGTCTATTCAAGCCTTTGGTTTTATCTTCTAGAACACATACAGCCCAAAGGAATATGCTTAATTCTCTCATGAATAACTAATATCCAAATTCAAGAGACTATGGGAGACTACAGATTGAAGATCATATAGGTAGACAATAGAATAGAGACTAAATATAGACATTTAATTGAAAAAATGTAAATGCCAAGGTCAACTTACTGTATCCAGGAACACACCTGAGTTAAAATATCCCTACAAATTCAGGCATATCTACACACAAATATCAGTACTATGAAATGATTCCAACTGTGAATAGGAAGGATAAGGTAAAACAGGTTGTATCATGAGCAACAAGCGTCTGGAGCAACTGCATGGTTACACATCTTGATCTGTTGGTTCTTATCATACACTTGATTTGTGAGGTCTTCTCTATTTGTACTTTCTTTTACATGATTTTTGTTTTGTTTTGTTTTCAAGACAGGGTTTCTCTGTTGTAACTCTGGCTGTCATGTCACTGTGTAGATCAGGCTGGCCTCTAACTCACAGAGATCTATCTGCCTCTGCCTCCTGAGTGCTAGGATTAAAGACATTTGCCACCACCACCCAGCTAAATGAATTTTTGATGGATGTAGTCTCTCAAAGTTTAGACTAATTTTCCATATTATCTGGAAAACAATGTGAATAAATATGAATATCAAACAAGACATTAACACTTGTTGCTATTGTATATTTACAACATAAAATGCAATAACTGAGTTGAATTTCTAAAGTGAAACATTAAAATTTTGAGCAATTTAGTAAAATATAAAATATTTCACCAAAATGGCTATATTTAAAAACATTAGCCCATTAAAAACTAATATATTTGCTGGAGTGCCTTTATTAAATATTGTTTGGCATCTCTATGGCAAAGTGTTATGCACTGAAAAAAACTCCCTCAACAATAGTGTCTGCACTGGTTTCATGAAATAAATATCACCAGCATTCACAGGATTTACCATAACACAAGAAATTGATAACATGGAAAAGCTCATAGCCTAAGCCTGGAGATTAGATTAAGATGAAGTCATAGCCTTCCCGAAATCTCAAAGCATTTCTTTCTGTATGGCAATTTCCACATTAATCAAATGGAAGAATGAATAAGGAAGGGTTCGAGAGAAGGTTCAGTATGTAAGGGCAATTGCTCTTGTTGTCACCTTGAAGTCCTGGGTTCAGATTGCCCCCATCCAAATAAAAAGCTAGGCATGATTGCATCTTCCTGTAACCACAGCACTGGGAACAGGAGACAGAGACAGGCAGACCTCTGAGGGAATAAGGTAGAAGAGTGATAGAGCAAGACACTCAGCATCCTCACCTGGCCTCTGAATGAGTATGCAATCCCTATCTATCATCTATCTATCTATCTACCTATCTATCTATCTATCTATCTATCTATCATCTATCTATCTATCTATCTATCTATCTATCTATCTATCTATCTATCTATCATCTATCTATCCATCCATCATCATCTATCATCTATATATCTCCCCTACCCTCTCTCTCTGAATTAACAGAAAAGTTTCCTTCCATTTCTCTTTACCATCAGCATCCTTACCAGAAATGATTTCACTGCCAGGAAACAATAACACTTGGAATCTGAAGCTGTGTTGCTAGAATTAAGGAAAGCAGGGAAAAATACATCCAAAAACCAGTAGCAGAGGAGTGAGTCCTGTAGGAACACAGTCCAAGTGAGAGGAATTCTGAGAACTTGTGAAAAAACTCCCAAGAAAGCATGAAGAGAGTCTTTTGACCTTTGTTCCTCCATAACATGGGTTGTTCTTGGAATGTGCTTTCTTGACCCTCCCAGGTGTAGCATTAGGCATTGGATTGCTTCAGATTACACATTGCTGCTTTTTTGTTATTCGGTTGATGTTTCCAAGCAAGGGTTGGCCTAGTGCTGTATAAAGCCTAAACTCATGTGACCTTGCCCTTGTGTGTGTACACAGCCTAAACTCATGTGATCTTTGCTCATATGACCTTGCTTAACCCTCAGAATATAAATTGTCTGATGATCTGAATGAAGTTGGCTATTGCATGAGACTTTAGTCAGCCTCATTTTTTAGGCTCCACTCTCTTAGGTTCCTGTCTCTCTCTAGAGTGGTGACAATGTCACTGTCAGAGAAGCAGAGAGAAAAGACATCTGCATCTGGGGATCTGGGGCTGTTGAACGGTGATGGGACTTACCAGCCAGGATAACAGTGGCCTTCAACGGGAATTCCTTCTGTTTTGTTGTTTGAAGTGAGGAAGCATTCTAGCAAGGTGAAACCTAGAGTCTCAGCATCCCACTTTACCTGTGGTTCTCATTAGGAGTACTCTGTATCTGAAAGATGGAAGCAAGGGAGCAGCCTAGCAAGAGGAAGCCTGAAGCTTACCTTACAAGAATTGCTTCATATGATCTCGAAAATCTTCCAGGGATCTTATTTTGCAAAATGGAACGAAACTATTTGTATTATTTTGAGCTGTCTAAATGTTAGAGATTTATAAGTTTGTTGAGATTTAATCATACTTAGCATATTTTTCTACAGTATTTCCATTCATTGTATTATTTTTATGGGCCCCATTCTTGGAGACTACAAATTCATTCTTTCTTTGTAGCTTTGACTGTCATATAGCCTGCCAGCACTTACTTATTGCTTATTCATGCTGTGTTTGCTTAGCTCTGCCTCTTCTAAGCCACTCTCATTATTGCCTTAATCAGGCTGCATGTTTCTGTGAATCATCTTCCTACCAACATCACCACTGGTAGTGAAGTACCAGGACTAGGGATAATTATTGTTTTGCATTTAGATTATTATTACTTTGCATTTATATAGCCTACTTCTTCATATTATATTTTATTCACAGCGAGTCCTTTCTGGTGATTCTTGTTAAGCATTTTTTTTTTAAAGCAGAGCACCACATTTAGAAAAAGATTGCAAGAGGGAATCTTGTAAATTATTTGACTTCAATCCTTTATTTTTGTAGGAGGAAACTGAGGCCAAGAAATTTTGATTAAGTTTTCTCAAAGGAATGTGTTTGATAATTTTCTTTACCTGGTTTTCTATTTCTTGAAATAAGGTAAGAGACAAATGCATTGAGAAGTGAATTAATTAATTCATTAAAAATTATGACTCACAACCGCAGCAAAACCTGGACAATTGTGGCTATGAATTGCAGAATCACATTCAAACTGTATCCTCTGAAGATAAATTATCCAAATTTTCCACTCTGGATACCAGAGGCATAATAGGGTTCTTCCAGGGAGGGATGTAGTATATAGATCATCTTTAAAGATAAGCAGTGGGTAGATTATCTTCAAGGATAAACATAGCAAGCTCTTTCTGAGTCCCATAGCATTTTATCCAGATTGCCTAACCTACAGCAACTCATTGGGTTTTTTGCATGTCATTACATATGAGATCTGCATGTATATTTGCATGTGTATATGCACACATGCACATGCAAATGCCATAGACTGACATTAGGTGTCTTCCTCCATTGTTCTTAACCTTATATACTTAGACAGGGTTGCTTATTGAACCCAAAACTGACTGACTTGGCTAGTCTAGCTAGCCAGATTGTTTCATGGACTCTAGAATTACAAATGGTCCACCATTGCTCCAGAATTTTTTATGTGGGTGCTGGAAGCCTGAACTCCAGTCCCCATACTTACACAGCAAGTACTTTATGCACTGAGCTATTTCCCCAGTCCTGAAAACCCTTCATGCTTTATCTCAAGTTAAGCTGGTTTTCAATTTTCCAATTGACTTTTTTCTCTCTTCAGTATGCTCTTCAGGATCTTCTATGCTGAGGTGGATTGTAACTGTTGGGAGCCATTGTCACATGTGTAGAGAACTCCACAATGTCTGAAAGTGACCTATAACTGTTAGAATAATGAAATATACAGTCCTGGGTCACTACTTAAGATGTTAATGAGACATGCATTATATACATAACTGCATGTAAGAGATAGAATAGAACTTGTCTATATTGTGAAATGAATAAAGAGCCTTTCCTATATGGGAGAAAAGCCCCATTTCTTGTGCAACAGCCACGTTTTTAAATTACTAAGCTCTATATTTCTATTTGTTCTAGCCACTTCCTCTCCATGTGATATGATCTCTCAATATGTTATCTAATCCTCATGTATCCGTGTCCAGTGCCTGTTCCAGGACACAAGAACTCCCTTTAGAAGTATCCATTTATCATCATGTTCTTATTCCTGCACCATGAGGCTAGGGTTTCTGCATATAAACTTGGGGGAGGGACTTAAGCATCCAAAGATTGCACACTCATAGTAAAAATATTGCTAAAGTTGGTTTGCAAATTTATACATGAAACAGAATATACTTGATATATTCAAAATCAAAGTAAATTTTTCCTAGTTGTATTATTTGGGGAAAACAGTTGGTTTGTGCATTACAGAATTTGGGGATAATAAAAGATAAAATGCTATAACCTAAGCAATCGATAGCAGTACATCATGTAGATAAATTCCGTAAGCCTACACAATAGAGATGTGAAGCAAAGATTTAATCCTAAAAACAAAACATAGATATCTGAACCAAATAAAGTACTCAGAAGAGGGGTGGAAGACATCTAAACAGATAAAGTTCTTGCTTTGCAAGAATGAGGACTCCAGTTCATATCTCCAAATTTACATAAAGCTGAATGGTTGTGACATCATACCTGTAAACCCAGTTTTCAGGAAGAAAGAATGAGGCAGACCCAAAGTAAGCTAGCTAGCAAGACCAACCAAAAGTAAGCTCTATATTCAATGAGTCATGATGGAAGGCATCTAGTGTCAACCCTTCCCACATGCACATAGGTACACATGCAAACACACATGCACCAGCACACATGCATACCCAAAATCACTTGAAAACACGCATGATACATACCACACACACATATGAATAAAAAGGAAGTAAGAATAAAGATAATAAACTCATTAGAATCCATAGGCTGAAATAGTCTTAATTAGAGATCTACACATTTTGTAAAATTTGACCTATTGTAACCAGCTGAAATATTACACTGAAGTCCTGCTAAAAGAGAAAGGTAGAGACAAACTGGTGGTACTTACTTCAATTGTGAAACCATCAATTTCTTAACACTTGAAAAATCTATGTGTTTTAAAAGAATGAACAATTGCTGGAAATCAGGTAGGCAATATTATGATACTCACTTTCTCGTCTCCAAATCCAATCCTCCAGTCTCATCCCAAGAACTGTAGTGGACCACTTGCTGCAGTCTCTCATTCCTCTCTGTCCTCATCTCTAGGGAATAACTCAGGTCTTCTCCTAGAGCCTTCTTTACCTCCCCATCCCCTGTCTCACTAACCATTCCTGCAGTCATTCCTTAGGAATCCATTGACCAAGCAATGGAAGCAGGTAGGCAATCCTCAGATCTAGACAGAAAGGGAGTAGATCTGAATGGAAGGAATTGGGAGGAGTAGGAGAAAGTTTCAGTAGACAAAGTGTCCAAAGATTTCTGATTCTGTGTCAATTGTTCCTGTATGCTACAATTAATTTGCTGATGTCTTAAGATCATGCTTACAATTTATAAATAAACCTTGCAACTTTTGGATTGCGATAATTTAATGGGTGAACTGCTAGGAGAGAGTCGCTCAGTTTTGAATGATACTTTTTGATTTGTATTTATTTTTTTACAATGAAAAGTGAAAACAAAATTTACCAAGATATGGCATGAATCAAAACAAAATTGATGACACATGCCATTTTTTTACCCTTGTTTACTTTCCCCAACAAAGGCTTCTAGCATGTATGGATTTGAAGATATACAACTTTACAATTTAGTGTTATCATTTTTAGTTAGACTGTATGACACATCTGGCAACATTAAATAAAGCATCTGTGCTGGGCAGTGGTGGTTCACACCTTTAATCCCAGTACTCGGGAGACAGAGGCAGGCAGATCTCTGTGAGGTCGAGGTCAGTTTGGTCTACAGAGTGAGTTCCAGGACAACCAGTCTTGAAAAAAAATCTTCATAGTGAATGCTTTCCTTGACTGATGCTTCTCCACAGATCTGTCATAGGCAGGATACCTACTAGAAATGCAGATGGCACCATGTGTAAGATACAGCACCGAAAGACTCTGAAATTCTTTAAATAACCTTCCTGCATTTTTATTTCCCTAAGTGTATAGTCATGCATCATATTTATCTTGCTTTTACAGAGATGCACATCCTTTTCCAAAGCTGCCTGCATGGGGACAGATACTCTGCAATGAGCAAATATTAATAAAATAATGAATTGAAAGTGACAAGGGCCTTCAGCCAAAAATCCAAAGGGAGTTGTCATCTTGAAATCATACATAGCAGAAGGAGCCAAGCAAAGACTGAAATGGCCAAATGCCAGTCCAGTGTTAATACAAAAATTAAGCTCAGGGGTTGTGCTAAAACAAGCTAATTGGACTAGAGATGCTCTTTCCTTCATTTTGAATTAGAGTGTGTTCAGAAAGAGAGGACATGCTAGAATATTCTCAACTGGATTAGGAGAAACAAGACAGTTGAATCAGCAGCATAATTAAATATTTGTTGGAGTGGTGGATATTTATTGAATAAGATAAATAGATGTGATCTGATCATTCTATTAGTTTACAAACAAGAGCTGACAGCATTGATCTGGGGAAAGAAAAGCATCATTAAACGCAGAATTCTCTCAACTGCTTCAGGCATAATGTTCCTCTATTAATATATTTGTTTTTGATGGTTTATCATGATTCTTAGATCTTCAAAATACAATAGCAATATTGGAATTAACCGTTGACATCAGTGATGCCATTGATTGATTGATTGATTGATTGATTGGAGACAGGGTTTTCTGTAGTTAAGGCTGGTCTCCACCTCATTTTGCAGCCAAGAATGACCTTAAACTTTTGATCCTCTGAGCCTCCACTTTGGGTTAATAGCTATATGCCACTAAACCTGATTAATGTAGTGGTGGTAGTCATACTCAGGGTTTTCTGTATGCAAGGCAGCATTCTCCTAACCAAGCCACATCTTCAGCCCATGATGCCCTTGCTTAAGCTGATAGATATTGATAAATATTGTGCCAAGAGCCTTATATGCATTCTCTCTTCAGTCCTCACAATTCTAGAAAGTTATTATTGTCTCTTTTTTAGCATCGAAGAACCTGAGCCTCAGAGAGAATCACTTGTATTAGTCTCCTAGATAGACAGAGGTGGATCTCGATATGAAAGAGATCTCATTTCTAAGTCTGAGGCGATCCCTCTTCATTTGAGTCTCTGAAAGCAGTAAAGTGTATTTTGATAAAAGAATAAAAGTACTAACCCTAACCAAAACTGATGTGTTGAGTTATATGGCAAATTCCAAACAGAAGACAATGTGTTAATTATATGACAAAACACAAATTGTCAACACATTTATTAACGAAAGTGATACTTACGGTTTTCGATGTGCTAGCTACTGTATGCTTTTAGCCTCTGCTATAACTGCTATTGTGCAGAGGCAGCAAATGTGATCTCAAGTTGCAGCATGTGAAATGTAAAACAAAAATCCAACAGTACTCTTTCTCAATGTCAAATACCACTGATTGTAGAGAACTAAAAATGCCTTAATATAATCAGTGCTTTAACTGTAAAGATGGCTATTTAGATTACACTGATTAGTGGATTTATTATTATAATTTTATGATTTAGAAAATCCTATCTTCTTTAGTCAATGATAAGAACACCAAATCTCTCTTTTTCTCTTTCTTTCTTGTTGTTTTTCTTTTTCTCTCTCTTCTGTCCCTGGAGCATGGCTGAGCTATCTGCTGCCAGCTCAGCCCCCAGGAAGGAAAGCACAGGACATGGACCCTGGAGGGTCCCAGATCCGAGGACTAAGAGTTGAGGAGAGGGAATCAGACTCCCAGGAGAGGCTCTCAGAGAAGCATCTCTCTCATCTATTAAAGTGAGGGTACTTACATTATAGGGTACAGGCAGGAGAGGGTCTTTGGTACTCAGGGTTGGGATAAGGATATTGGAGTAGTCTCATTTGCATGTGGGGCTCAAGTCTAAGTGTCAAAGTCTTGCAAGGGCACCTTCTGCATAAGGTGTGGTCTCACAGGAAAAAAGAGGTAGACACCTTATCAGTAAATGGGCTCATCACAAGGTTTCCAGCTACAGCGCAGATAAGTACCAACCAAGCCTCATTCCTTTGCTTCCGGAAAGCAGGCAATATTTAATATTTAGCTGGGTTCTGGCCAGGGCTAAAGTGGAGAGCAGCCAAACGCCTTCTGTTCTCATCTCCTGGGATGACACGGGGTTCCAAGCCAGCTTGGACCCACTCTTAGCTCTATGACAGTCCCACACTTTCTTTCTTTCTTTCTTTCTTTTCTTTCTTTTTCTTTCTTTCTTTCTTTCTTTCTCTCTTTCTTTCTTTCTCTTTCTTTCTTTCTCTTTCTTTCTTTCTTTCTTTCTTTCTTTCTTTTTTCTTTCTTTCTTTCTTCCTTCTTCCTTCCTTCCTTCCTTCCTTCCTTCCTTCCTTTTTTTTTTTTAAAGACAGGGTTTCGCTATTGTAACTCTGGCTGTCTTGGAACTCACTCTGTAGACCAGGTGGCCTTGATCTCACAGAGATCTGCCTGCCTCTGCCTCCCAAGTGCTGAGATTAAAGCCATGTGCAACCACTGCTCAGCAAAAACACCAAATCTCAACAGAGGTCAGGCTTGATTTTCTCCTCAAAATGTAGTTAATATGTTGTATCCTGTCAATTAAAAAGCATGTAGACAGCTGGGTATGGTGACACATGCCTTTAATCCCAGCACTCGAGAGGAAGAGGCAAGCAGATTTCTGAGTTCAAGGCAAGCCTGACCTACAGAGCAAGCTCCAGGATAGCCACAGCTTCTCCTCTCTCTCTCCATCTCCCTCCTCTATCCCCTCTCTCAAAGACATGAAGAGTTATTACTTGGGTAAATACTAAGATACAGAAAAATGTTCATGTATTTAAATCAATTCTACTCATGTATGGAAAAGTACATGTGAGGTATAGACCAATCTTTACCAAGGAGAAAATGAGGTTTGCAAATATTGCATGCATTACTGTTCACTGAAAGAAATATATTTCTGCTATAATTTCCCTCTGAAGATAAAGAGAAGAGATAAAATCAGACTGTTTTATTAGTTGAGAAATTGAGATACTGTGTAGTGGTTTTACTACAGAGACTATAAGGATGGAGATTCTGAATAAGCAAGCTAGCTCCCTTAGTGTTAGCAGTACTGAGAGTTACAGTACAGAGGACAACACAGTAAGCTCTCAAACCCGGAGGCTTTTTACTCAAGGCCCTGAGAACTAAAAGCTTATGGCTTTGGGTTTATAAAGCTTGACTCAGATCTCTATAGCTCTAGACAGTCAGGTCAAAGGCTTACAGCTCTATGTTTCCAAAGCTAGAGGTGTGCAGTTCCAGGACCCAACAACTAGGCCACATGTCTAAGTTTTAATAGCCAAAGATTTATAGCACTACATGCTAAGGCAGAAGGTTGACTGCCCTGGGATTTGAGTGCCAGTAGTTCAATACCCAAGAGGTATTGTTAAAGTTCTTAATTTTAGGTGTCAGGACCTTCAACTTCAATATTGACAACTTTCTGAAATTTTCCAATTTTTACCTGTATTTCTACTAAACTCTTCACAATCTCTTGTCTAGTGCAGGTCTTGCCCTCGTCTTCTCTTCAAAGCATCTCCATAGTTTTTCGGTGTCCCCTGCTTCTCAAAATGACTTCAGCTGTCTTTCTGCTTCTGAGCAAGTCAAGAACTTAGAACCACAGAACCCAAGGGCTTATGGCATCTGGCAGTCTTCTGCTATTGCTGTGTAGATTCTGCTGTTGGCAGCTTAGAGCTGAAAGCACCTTGTTATCCATTCATTATTCTGTGCAACCACCTCAATCCACCTGTGATGAAGATCACATGTAGGCAAAACAAGACTTTTGACAGCAGTTCTGATTGATACTGAATGGTGCAACATTAAGAGGGTAGTCCATAGGAGAAAACTTAACTTTACTGACCCAAGAACCATGTAATAAAACCTACCCTGTCTATAGGGACAGAAAGGTAGCAGTGGCATGCTTCTATCTATCAATCACAGGCTTTCTACTGAGGTGTCTGTGGAAAGAGTTCTTCCCTTACCCATAGTGAGAATAGATGCAAGATAAGCAGAATTTCTGTAAGGTAGCAAGGCAAGATCATCAGGAAGTCACCAAATTTTTCACAATGTAAGTAAAGTCTCCTGGAGACAATGCACGATAACTGAAGCAGCTGTAGCTGCAGTGGAGCCTTCTAAAGGCATCAATTGCATCAGCAGCAGTCTAGTCACAGTGGACCTTGCAGATGGAGAAAAGTCTCCTTGAAGAAGTCATGAAGTATTAAAAACAAGCAGGCTGGCAGGCTGCTGTAGAAGAATAATCTTTTAATCCAGCAGCATGGCTGCTGTAGCACAGGGTTACATTGGAAGGCCTGTGTGATAGACATTTGATCTCTTATCTGGCAGCCTGGCTGCTCTAGGGTAGAAAGAATGTTAGTACATGCCTTTAATCCCAATGAGGCACACAGCTATAAGCCAAGCTCAGAAGGAAGCAGTGGAATTTGCCTTTAATCCCAACTCTCAGTTTACAGGAGTTAGTTAGTTCAGAGAGCTCAGAGAGTAGAAGCGAAGCTCAGAGAGTAAAAGCAGAATGTGGAAGCAGAGCTCATAGAGAAGCAGAGAGTTAGTTCAGTCAGGTAGTTTGAGTGCAGTCAGCTTAGAAGGAGAAGCCAGAATAAACTGAAAGAGAAAGCAGAGACTCAGAAGCAGAGTTTACGATTTACAGTTTGGAGTTCAAAAGACAGCTATTCAGAGTGAGACCAGTCAGTAGTAACTTTCAGAGGCTGAAACATTCTAGGTTTAGGTTTGAAGATTAGATTGTATGGAAGCTGAAATCTTCTAGGTCTAGACTTAAGATGAGATTGTACAGAGGCAGAAACCCTCTAAGACAAGGGTTTAAATTAGCAAAGAATAAACTGTCCTCTACTATGAACTCATGAGAATAGAATAATAAAATCAGTGCGTACATCTATGTCTACAGGCTGCCATGATGGAAATAAAACTGCTTTCCCCAAAAGGGACCAAACTGATCTGACAGTTTCCCATTCGAGAAAGAAAGATATAACTGAAAGTTCTGGCAGCTGATAGACTATTGGCTGGTGATTATATCCATTAGCTTTGATTATTATCATTAGGGAGTTATTACAATAAAGATCTACTGCAAAATTAGCATTATTCACAACGTTTCACTCATAGCTAAATATAAGAGGAAGGTCGGATGATCTTGGTCTAGCTTAGTTCTAAGAGATGCTGCCGATGTAGTCATATTTTACTGCTTTGTTTGGCTTAGTTAGAGATAGATATACTGAAAACAAGAATAAAATCAAATAAATAGCTACTGCACTTTAAATTTTTTCCCTTAATGGAACTTCCCATCAGAAAATTATAGAAGTCTATAAAGTGAGCCTATGTAGCCAATTTTGCTAAATAATTCTTATTTAGACTAAGTGCTATTGTGGCAGTCATATGAAACTGTCATTTGTATCAAAATAATAGGTTGCTTAGCATTTCCTCAGACTACACTGTTTGTCTGATTGTCCACCATTGAATGCTATCACAGCTCATGAAGACTTGATAACTGTTTTTTCTTTCTGACAGAATAAATGGCCATCAGCTAAAGCAAATTGTCATCTAGATATTACACATAGCTCTCTGAATACATAAACATTTTCACATAAATAAAATTGGACTGGTGGTACCACATGTTTATTTAAAAACTCTTCACATCCATAATACAGAAAAAGGTTTTAAACCATTCTATGCTATCACTTACAAGTATGCACATCCTCACTATCAAAGCTAAGTTCTACTTTCACTTAAGATGTAGAAAGTTGTCGGTGGATCTCATTAATTATGGCAATGAAATCAAGACAATAATCCTAAAGGATCATCATTTTAATTTTCTTAGATAATACCAAATCACTGAGGTTTCCAAGAAAACTGGCAAACTAAATCCCCCAAATACCAAGCCTCTTGAGGTGAAAAAATATTCAAGAACTGTTGAACCTTTGGCAGAGAATGGAAGGAGGTGCCCATCACAGAAGCAGATAAGAAAGAAAATAAAACTTGAAATTTTAGCAAGATCATATGATTTTAACATATACTGTCATTTTGTTACTCCTAATAGTTTCATACGCAAAGAGACTCAGCAATCATGCACCTACTTCTTCCCCGTATATTCTGGCAAGACACTATGAAAAAAACCAAGGAAGAACAGTAGATTTAATCCATCACATGTCTTCTGTGAATCATTTTTGTAGGATATTTAAGGAAAAAATGGTAAAATCTAGAGAATTCTATCTGTTCTCAATACTCCACCTCAGTATAGGTATAAAAATTGGGAAGCAAATATGTATACACCTGAGAACTTTTTCTGAAAAGAAATAATGATCATGACCTCTGAAGAAAGCTTAGGTAGTTTTCCTATGCCTAATACTCTGCTAATTTCAAGAAATTGGCAACTAGAGTGTGTTGAGAAAAGAAATCCTCTTTCCTCTGTTTTTTACACAACTCAGTAAGGGTGAGAAACTCATTCCTACTATATTAACATATGACATATTTCTGCTGCCACTGGGGGAGGAATTGGAGTTCCACTACCCTAGTATCTAGAGATCTTGCACTGATGCAAATTGTGAATTGGCTGTGTTTAGGAGGAACAGGAAATTTAACTACTTTATTTGCTGAATAAGACAAGAGGTTTCTTTTCTTTTTTTAAGAATGGTATAAAAAGTCTATCCTTGAATTCTACATGAAAACAAATAGCCTAGATTTAAAAAAGAAAGAAAAAAAGAAAAAGGAAAGAACAATTCTGATTCCTAATTAATGGAGAGACTTTAACAGAATGTAAAACAGTAGCAATGGGTCAGTAAGAGGGGGTGATCTTATGAACCCCAAAATTAAGGGCATAAATATTTTAATTATTATTTTTGATTAGTTATTTCCTTTAACATGAAGCAGACTTCTTGATCTCTTCTGAAATGTTTGAAGTATACTTTATCAGATATAAAGACAGCTACATGTTCTTGTTTAGGGTGTCTATTCATTTACTTGGTAAGTTAATCTCCATCCTTTGACTCTCAGGTTTTAGATGTCTTTTCATTATTATTTGTTCTTGTAGAGGGCAGATAATTGGATTAAGGTGTTTTGTTTGTTTGTTTTAGTTTTACTTATGCATATTTGGGAGTATGTGTATACCAAATGTATGATGCACATGTAGAGGCCAGAAGAGGGCATTTGAGTCTCTGGAACTAGAAATACTGGTGGTTATGCACTGTTCAACAAGGGTGTTAAAACCAAACCTGAGTCTTCTTCAAGAGCAGCAGGCCCTCTTTACTATTGAGCCCCTGCATTAGGTACTGTAAACATAGTCAATTAGTCTATGATTTTTCATTGGTAAGTTTAGTCTATTTACATATTAGTTGTTACTGAGAGTAATTTAGTTTCCTATCTTTTGGTTACATTCCTGTTAGTATTAAGAGGAGTTTTTATTAATTATATTGGATTTTATTCATTTGTTCTTGGTTGTCTTCCCTTCCTCTCATTATATGTATTAATCCCTATGCTTTCATGGATGAGACTGTTTTCTTTCTCTATGTATATTATTATTTTAAATATTTTCTGCAGTACTGGCTCAGTTCTTATGGCTTGTCTTAATTTGTACTCACCGAAATGCACTTGTATTTCCATCTATGCCAATAGATAACTTTGCTGAGTTTAATAATCTTGCTTGGCAGTTATTTACTTAGAGATCTTGAAATAGACCATCCCATATAGTTTCCAATTAGAGATTGGATGTTATACGATGCTTCTCTTTTTTAGTGTGAGTTGACATTTTTACCATACAGTTTTTAATGTTATCTATTTGCTTTACAACTTATTTTTAACTCCATTTCCTTGAAAGAAATATTGTACTCTCAGCAAATTTTCACTCTGGTTGTCTTCATCATTGCCGTTCTCTTTGAATATCTATTTCTTACTCTAGGTTTAGGAAGTTTTCTACTGTAATTTAATTGAGCCAATTGTCTACTCCATTAGAATTTATCTCAACTCCTTCCTTTAATATGTATATTCTTTTAGCATTGCCTCTCAATTACACACTGATGTTCTTGGGAGTTTACACATGTATTTTTTGTTTTTTATTTTTAATATATATCTGCATGCATATATTTATCCTAATTTTGTTTCTCATTTTTGAAAAAGTCATTTATCTGCTTAGTCTTGTCTGTTGGTGATACTTTCCAAGTGATTTTTATTTGAATGATTGATTAATTCTGTTTTAGAACTTATGTTTTATTCTTTTTCAATGTCTCTATTTCCATGCTGTGTTTTTTTTTCATGTTTGTTTTAATTTCTCTTACAAATTACTGTTTTGTTCTCTTTGCCAACTTTATTATGTAGGTTTTGAACTGACATATTCCCTTAATTTATCTGCTGTTTCTGTGTCTTAATAGTAAGTGATCCTTTTTCAAAGTAGGAATCTGAAAACTTTTTCTGACACTTCACCTATCCAATTATTTTTAGTTTCTGATGTTGAAGAGCCATGTATTTATAGATGTGTTATATGGATTGTTTTCTCACAGTTTTTGTGTTCCTTTGTTATATTTTGCTCATCTGTTTGGTTGTATTTGTCTTTCAGGCTTTTCATCCTTCCTTTTTTCCCAGTCTTTATGTTTACTTGTCACACAGTGGGCAATAAATAGTTAAGTAAGGCTATGAAGTTGCACTGAATAATGGGAAGAATATAATCTTATATGTTTTGTAGTTTGTTAGTTCAGTGCACCTAGCTGGAGAATCTACTAAACACTGGTGGGGCTGAGGCTATAACAAAAAAAAATCAGGAAATATCTGTGTTTGTGGAGCCTATCATCTCACAGGTAGTGAAGTCTCAGTCAAATTGCTTGCATTTACTAAAATTAGGGTCTTACTTGTATGGAGATAGTCTTGTTTCCTTCAATCAGTTTTGCTGAACGTTAAGTAGGATTTTGTTAAGTACAAAGAAGTTCAATACTTGTAATCCCTTCTCACCTTTGTTCAATATACAACACAGAACACTAATGTGTTATGTGCAGAAGGATGTTTATGGTCAGTAATTAGCTCAGGAAAATCAAGTGAGTTTAGAAATATTTCATCTAGGTAACAATCAAAGAATAGTTCCTTGTACTAGGAAATTATGGCAGATAATTTGCACTATACAAATCTCACTTTTTCTGGCTGGTCATCTTTGAAAAAAGAAGGTTCCTAAAAATTAAACCAGCTATATAAACATTACGTATCACTTTACTTTTAAATCATGTTCACTCTTTCATAGAAAATACATAGCCCATGCAGATTCTTTACAATTCAATACTTTCAGAGCCATATGGACAGCTCTCCATCCCACACACACTGCTGTCCTTCTGTTAGAATGGGGCCATTATTAAATCTTTTCTAGAAGTTGTCTTCCATTTGTAAGGTATCTTTTAACTTAATGATTTTCAACCAGTGTTTGTAGTAGTCATACTTTTTCATATCTAATTAATATAAATTAATATAATTTTATTTTAAACAAAAATTCCTATTTCTCTGGTGCTATAATATACAAATTATTTCCTTTTATTTCTACAGATACCTATTTGCTTTTAGGTAGAGATCTCATTACAAAGGAATTATTGATTATTTTTAAAAAGAATCAAATGCTATATTTTAAAACTTCCATTTTCAACATAATTATTAATTATTATTAATTATAATTATTTAATGCTGTCCTACTTCCTATACTTATATTTAATAACAACTTAATATCATTAAATTGAAAGCTTTTGGAATTAAAGGAAAAGTGGTGTTTTGCCCCATGGTTTCTGCTCACTAGCTGGGTAATTTCAGCCACACTGAGACTTGATTTCTTCATTTTCAAGGGGTAAGTTTTTCTAAATGTACAAAATGGTTACAAAAATTAAATGAAAAGCAAAGTGCCATGCAGCGAACAAAGCACATCGATTAGATGGACAAGAAGATAATTAGTTCCACAGAGACAGCAAGTACTTTGAGCCCAATTATTTTTTTTCTCATTATCCAATGTTGTGTATTTAAATCTGTGCAACTTCTCTACAGCTTTGCCAAGCTTTCTGCTTCTTTTTGAGTCAGTGACCTTTCCAGGTATTAAGAAATACTTATTCTTCCCATACATAAAGTGATTAGATATTTCCATAGAAATTGCCCACTTTCATGTACAAGCTAGAAACTTATTTTCTGCTTGAATAATCATTGTTTCTGAATGATTTAGAAACCATTTCAGACTCATAATTTGCACTGCAGTTCTGTGAATTTTTTAATTAAAAATAATAAAATCAACTAAGTAGGGCTCATATGGGCTCACAGAGACACACCAGACCTGCATAGGACTGTACTAGGTCCTCTGCTTATAGCTTGGTGTTTTGGTGGAACATCTAACAGTGAGAGAGGGCATGCCTCTGACTCTTTTGCCTGCTCTTGGGACTCTTTTCCTCCTACTGAGTTGCCTTGTACAGACTTGATATGAGGGCTTTTGCCTTGCCTTAGTATGTCTTACTTTTCCATGCTTGGTCGTTTCCATGTTTGTCTCTTGGAGGCCTGCTCTTTTCTTAAAGGAAATGGGGGGGGTGTATAAACCCACTGGGGGGGGGGGGGGAGGGAGAGATGGGAGAAGAAGAGGTAAGGGAAACTGTGATCAAGATGTATTGTATGAAAGAATAATCTATTTTCAATTTTTTAAAAAAATTAAAAATAGAACACCTGGAGCTGTTGCAGATGATCTGGGTTCAGTTCCAGACAGATGTCAACTTGGGTCTGTTAACTCCAGCCTTTGAGAATCTGGCCTCCTCTAGCATTAGGCATGCACATAATGCACACATGCAAATGCAGGCAAACACTCATATATTAAATAAAAATCTTTTTTAAGCCATTGCCTATTTGACCAAAACTTAACAAAATATAACTTTGAAACCGTAACCAAAAAGAAACAAAGTTTTGTTTTGTTTTGTCTTTTGAATGCTGGGAACATGGTTCATGCCTTTAGTCCCAGCATTCAGGAGGCAGAAGAAGGTAGATTTCTGTAAATTTAAGGCCAACTTGGTTTACTTAGCAAATTCCAGGCCCTGGAGAGAGGTTGGAGGGAGGGGGAAGCAAAGGGATAGAGGGAGTTTATTTCTTTGAATGTGCAATTGCATTAAAATACAGAATTGTGCCATGAAGAAGTCTTTATTCTGACACAGGACTAAACAAACTATGACTAAAAAAATAATAAAATAAGATTTTCCTTTTAAAGTTTTTTAATCCCAGAAGGATATAATTTGATTGATAATCTTTGATATAGAATATCCTGGTAAATGATGTTGTTCTTATAAAATTGAACCCATGGTTCCCCAACACACTCCATGAGAACAAATGCTTCTTGAAATGTCCATCATGTCCCACGGTTCATTTATGTAATTGTTTAGTCTATTCTCTTCTTCTTCCTAATCACCACAGGGTCAGGGGCCACTAGACCATTCCTGTGTCTCTCTGCTTCTTCATTTCCCCACACTTCCTCCTTTTATTCATCTATAAATTATCTGAGCACCTGTTCAGCAGTGAACACAATGTTTGTTGCCATCTGCTACATCATAAAATGAGGAATTTTCCTCTTCTCTGTTGCCTCAACACTAGCAAAGCAGAAAAAAATTTCCTGAGAGGATAAGCCCACTGTCCGTGGCTCTTGTGAAGGAATATCATCCTGAAGATAAAACTGACTCTCGAGTGAATCAGTTCACTGACTCTGTATACAATGCAAGGGGGTCTACTGCTAACTCAGAAAAGCCAGAAGCAATCACCACATGCACAGGATTGGCAGGAGGTAGTGACAGATGACAGTGTAAGTGTTACTGATAGTTATACTTTCTCTTGATTCCCAAAGAAGGCTCAACCTTTGACAGGAACACCAAATGGCATAATTAAAGGTTTTTCCCTATTATATTTTAAGCATTTGGATGGTTAGCAGAATAAATACACCAAAAATTAAATGTACATCATATATTATAATAGGAGCTTTAATGATGGTTACTGCCTTCTCTGGTCAGTATGTACACAAACTGACTATTCCTGATTTAAATTGTAATTTGTAATTAAAAATTAACAATTGAAGCAACAGAATTAAATTTGCATAAATATAACATATGAATATCTAGGCTATGTAAAATTAACCTCAGGAGGAAAGCTCACAAACCATGAAATTCTCTGGGATTTCAGCAACAATCTTAAACTCATTTGCTCTTATCATTTTTGCTTTCATTTTGTTATTAGTATAGCTCTACTAAACTAGCAAATATTTTAAAATTCAGCTCAGTGCTCAAGTCTGTACATGTCATCTATTCATTCCCCACTTGATAGCAAATCATTCAAGTGAAAATACATCACCAAAATTCCGTGCAATCTGAATGCAAATTAAATCAATACAATAGCTCAGAAGAATTTGTCCTTGAAAATCATTCGAGTTCAGGCAACTGGTAGGGTCTTTACTTTGTTCTAACTAATCCAGAGTAGATAGATACACATAAAGCATTCACCGAAAACTCCATTATCAAGTATGGTAAAGCCTAGAGCAGAGGGATTTCTTTTTATTACATTTATTCATGAATGGCACAGTGCATGTGTAAAGGTTAGAAGACAACTTGCAGGAGTTGACTCCTTTCTTCTACTACATGGATCCCTGAGATCAGACTCAGGTCATCGGACACTTGGCAATTGTCTTTACCTACTGATCCATCTCCCTGTTCTTAGTGAAAATCGGATATAAACAAAAGGTGAGTGTATTCAGAATTGGATATCACTTCTAATTTGATACGAATATAAATGGCCCACCCCGTCACATGAAAATCATAAGACTCAGTGATACAAATAAATACAAAGTGCTAAAATTTGTGGCCATCCCTTATTTACATGCCTACAACTGATTAAGAATGATTAAATTTTTTAAAATAACTATTATAGCTGTAAAATATTTTGTAATTTATAATGCATAATTCAAAAATAAAGATGTTAGTCCATTAGTATCTTTCTTATTTTTTGTAGGTAAGTCTTTTCATACAATTAAAACAAATACCAGGTAGTACTAAATATTTAAAAGAAAATAATTCACCAATATAAATTTTAATATAAATTCTCTTTAATGAATAGGAATATTCAATGTAAATTCAGTGTCTACCTTGGAAACTTTGAGATAATGTTACATAAGTTCCAAACAGCATTATAAAAAAATTCATTAAATAAGTATCATGGAAGATATTTCCGTGTACACTGAGCCAAGAAGACTGACTATGGAGGATAGAGAGAGGGGGGGGGAGAGAGAGAGAGAGAGAAGAGAGAGAGAGAGAGAGAGAGAGATCAAGTGCTTCTCTTCCACAATGTGCTGAGAGAGAAGGAATATGCATAAACAAAGACTAGTCAAGCAGTGTGGATGCACACATACCTCATAGGCTCAGACAGGGAATCCTGGAATACAAAGGAGGAGGACAGCAGAGAAGAGAAGCTGCTTCCCCTACAAAGGGAGAATGTGGAGGAGGTCATAGTTACTGCAAAATTATGAAAGATTAAAATAAGTTATGAAGACTCTGGATGGACTTACACCAAAGCCCTGAGACCACCAGTGAGGGAGAAGTGTTTTTAGAGGCTTTGGAGCAAGTTGATAAAGTAGGAACTGGCCAGTAGTTATAACATCCTTACAAGTAGTGCAGTTAAAACTGAGAAATCTACTGGTAAATCCTGTTATAATTTTCAGAACCTTATTATTGTCAGCAACCTTATATTATGGGCTACATATGAGTCCTGATCACAAAGCCTCAATACCCATTTGGCAGTGGTGTTTCCAACGAGGGATAAGAAAAGACTGACAAAATATGTTCTGAGTCTCATGGTTCCCAGAAAGGGTCAGTACTCTTTTGTCTTACAAACATCAAAGAGTTCTAGCAGTAAAGACTCCTTTGTTCCTTCCCTCAGTCTTCCTTTCTTCCCTCTTCCCTCTTCTTCCTTTTTTCCCTTCCTCCTTCTTCCTCCTCTCCCTTCTTCCTCCCTCTCCTTCATTTTCTGTGCTCTCCCTCCCTCCCTTAATCTTTCTCTGGTCATTAACAATGCATTTTTAAGGGTGGTAGAACGCTTCACTTACCATAATGTACTTTACCACTTGCTTGTTTAGTACCAGGAATCAGTATAGGAGACCTTGTATAAATGCATTGATATGAGCCAGCCAGAGGGCTCATAGGGTAAAGGCATTACAGCCAAACCTGATGACCTTAGCTCAGACATTGGAACCCAAATGGTGAATGGAAAGAATCAATGTCAAGTTACCCTCTTAACCAAACACATTCTGTAGCATACACACAAAATAATTAATGAATGAATTAACTAATTAATTTAAAGAGCAATTGTTTTTATAAAAATCACGCTGATATATAGTAATAATTCTTCCACAACCAATTTTATTCTTTTATTGAAAATAGATTGTTTTATCACATGATATATCCTGACTATGTTCTCCCCTCCTCTTCTACTTCCAGCTCCTCCTCGCCTCTCCTCCATCCAGATCCACCAAACAAGAAGACAGAAAATAGCCCGAGAAAAGGCACAAGATAGAGACATAGAGACCCACCTTTTGCACACTCAGGAATCTCATTAAAACACTAAGCAGGAAGCAATGATATATAAAAAGGATCTGTAGGATAAAAAAGGAGAAAATATATATTTAAGTAAAATGTAAAAATATAAATAAATAAATATAAAAATATAAATATATTTAAATAAAAAATAAGGGGAAAAATTTAAAGCCATGACATGACATTAAGAACCAAGTAAGCTCCAAAGATGCCTTTGAGTTCATTTTCTGTTAGCCATCTACTGCTAAGCATGAGAAGTACCCTTAAGAGTAGCTTGTATTCCCAGTGAGACACTCTTGGAAAAAACTAAATTTCATTTGCAAATGGTTATCAGTTGGAGACAGCTTCTGGGTTAGGGATGGGAGCTTGTGTGCACTTCCTCTTTCTCCTCTAGGACCCTGTCTAGTACATAACTATACAGGCTCTGTGCATGACTTGTGAGTTCATATGTGCCTCAAACCTATTAATTTAGAGGGCCTTGTTTTCTTGTGTCTTCCATTCCTTCTATCTCTTATATTCTTTATACTTTCTTTTCTGCAGAATTTCCTGAGCACTGAGGGGAGGAATTTGATGGAGACAGTCCATTTAGGGCTGAGAGTTTCAGAGTCTCTCACTTTTCTGCATATTGTCTTTCTGTGGGGCCTCTGTTTGTTGTCACCTGCTGCTAGAGAAAGCTTCTCTGATGATGGCTGAGCAAGGCACTGTTCTATGAGTACAGGAGAATGTCATTAAGAGTTATTTTATTGCTACTTTTTTCTTTTAGAATATTAGTATTTGATTTTACCCTATGTACCTGGGCTATCTAGTCTCTAGGTCTTGATCATCCAAGCATCATCAGGTATGGGTTCCAGCTCATGATGTAGGTCATAAGTCAAATCACGCAGGAAACCAATGTGTATTAGATGGTTTGTGGCTTTGTTGGTATTCACATGTATTTCTCCCTTAGTAAACACTTACCTATTGCATCCCATTTGCTCCTCTCATTCCAATTCCCTCCCTCCTCAAAGTTCATCCATAGGATCTATCCCATTTGTCTTTCCTAGGATATCTATTTGTCCCCCTCCAATAGTCCCTTACTCTATACTTAACTTTTGTGGTTCTATGGATTGTAGCTTGGTCATCATTGACATGACATTTAATATCCACATATAAGCAAATATGTTGTGGAAGTTTAGCTTTAATTATGTATAAAATAATTGTTTTGTGCACTGTTGGGTGAAGGACTGCCTAGGTCTTGGCGTTTTCTATGGTCTACAGGTGTTGGCTTTATGTAAATTCCTCATAATCTTCATGTGCTTCGGTAGGACACCTGAGAAGTTCTGAAGCAATAAAAACACCTGAACTTAGATGCTCAATGTTTCATTCTCGAAAATAATGCTTGCTGTAATGGTGGTTCCCTCTGCTGAAGTTTGGCAGGGTATGTACTTGTGAATATGCCTCTTGTCTTCCTTGGTGAGCCTACATTGTAGGAGTATAACTACACAAATATATGCCATATTTGTCTTTATTGGTCTGGGTTACTTCACTTAGCATGTTTTCTGGTTCAATCCATTTACCTGCAAATTTCTTTCTCTGTTTTTTTTTTAATGATTGGGTAGTACTTTTGTCTAAATGTGCACACATTTTAAAAATTATTTCATCTGTTGAGGGACTTTTCAATTGTTTAAAATTACTGACTGTTATGAATAGAGTATAAATGAACATGGTTGAACATGTGTCTATGGTAGGATGAAACATCCTTTGGGTGTATGTCCAAGAGTAGTATAGATGGGTCTTAAGGTAGATCAATTCCCATCATCCTGAGGAACTGCCACACAGATTTCCCTAGTGGCTGGACAAATTTACACTCGCAGTAGCAGTGAATGAGTGTTCCCATGAGTCCACATCTTTGCCAGCATGAGCTCTCACTTGTTTTATTAATCTTAACCATTCTGACAGATGTAAGATGAAATTTCCAAATAGTTTTGACTTAAATTTCCCTGATGATGAAGGATGTTGAATATTTTTTTAACTGTTTCACAGCCAATTGAGCTCCACTTTTTGAAAACTGTTTGTTTAACTCTGTAACTAATCTTTCAATTGGGTTATTGTTTTCTTGATAACTAGGTTTTTTTTTTTTTTAGTTCTTTATATATTTTGGGAATTAGACACTTACTGGTAGTGAAGTTGGTAAAATCTTTCTGCATTCTATAAGATGCTGCTTAGCTCAAATTATTGTGTCCTTTTGCTTTGCAAGAGCTTTTCAGTTTCATGAGGTTTGATATATTGATTGTTGACCTTAGTACCTGTGCTATTAGTGTTCTGTTCAGAAAGTCTTTTTCTGTTCCAATGAGTTCAACACTGTTCCAAACACTATCTTCTATCATGTTCAGTGTTTCTCATTTTTTGCTGAGGACTTTGATCCATTTGGAGTTGAGTTTTGTGAAGGGTAGTAAGTCTGGACCTACTTGGATTCTTCTATATGCAGCCTTCCAGTTTGACCAGAACTATATTTTGAAGGTGCTGTCTTTTTTCCAGTGTTTATTTCTGGATTTGTATAAAAAAATCAAGTGTCCATGGGTGTGTGGACTTATAACTATAGTTTCAATTAAATATGATTGCTCAAACTGTTTTTGTGCCAATACCAAGTTATTATTACTCTATCTCTACAGTAAATTTGAGATCAAGGATGATGATACCTCTAGCATTTCTTTTACTATTCTGGAGTATTTTGGGTATTTTATGTTTCCATATGAAGCTGAAAATTGTCCTTTCAGAATCTGTGAAGAACTGTGTTGGAATTTTGATGGGTATTGAATGTGTAGATTAATTTTGTTAGAATGGTCATATTTATTATTAATCCTGACAATCCAAGAACACGTGAGATCTTTCCATCTTCTGATATCTTCTTCAACTTCTGTCTTTAACGTTTTGAAGATTTTAACACACAAATCTGTCACAAGGCTGCAGATTTTTGTGAGTTAATTTTGTATCCAGCTAATTTGCTGAAAGTGACTATCAGCTATTCAAGTTTCCCAGAGGAATGTTTAGGATCACTTATATATACTATTATGTAATCTGAGAATTAAAAATACTTTTGACTTCTTCCTTTCAAATTTGTAGCCTCTTGATCTCCTTCAGTTGTATTATTGGTCTACCAGAGATCTCAAGTACTATATAAAATAGGTATGGAGTAAATAAACCATTTTACCTGGTTCCTGGTTTTAGTGTAAATACTTTGATTTTCTCTGAATTTAACTTGATGTTGTTTGTGGACTTGCACTTAATAGCCTTTATTTTGTTGAGATATGTCCCTTGTGTCCTTAATCTCTCCAGAAATTTTATAATGAAGGATTCTAGACTTTTAAAGGCCTTTTCTATATCTAATGAGATGATCGTATGATTTTTGTCTTTCAGTTTGTTTATATGATGGATTATATTTGTTGTTTTTTATATATTGCACTTTCCCTGCATCTCCGGAATGTAGCTAACTTGATCATGGCAGATGATATTTTTTTTATGTTTCCTTGGATTCAGTTTGCCAAAATATTGAGAATTTGGCATTTATGTTCACAATGGAAATTGTTCTGTAATTCTGTCTCTTTATTGGGTCTTTATGTGATTCGGCTATCAGGTCTCCTGTGGCCCCATAAAATAAATAGTGCAATGATTCTTCTGTTTCATTTTTGTAGAATAATTTGGGGAGTATTAACATGAAATGTTCTTTGAAAGTTTGGTAGAATTTTGTGCTAAAATCATCTGTCCCTAGGCTTTATTTTGTTTGTAGACATTTAATGGCCACTTCTATTTCACTAGGGGTTATAGGTCTGTTTAAATTACTTATTTGATCTTGATTTAACTTTGGTAGGTGGTATACATTGAAAAAATTATCCATTTCTTATAGGTCTTTTGTGCAATACAGGATTTTGAAGTATGTCCTTATGATTTTCTGGATTTTCTCAGTGTCTGTTGTTATGCTCTTCTTTTCATCTCTAATTTTGTGAATTTGGATATTGTCTTTCTGTCTTTTAGTTAATTAATTTGGATGAGGATTAATTACATTAATTTTCTCAAAGAATCAATTCTTTCTTTCATTGATTCATATATTATTTTCTTTGTCCTTGTTTTATTTGATTGCTGTCAGTGTTGACTTTGATTATTTCTTGCCATCTACTCCTTTTAAGAATGATTTCTTCTTGTTATAGATCTTTCAGGTGGGCTGCTAAGTTGCTAGTATATGACCCCCCCTTTTTTTTTAAATTTCGGCACACAGCGCTATGAACCTGCCTTTTAGATATGTCTTCAAAAGCTTTTTGTTATTTCTGATGGCAATATCCAGCTTTAATCTGTAATAGTCAGATAGGAGGCAATGTTATTTTGATTTTCTTACATTTGTTGAGACTTGTTTGTATCTGAGTATGTGGTCAATTTTGGAGAAAGGTCCATGAAGTGCTGAGAAAAAGGTACATTCTTCAGTGTTTGGGTGAAATATTCTCTAATAATTTATGACATAATTTACCTCTAATATTTTCAGTTTAGTTTTTGTGTGGGTGAATAGTAGACATATCTGTGAAAGAAGGGTTTTAAAGTCTCCCACTATCTGTGTGTTGGAGTCAATATGTAAATTAAGCAGTAGTGCTGCTTCTTTCTATGAACCTTATGCACCCTTGTGTTTGGTACATAGATGTCTTAGATGGACATAAGAATCTCATGTCCTCCTAGCTGATTTTACTTTTGATGTGTATGTGGTGTCCTTTACTATTTCTTCTGATTAGTTTTGAACTCTATTTTGTTATACATTAAAATGGCTACACCAGCTTTCTTCTTAAATCTATTTTATGGGAATACCTATCTCCTTCCCTTTATGATAAGGTGACGTTTATAATTGATGTTAAGATATGTTTCTTGGATTCAGCAGAAGGATACATCCTCTTTTCAAATCTATTCTATTAATCTATGTCTTTTTATTAGTGAGTTCAGAGCACTGATGTTGATAATTATCAAAAAACAGAGTTTGCTGATTGCTGTTACTTTGTTGCTTTAGTGTGTGTGTGTGTGTGTGTGTGTGTACTTCTCTTGATTTACTGGTCTGGGATTATTCATTCCCTATGTTTTCTTGGATGTGGTTAATGTCTTTAGGTTGGAGTTTTCTTTCTAGTTCCTTCTGTAGAGCTGGATTTGTAGACAGACATTGCTTATATTTAGTTGTATCATGGAATGTCTTATTTTCTCAAAGTATTGTGGTTGAAAGTGTTGCTGAGTATATTTCTCTGGACTGGCACCTGTGATCTCTCAGAGTCTGTAGAACATCTTTCCAGGCCCCATTTTTTTGTTTTGAAAAGTCATGTGTTATTCTAATAGATCTACCTTTATATATTTCTAGGTTCTTTTTCACTTACAGCTTTTCATATTCTTTCTTTATCCTGTAAGTTAAGAGTTTTGATTATTATGCCAAGTGGATTTTTTTTCTAATGCAGTCTATTTAGTATTCTGTATACTTCTTGTACCTTGATAGGCATATCCTTCTTAAGGTTAGGGAAATTATCTTCTGTGATTTTGTTGAAAATATTTCAGTGCATTTCTTGGATTTATTGTCCTTCCTTTATTCCTCTTACTCATGGACTTGGTCTTTTCATGGTGTCCCAAATTTCCTGGATGTTTTGTACCTATTTTTTTTATTTGACACTTTATATGAGTGGTATATCCATTTCTTCTATCTGAAATTCTCTCTTCCATCTTTTGTATTCTCTTTAAGTTTCTTACCTCTGTGGTTACTGTTCATGTTCCTAAATTTTTAATTTACAGATTTCCCTCAATTTGGGTTTTCTTTATTGTTTCTATTTCCACTTCCCAGGCTTGATATGTTTTATTCATTCTTGTCTGTGTGTTTTCAAAGATTCCTTTATGGAAGTTAATTTCCTCTTTAATGACCTCTATCATACTCATAAACTTTATTTTAATGTATTTGTCTTGTGCTTCAGCTATATTGCAATTATACAGGCCTACTGTGGTAGGGTTCCTTTGCTCTAGTGGACACATATTGTTCTGGCTGTTACTGTGCTTTTACGATGGGATCTAAGCATCTGGGTTTGGGAAGACTATAATTCTAGGTACTACTACCTTATTTCTTTGATCGGTGGGCACTTTGTTCCTTGGTTTCTGTTACTATCTCTGGTTCTTAGGAGGATGTAGTAGCTGTGTCTTGCCTGGTAGGAAATTCTTCTGTGATACTACTACTTGTGGATTCCAGGTGAAAAGTACCTCTAGGCACTGGGAGCTGACACTAAGTAATGGGGATGTGCTAGGAAGGTGGAACATAAGGAGTTACACAGAGGGAAGAAGACAGCACATTCCATCAGGATCTACTTAGCTGTCTGGGAATGGTGGCAGAGAGTGAGGAGAGGCCAGCACAGGTTGTCTGTACAGAGCTCAGGATGGAACTGGAGATTGGATATGGAGGAGAAGAAGGAGATTGGAGTTCTAAAGCTTACCTTCTTGATTTGCTGGACTACATGCTTCTCCAGAAGGCGTGGCTAGTGGGTTCTCATGAAAAACTTGCTGACATTAGGGACCGGGATAGCAGAAAGTAGGGATGATGGTTGAAAGAAGATCTACGGGATCTTCTGGATATGAGGGCAGAGAGGAGGGAGAGGCCCCAACAGGTTGTCTGCTACAGAACTGGGACTGAGACTGAAGCATTGGATTTGGAGGAAAGAAGGGAGAGGCAAAGATCTGCAGATAGCCTACCCTCTTCCCTGCTGGAGTACCAATAACAATTTTCCCTACCATTCGATTAACATATGTTGGGATAGGAGAAACTGGAGGGAAAAGTATGCCACAAATATTACCTGATGATGATTTTATGTCACAGTAAGTAAGTTGATCCTTTAAGAGAATAACTAAAAGTCTATGGCACTTGCCTGAGTACTATCATAAATCTTGGCTCTTTTTACACCCGGCCAAAGTTTGCTTCATTTCTGAAATTTCATTAACCAATGATGAACAGTAAGTTTTGTTTGTAGACGTTATCTCACTTCCATAGCTGATAATCAAACACCCATTGACCTTTATGTCAACTATATATCAGCTATGCAGACTAATAGATCCAGGTAAATGAAATATGTCACTTTATATTCCCTTTAATGTTTGTATACAAACAAAATATTTCCAGAAACAACATATTCAATGATGTTCATCAGTATGTTGTTCTTACAGAAGCATTCATAATTATAATTCTGTACATAATTCTGCAGCTTTCTTTTCTCATAAATGAGTGCAGATGGTATCCATCACAAAAAATGACCTTTATTGGCTTTTCAGCATACTTAACTCTTAATATAATCTTTTTCTGGTACAAGCCTTGTAAGTGGTTCATCAGGAGGTGTTGAAGAGTAGGAGTGACACTCACTGTATTGATTTGGCTCAGATACAGCATACATTTCAGGAATTAAGTGACCTAAACATGTCCCAATATTGAAAAGAAAGGTGAGCTCTAATGAACCCTATAGTCTCTCTCATATCTCATACCTTAATTACACTAGTCTTCACACATCATTTCACATACACAAATATCATATTCAAGCAAATTCTTCAGAGTGCCTCTTAGTGTTCTGCAAAATACAAAAATACTACCATCAAATGTTACTTTCCTTTCCTGTCTGGGGGTAGAACATTTTAATACCTGTAGGACTTAAGCCAAGTTTGAAAGGTGAGAAGGAAATACTTTTGAGCTTTTAGGGGCACCTTCCTATTGGCCCAAAGGAGTTTATCTCAGAAACTATTTCCAAAAGCAGCTTCCTTCATGTCATGGCTGGTGGAACAAGAGATCTTATGAGAAGGGCTTGCGCATGGGAGGCCCCTCGATTCTTCATTAAGTGATGTTTCCATTTAGAACCTATCAACAGAGTTCCATTTTTCAACACTCAGGTGAAAGATTGATGCAGCCTTACTGTGGTTATTTGTCACCCTTCCCCAAGGTTATTCATTAATTTTATGGGATGAATGGACATTATATAGAAATCCTTAATAGGGCGGATTTGTACCTTAGTGATGTGAGAAAAAAGAAATACTTTCAAAAAGACAAGTTCGTGAGGGAAAAAAGTCAAGAAGTAAGGACGGGTGATTGGAGAAATCTCACCTTCTACAGGGATGCAGAGATTCCAGATACTGCCTGGGTTACCCCAAGACAGCCAGACCCATGACTGGCAGATGAATTAAACATAAACAGAGTCACACGTTAAATTATATCACATAATATTGCTTCATCTCTAATAATTACCATTCATCTTAGGAATCTCTTGTTCAGTCACCCCTGCCTTTTATATCATATCAATCTATCTTTTCTAGATTCTTTTAGTGTAGAGATTGAATTAAGTTATCCCCAATATAATAACCAAAACGAAGAGGCAATGAAAATTTCCATCGAGAATATATCAATAGTTGTATATGCAAGAATTCATTGGTTTCATACATACTTAGCTACATTAGGTATAAAGTTATATGTTTTGTATGGTTTAATAATGATACAGTTATGGTAGGAATTTTGAAAATGCAAACAAATGAAAAATAAATCTGAGGTTAAAAAAAAGTATCAATCAGAAAAGAAGATACCTAATTTTAAAAGCTGACAAGAGCTATGGAGATAACTGACAGTAAAGGACTTGCCCAGTGAGCATGAGAGTCTGACTTGTGATTTCTAGAAGCCATGTAAATACCTGGGTGCAGTGGTAAATGCCTGTAATCCCAGCACTAGCAAGATGAGAGCAGAAACTGGCAGATCTATAGAACCTCATGGACTAGCCAGTCATGCCTACATGGCTAAATTCTAGGAAATGAGAGACCTACACCCAAGGTTGCTTTCTAATTATCACATAGGTGCTTTGTACACATGTGCCTACAACCCAATGTGTATCCATCCATACAAATAACATACACGAGTGTGCACACATGCACACACTTACAAGATACATAAATGCACGTGTGTGTGCAACCTACAGAGACAGTTGCTCACGCACGTTTATTAATGCTGTATTCAGAGTATCCAGAAATGGAAACTGCCTAGATGTCCTTCAATGGAAGAGTGAATAAAGAAATGTGGTACATTTACACAGTAGAATATTACTGGGCTGTGTTGTAGAAGTTTATTTTTAGTTAAGTTTAGTTGTTTTGTGCACTTCTGGGTGAGGGGCTGCCTAGGTCTTAGTGTTTTGTATTCTCTGCAGCTGTTGGATTTATGTGGGGGACGTTTAATTGCTTATGATCTACATAGGCTATCAGTAGAACACCTGAGGAGTTCTGTATCAATAAAGACACATGATCTGGGACACTCAGGGTTCCACTGTTGAGTATTGTACTTGCCATTATAGTGGTTCCCTCTGCTTAGGTCTGGAAGAGTTTGTACATATAAATATGCCTCCTACTTTTCCTTGCTGAGCTGCAACAGCAACATACTACTACAAATGGCATACAAACATGGGGCATAACAGCTAATCCAACATGGAAACAGGGAAGAAGAAAAAGTAACTCCAGACCTCCCAGAGTCCAGTTTGTTTTCTGCAAACCTTCCAGATACTGTTTGAGGGAAAGCAATCCTGACAAGACATGTCTGCTACGGTGAGGAGAGCCCCACCCTATGAGTGAAATATTCCTGCAAAAAAAGATTATGAGTTAGTTTGTCCAGAAAAACAACACTCTATTTTAAAATCTGGAAAGTGTTTCCTCAGGGTCAGCACACAGAAACTGTCTTCTAGAACTGGCCAAGTCTGTATCTTGTGCTGACAGTCAAACTTGGTGCTATAAGGTCACTAAGGTAGTGCTGGTTTTAAAGGAATGAAGGAATATTTTAAAGAAGCTGAGTCTTGGTACCATGAAGAGAGCCCAGAGGAGGCTTTTGGTGAAAGTGCAGCCTAGTTGCAGCAGAAGACCCCAGTGTTCTGAAGATGTCAGTACCATGGGACGACCACCAAAAGCAGCAGCAGTAGAGTGAAGCCAGCTGGAGCCTTGAGGACAAGCTGTATGTGCTGCAAAAATCAGAGCCAGAGACGTGACCAAAGCCCTTTGGAAGAACCCAGAAGATCATGAGTGAATTCCAGATTATTGGACATTGATAATGTTTTTTTTTCTGCTGTCCAAAGGCATTGTGAAAAGCTTGATAGATGTCCGGTTTCATTTGGTCCTGTGCATCAGCAACCCTGTGATTAGCAACCCTTCCTCTTGTAAATCATTTGGCTGGGATACTGTTAAATTGCATTGTAGAGATAAAGCAATCCTTTTTTTTCTTATACAGAAAAGAGGAAATGTTGTGGAAGTTTATCTTTAGTTATGTTTAAAATGGTTTTGTGTACAGTTGGTTGAAGGGATGTTTAGGTCTTTGCATTTTGTATCGTCTGCAGGTGTTGGATTTGTGTGGGGCATGTTTGATTGCTTATGATCTGCACGTGCTATCAGTAGAACACCTGAGGAATTCTGTATCAATAAAAACACCTGAGCTGGGATGCTCGATGTTCCACCCACCACTGAGTATAGTACTTGCTGTGATAGTGATTACCTCTGATGAGATCTGGCAGGATTTGCACCAATGAAAATGCCTCTGTATCCATTTCTGCTGAGCTACCACAGCAGTCTAACAACTACAGAGCTGATTTTTAAAAAATCATGAAATTCAATGATAAATGAATGGAGCTAGACAAAATATTCTGAATGAGGAAATTCATACCCCAAAAGACAAATATGGTAGTATTCGCTTATATGAATATGTTAGCTCTTAAGTCTTTGATAAGCAGGCTATAATCTGTATGATCACGGAGGTTAGGAATAGAGTAAAAGACTAGGAGAAAGGGGAGGAACTACCAGGAAGGGAAAATAGAATAGATAATTATGAATGAACATGGAATGGGGATAGGGAGAGAGAATGGGAGGATCAAATGGGGGAAGGTAAATGGGGACTAAGGGAGAGAATTTGAGGAGGAACAGCTAAATTGAAGAGCATTTGAGGAATCATAGAGAAACCTAATACAATTGAAGCTTATTAAAATATATACATATATGAAAGAAATCTAAATTGGAATTACCAAATAACAGGGGAGAACAAACATCAATTAGATGTCTCTCATCACCAAAAGAAACCTCCACTGTCTGAAATAGACTACATCTAAATGAGTTGTTGGCCAAAGGGGTCTCATGGAAACTCCCAAATACTCAAGCTATTGACAACAATATTATTTGCTCTCTACAAACTGATGGTAAGGCCCAATATCTAAAGACAATACCTACATAAGTCACAGCACGTGGAGAAGTTGAGCTAGTATCTACCTAGATCCTTCACACCTACTGACTACTGTTCATGGTACAGGAAGGTACTCTGCACACTCCCAGAGGAGAAAGATAAACACCACCCCAGCTACAAACCCTGTGATATACAATGGTGACCTACCTGCAAGACATACTGGTGCAACAGTGACCTAAAAATCGTGCCACTATCTGATTGGAATTAAGGTCACTCCATGAAATAGAACCCATCATACCAGACACTGTTTTAATAGCCAAGAACCTGATGTTAAATAGGTCGTGGACCAAAGATAAAAACAAATACTAATCTTCTGCTGAGGAAAAGTAGCAATAAAATGACTTTTAACAACATTCTGCTATACTCATAGATCAATGTCTCAGCCATCATCTGATTAGCTTCCTCGTGCAGTGATATAAACACATATAGAGAACCATACTGTTGATATGCAGAGGGTGAGAGACCTTGGTATACTCACTCAGTCTGAAATGGGATGACTATCAAATCTCTCCCCTCAGGACTCAGGGAACTCTATGGAAAAGGAAGTAAAAAGCTCATTGAGAGCAAGTGGGAATGAAGGATATCCAAGAAACAAGGCCTTTTAGACATGATAGGGCTGATGTCCATATAAACCCACAGAGACTGTGGCCCATACGCAGGCCCTGCACAGGTATAAACCAGATGGGGGTCCCATGAGTGAGTGGGGAAGTAAACATGAGTCCCCATCACCAAACCAGAAGCCTTCTCCAAATAATGACCATTAACAAAGCAAAAATTAGTTTTCTCCAATATAGTTTCACTTGGTATACAAACCATGTCTAAGAGCAGGCCTCATGTCCAGCCAACAAAAACTAACTAACTCAGTGACATTTTTGGAGGTTTTTTTTTTTTTTTTTTTTTTTTTTTAAATCTCACAATGGTTTGTTTTTAGCTTATCATCATCATCATTGTCACTATTAATTTAGATCCACATTTATATTCTAGTGAGAGAGAAAACAAAAGAGTGTGGATTCATGTGGGTAGGGAAGTGGGGAGGATCTGAGAGGAGTTGCCAGAGGGGAAACAATATACTGGAGGAAAAAATTCATTTTCAATAAAAAAGACATAATACAATAAAACATCTTGATTAATAACTTAAAATGAATTTTCTTCTAAACTTGTTAGTCTAACCCACAGCAGCCTTTCTTCCAAACATAGTTTTGTTCCACTACCAAACTAGACCTACGAGCCATGCAAATGGATGCTCTGGCCAATGCAATTTTCTCACTTGAGCTACCCTTAGCCTTGTAGGAACTACATAGGTGTTCCCATCTGTTTTTTTTTCTGATTATTGTTTACTAACTCTTGTGTAATCAGTGTTCACTGTTCATCTCTTGCTAATGTGAGTTCCATATATTTTAATTCTCTCCTTTCCTTGCTGCTTTCAGCACTTGTGTATCTGTTTTCTCTCAGGGAAAATGCTCATGTACTTGAAACTCTCCAGGCACTCAGTTTGGTAACTATGACACTTACTTTGTTTCCCTTCTCTCAAGGGTCATTGCCCTTCCTGCTGTTTGATCTAAAAAAAAACAAACAAACAAACAAAAAAAATAAGTTATAATTTGCTGTGTTTGTCTAAGTTCTTACTCATTTAATCTGGGAGAATAAATTTGGTCCTTTTTACTCCGCTGTGGTCTGTAACAAAGAATAGATTACCTCTCCACCTATCCAAGATGAGGGATGGATTGGAAGCACCATGGAAAGACTGAATCGCTTCCAACCAAATGTATCCCCACATTTCCATCCAATAGCTGGAGTTTCAGAGGCTCGTGAGTACTACTTGACATTTGCCAGGGCAATGCAATTCATTACTCTTATTCTGACTTCAAGATCCTTTGATGTTTTCTTTCAGCATTAGCTTTTGTTCCTGATGTGTGGTGGTGTTGGCTTTGTTTCTGGGGTGTGGTAGTGATGGTTTTGTTTCTAGGGTGTGGTGGTGATAGTTCTGTTTCTTGGATGTGATGGTGATGGTTATTCTGCCTGGAGTTTGAAAGTCAAAGCAAGTTCCTTAATGGCTTAACAGAATGAGTCTTTTTATTTTTTTACATTTGGTTTATAAAAATCATTTTGTTCATGAAAGAGATGCGCCTCCTCTACCAACCCTCCAGTTTGGTGCATCACTATCAGCTATTGAATTAGCACCCAGCTGTATCATTTAAAAACATATTCACTTCTATGCTATAATATCTATAAGCTATATGATAGTAGGCATCGGTCCATAGTAGGCACTTCATAAGAGAGTTTAATTTTCTCATATGTTTTCCTTTAAATTGATTTTTTTTTTCATCTTGGAGTTTACAACCACAACACAATTACTGAAAGATCAGCAGTCAGCTAGGACTTTTTATGATAACGTCCTCCATCAGAAACAAAGGCAAGGCCCCACTTCCACCACAAGGGTCCTTGTCAAGTGAGGGAATAAATATCACTATTGTAATAAGCTCTTTGCATGTTCGGGCTAAAGAAAAGTTTACCTAATCCTTTGTGGCTATTCATTAGGTAGAGAGTAAGAGCATATTGAAAGCTTAACATTAACAGGACGTACACAAGCAAGGAAATCAAGAATGACACAATTCTGTCCACACTGTCAGTGAGGGAATGGGCTCATCTAACCTCAAGAACAACTTCTTCTAAAAAGGGAGCTTTGTCAATAGAAAGCAACAAGGTGTAGGGTATCTGTCACCTAGCTTCTCTAGGTCTCTTATGATGAAGGGGAGAAATAATGATAATAAGCAATTAGTCAGACCCTGTCCTACACAGTCTTCCTGAAATAAAGGAGGAATAAAGGAGAAGATGTCCAGTTTCTCATTGCAAGAAAATATCTAATGATGTCAAAGTAAATCTGCTTTAGTAAGATCGTCAGCAAACAGTCTATTCTGTTACTATCTATAAATTAAGGTCACCCACAGGATCTTCATGAGATATATGCTAAATATATTCTGAAATAGGGAATGTAAAGAATGTGAAAGACTCTTATCACAAAGTCCTTTTATAAAGAAAACTATGGTATTCAATTTTCTAGATAGCTAACTTATCCATAAAATACATTGCACATTAACTATGTTACAATGAAGAAAAGCATAAATTAATTTTCTAAGAGCACATACTTTCATGTTTTGCTAAAGAACTGGGAAAAGCCCTTTGGCAGCATGAATCAAGATTCCTTTTATCCTGGATGATAGTTTAGTTTTTCTTAATAACATTCAATGAGAGCTCAAAATGCAATAGATTTTGCACTAAGTAGCTTGAGAATAAAGTTGAGTAAGGTTTGTCTCCTTCCCCATGAAGTTTATTCTAGTTTCATTTTTGGTACTGTGATAAGTAATTTCAGCTTACCATTCCAGGAATAGTCTGTCATTGTGGAGAAGTCAAGGCAGAAACTTCAAATAAATAGTCAGTTGACATCTGTAGTCCAAAGCTGAGGGAAAAGAATGCTGACTTTCTAGAGTTGAACGAAAATGAAAACACAACATATCTGAAATCAGTAAAATAAAAACAACAGACACAATACAAATAATTGATGAAATGATGAATGAAATGATGAAACGAAGAGTTAGTTCTTTGAGAAAAACAATAAGATTGGCAAAACCCTAACTAAAAGGCAGAGAAAGAAGATCAAAATTAACAAAATTAGAAATGAAAGGGTGCATAACAACAGGCAGCAAGGAAATAACAGAGAATCATAAGGACATATTTCATAAACCTGTATTCCACCAAATTGGAAAATCTAAAAGAAATGGATAATTGTCTTGATATATACCACTTACAAAGTTAAACAATGATCAGATAAGCAATTTAAATAGCCCTAGTGAAAGATAAAGCCATTAAAAGTCTCCCCCACCCAAAACAAACCAGACAGTTTTAGCACAGAATTCTACCAAACTTTCAGACTTAATGCCAATATTCCCAAAATTATTCCACAAAAAAGAAATGAAAGGAACATTACCCAATTAGTTTCACGAGGCCATGAGAATTACAAACTAATTTCCATTATGAAGATAGTTGCAAAATAGTAAATAAAATACTTTCAAACCAAATCAAGAACATAGCAAAAAGATCATCCACAATGATCAGGTAGATTTTGTCCTAGAGATGCAAGGGTAGTTCAATATAAAAAAAAATCAATAAATTTAATACATCATATAAACAAAGTGAAAGACAAACACACACATGATGATCTCCTTTGATGCAGAAAAGGCCTTTGACAAAATAAATCCAACACCCCTTTATGATAAAAGACATGGAGAGATTAGGGATACAACAGACATAACACCACATAATAAAGGCAGTTTACAGCAAGCTTATAGCCAACATCAACTTAAATGAAGAGAAAATCAAAACAATTACACCAAAATCAGGAACAAGGCACGGTTGCCCACTCTGTTCATATCTATTCAATATAGTACTTAAATGCATAGGTAAAACAATAAGACAACTGAAGGAGATCAAGGGATACAAATTGGAAAGGAAGAAGTCAAAGTACCTGTATTTACAGATGATATGACAGTATTCATAAGTGATCCTAAAATTTCAAATTGGAAACTCTTGCAACTGATAAAGGCTTCTAAGGGATAATAATAAAATATAACAAAATTATGTGATTAAAAAAATCTGTTCTCTGTAGAACAAAATAAAACACTTCTACCAATTTTAATGCTATCACTACAGAAATGCTTTCATTTCTATATTCAGTTTTTCCTTTCTATTGAATTATTCCCATTGGTATAAAAATGAGTTCCATACCTGAAATTAAAACTTAAATTATAGGAGCTGATGCTATGATTGTCATGCAAGCATGGGGACAGGCGTTTGGGTTCCCAGAACCAACAGGTGGCTATGATAGTCTGCCTGCCCCTCTAGCCCCATAGTGCAGAGACAAGGAATCTCCAGACCAATCAAGACTAGACATATTGGTGACACTAGGTATGGTTGAGAGACCCCATCTCTGTGATTAAGGCAGAAGAGGATAGAGGATGATTTCTGATGCCAATCTCAGGCTTCTACATGCACACTCATTCACCTGCATGCACAATGACACAAACGCATGTATCTATATACATGAACACATGCATGAACACATAAACACCTGAAAATGAAAAAAAAAACCAGAACAAATAGAATTCCAAATAAACATACTTTCACACTGGTTTCTTTATACCTATCATTTCTTTGTATTGTATCAAAAAAAAAAAAAGAGTTGAATATATGGACTTTTTCACATCTGATCTTCTTACCTTCTATTGGAAGGACCCTGGTTAGGGTCTCATTAAGCTACCATTATACCAGTCAATTTTATGAAGCCATGAGTACTTGCACATTGTCTTATTGATGAATGACACTACCACATTAGATTTAACACCTCAACAGCATTTGTATAATAATGCAATTATTTTTATCATAATTTCTTCACTCGGCTTCCAAAGCATGCCTCTTTCTTGAGGCTCTTTCTGTATTTTCCATTGCTGATCTTTCATGAATGTCTCAATATAGAAATAGCAAATTTCTCAGTACACAGTGTATTAGACCTTTCACTGTGAATACCAGTGAGAGTATGGTATTTCTTCATATATGAATACCAGGATCAAATGGTTCATGTTCAGATTGTTTTAGTGTCATTTATAATTTCAGTGCTCCTAATTTTTACAGTATGGATGTCACTATGACAATTCAAAACTATTTGTTATCATTTAGAATTATGAAGCATAAAACTATACTTAAAGTATCATCATATCATTTTGGTTCTTAAATTTAACACATGAGACTGAATTCCCTAATCTCCAAGCTCATATACATGAAAGGATGTTTTCTCTGCTTTCTTTACATGGGTATCTGACTCCCAATTAAGACTCTATGTGTGAAAGTCTCAACTACTGACATCAGCTCCCATCTCACTGATTAAAGTATACCTAACCTTTAGTCTTTTCCATGATAGAAAATGTAAATTGAATTATAAATATTCAGGCCACTATATGAGACTCATTATAGACTCTCATCCTTTATATGTTGAGCATCAACTCATCAATACATTATATCTTTGTTGTCTTCAAAATGCAAATTACCACCACTGCTACCATTTTAACATGAAACACCCATGCCTTTTCACCATGATTATTGCAATAGTCCCTAACCCTTTAGGAACTCTGCTTCCCAGCACACACACACACACACACACACACACACACACACACACACACACACATGCATTTGTACATATTCTGTATAATTTAGCCATTCAGCAACTCTCTGATCCCCTTAAAAGTAGTCTTTTCTTTGTCTGCACTAGCATCCTTCCCTTCCTCAGATGAAAATCTAAAATTAGTCTCCAAGTATAGCAAAGTTAAAGCAGATATTTAGGCATAATAGCAGTTCCCATTTACAAATAAAGCTACTATTTTACAAATAAAATAAGCACATATTTTAGTACCCTCAAGTATCAAGAGTCACTAGGCTCTAAGTTGTATTGTATGTTTTATATATGTGTGCTCACATATATGCTTGTGTTCAAAGAGCAGTCATCATCCTCTGACCCTCTCTGGTCAGATAGTGGTGAGTATCCACAGAAAATTAAATCTGTGGATTGGAAAGTTGATTTGACTTAAGGGCTAAACACTTGCCCAGAATTCTGATTTGATCAAAACATGCCAGGGCATTCCTTGTTCTCATTAGTGCTTACTGTAGGGGGCAGAGTCCACCCAGATCTGTCTGCTTGCAAATCACTGAGAGAATATTTTACCTAAATCTTTATAGTCTCATGTTGATTGCCTTTCTTTCTACAAGTGACTTACTTTGTCTGGGTTTTCTGCTTGTTAGTTTATCTTCTCAGTGACTAGTGAGACTATACCCCAAGGGTTACATTTTAGTAAGAGAAGTGGTCATCTTGGAGATCAAAGTTTACATGACATCACCAAAAATCCTTGCACAATGAGAAGTAAGTCATGTGTACTACTCAAGTGGAAGACGTGCCCTGTGTCCGACTGGCAGATATGCGATTAGGAGTTACACGGGAAATGAACCTGCTGGCTTGATAAGAGTGGTAAGAGCTTTTTAAATTTCATTTTGTTCTCACTTTGATTTCCTGTTAAATGTGATACCATCTGCTTTCATGTTCCAACACAGTCTTATCTATAATACTGATTTTTCCTCATCAGAGTGGAGTTCTTTATTAGGTTCATAAGAATTAGCTCTGCCAGTTCAAGAGAGATATAGCACAATAAATTCATCTTTACCTGAGAAGTTTAGAACCTGTAAGATCTATATACAGAAAATAGTTTAAGGCACCAAGATAGTCCCCAGAGCGAAAAGGCATTGTTTTGAAGACACACCTCATATATTAAACATATTTTTAAGTAATTTCATGAGAATTTTGATCTAGTAACCTATTGATATAATACTTTAAAAAATAATAAGCACAAAATATATTATTATTAAATTAATTTTGTCGTTAATAGGCCATGTACTATTTGAGAAGAAAGACCTTAGACTCACCTTGAGTTACAGAAGTGGGAATTCACCAGTTTTTTTGTTTACAATTATTTATGATTAACGTGTAATACAATAAACTGGGATACCTTATCCATGTGGACTTTGTTGATTAATTAATTGAGTTTTCTGTTTTCACTGCTGAAACTATAATATCACACATGGAGATGCCTGCAAAGGTAAGTTGCCCACACATGTTGGTTATACAGCCTTGCTCTGATGTGGTCTCCTGGAAAATAATAATAGTTGTTATTATTTTTATTATTACTGTTATTATCATCTAATTTTTCTTCTACTCTCCAACCTTCTAACTAGTCCTTAAACAACACAGCAGAATGTTTTTCAAAGCAGGTCCCTTGCACTTATTGTATCCCTTTATGCCCCAGCCCTACTCCCCACACAATTTCTCCCTTACTGTTCCTCCAGCCCCTTTACTGCATTACAGACTCTCAACCCTCTGTTCTGATCCTTACAGAGCCAAATGCTCTTTGAATTCTGATTCTTTGTGCAAATATTTTTCTCTGCTCATTTAATGATTCCCTAATTCACAACAAAATATCTTTAAATGTACACTGGATCCATAGTGCTAACTAACCATGTGCCCTCCATCATTCTGGATGCTTTCATATGAATTAATACACCTAATATTATTACAACATTACAAGTTGTTTCAAATTCAGTTTTATAAACAAAGAATGCAAGGAACATAGAAAGTAAGAAAACTGCTTAGGATCAAACAGTAATTAAATACTTGTTGGTGATAAATTAGACACCATGTCTAAAATTTATCATTTTAAGCTCTTCTTGTGATGGTAAATATGTGTTGTCAACTAGATGGAGTTTAAAATCATCACCAAAGCACAATATGTCTGTGTCTACTGGAGTGCGTCCAGAATAGTTTAACGGAGGAGACAGACCCATCCCGAATGTGGGCAACCTCATCCCCTGGCTGGTATATCATGAATGAAAAAAAGAAGGAGATCTGAGCACTGTCATTTATCTCTCTCTGCTTCCTGATTGCTATCATGACTTCCCCATTACAACAGATTTTATTGTCTCAAATGTAAGTCCATATCATTCCCTTCTCTCTTAAGTTGCTTCTCCTCTCTTACTCTGCTTCTTAAGGAAAATGATCAATATACTTCTTTATTATAACTCTCAGAAAATTTCTACCACTTACCTTTAATGTTTTCATAGTATCCACCCCTTGCCCATATTTTTCACATCTATTATGTTTATCTATGTTGATACTTTGCATCTTTTCAAACTATTGTGCCTTCCTTCTCAAACTGCATGACCTTTCTGCTTTTCTGGCTCCAGAGGTTCTAGCGTCCTAAGCAACACCTGGCATGTAAGTAGCAGCAGGAAGAATTTGCGGAGAAACTAGTTAATGATCCAGCTCATGTGTTCCTGTCACCCTCTAGGGTATGGAACTGACTCTGGTCATTGACCCTAGAGTATTTAGGATCTTTATTTGTGAGTTCACATGGAAGGGAAGAAACGTGACGATTCACTCTGACTTAGCTGCAGACAGACTGATTTACACATCAGAGTGACAATTTATTAATTCACTCTGAAGAATGTTGCTGTCAGCTAGAATGAACCTTCACCACTCATTAAAGGAGCCTCCATGGAAAAGAAAATTAAGATCAGAAGGTTGCTTAGAAAATGTAAAATCAAAGTGAAGGAAATTTGAAGACATCACAACATATTGGAATCAAGCAATGGCAGTTTGACAATTCGCCCTTCCCAAATGCCAGGCCACTCTTACCCAAGAGCCAGATTTTGTCATTTAACAAGCTCCCTTATCCTAGCATAAGGACTATGCATTCTGGCCTTCTGAATTTTCAGAAATCTCTATTACCCTACTGACCTCAAGACTCCTTTGTATTTTTCTTTTCCATTTCCTTAACACCAGAGAAGTAATTATCTACATTACCGTTTCTGAAGGGGAAAAATCCCTTTATTTAGATGACCTTTCATTGACTTCTTGTCTGGTGACTTATGTGACTCATTTCCCCAAATGACTAAATTAATATTCTCTGGATATAGGCAATTTGACTTTGACTAGATTGTGGACTGAGGTGCTTTATATAATTATTTATGAGGAATCGAGCCAAAGTAAAAATAGTACAAACAAAGCAGTTGCTACTTTGAGGAGGGAGGCAGTTTTTCTTGGAAAGGTTTATGCGTTGGAAAGCAATTTTTACTGTATCTAGGGAATAGCTAGACATTCCTACCATGCTCTCATAATATACACTTCACTTCAATGTCCACTTTCAAGTCATTGCAATGTCATGTCTTCCATTGATAATCATACTTACAGTGACAGTACAGTACAGTAAATAAGATGACACACCGCTAAATAACACAGCCTAAATTTGTCTTCCAAACCTGACTTGATATACTATCTTTGTTAACCCTCAGCTCCCTCATAGCTATAGCATTTGACTGTCATTATCATGAGGCCCTTCTCACAGCGCCTGACAAGTGTTAAAAGTATGTTACATATTAGAAACTAATAATTACTTAACCAATGACAAAATACCTTGTCTGTCTACATAGTACAAATGTTTTTAAATACATAGAGTTCTATGAAATATTTCCTGTTTTAAAACAAAATACTATTTTTAAGTAAGTAAGTACAGAAAAATCAATGTTTAAAGGTAGCCACTCATACTTAGCTGTGTGCACTGTAAACTTCAGTTACAATTGGTGTGGCATGAAATACCTGTAGATGCAATAGGGAACAACCAAAAATGTTGTTATTATATTTTAAGTCCACTCCATGGGAAGAAATGCATGCCTGATACTACAAACCTGGCCAAAAAAAAATTATAGGTGGGCTCACAGGCCTCATGGGGTTAAAATGACTACTGTTGCTTTGCTACATCAGAATAGTATCAAACTACCCTCTAAATCCACGTATCCCTACTGTGGATTGTTGCATTTTTCACTTCTTACCAGAGAAATTTCTTTGGTGAAAGAATCCACTCTGGTGAAGTGGATTGTGGTTAACAAAGAAACTCACAGATGGTCAAAAGGCAAATAACCAATTAGTGGAGAGCTCAGCCACAAACGGAACATTCATATCAAGTCCCTTCCCAAAGCTCGAGAACCATCATGAAAGAAGAGATGAAAATACTGTAAGAACTGCAAGTATGAAAGCACTGGAGCAAAGTAGTGTCTTCTGGACATGATAGGATCATTATGCTCTTGAAGTCACGGCAGCTATGTTTGACTATGCAAGAGCAAGACAATCAACATTCTAGTATAGAGTGGGAATGTGTTTATGAGTACCACTGCTAACTGAGGAGCTATGAAGAACTGATGGCTGCTGGGAGAAAGAAAGTCAATTGTCTTAATGGGTGAGGCTCCTGGTAGGAACAACCAAGATCCAGTGAATGGCTCCACATCTGGAAGTATATGGACAGCATAAATTAGAGTCTAGGCTAATAAAGTATAAAAGGAAGACATGAAGTTAGATGGGCAAGGAGGTGGGGTGGCTCTTGGAGAAGGAAAGGGGAGTAACTGGGGATGATTGCCATATAATGCATTGTATGATATTCTGAAATAAATAAAAATATTTGTTAAAGTATATGCATATTTATATATTATGTATCCAGCATCTTCTTGTAAATCTACCTCCTAACCTATGAGAGTCTGTCCATTCTGTGGGCCGCATTCATTGCTAGCATGCCAAATACCTGAACTACTCATTACTTCTCAGAGTTAATGCAGAACTTTCTGGTAAATATAAAATTTAAATTTAAATATTTAAATATGACTTGAAAATGCTTTCCTTTAATGTTTCTGAAGGTGGCATCGCATATTAAGGGAAGAAAATAATCTCTTTTAAAGTATTCAAATTTAATCTGCTTTATTGACGACCTTAACAACAAACATGAATCCTCACCAAACCCTATTTTTAAAAGTTCGGTTTGTCTTCTCATAATAATAAAATCTGGAGGTAATATCTTACAATATGACTCTTGAGATAGTTCTGAATGTGGTTTGCTACTCTTCCTTTACACTTTAAGACATACACAGAAACTGAAATCTTCCTCCACAGCCCACCTCACAAATGCAGCTGTGCAGGCAGATTAATGTCCTTCTCCATACACAGATTCCCACCGGGCAGTCACCAAAGCCTTTATAGATATGCTTCAACATGGTTAGGCTTGATCTAATCATTTAAAAATGCCTTGCATGGCTGGGATGAAGGTTTGGGCAGGGGGTGGGGTGGGGTGGGGAGAGGAGCGCAGGCATGCCACATGAGGATGCCTCAGCCTCCATGATTAGCTTTGAGGATGGGGAAAGAACCATGAGCCAAGGAATGTGACAGCATTGAGAAACAGGAAAAAATACTATGATGACAGAAAGAAGAACACAGAGACCCAGATCTTAAACCACAAGACCTGGCTTTTGCCAGCAAGCTCGAATGAGCAGAGAAACCCATCCTTCCAGAGCTCATAGCAATGGAGTTCTGAAGCCTGTGAACACTGACTGCACTTTCAGCCAACTGAAGCCCACACTGAGCTCTGAACTAAAAAATCTGGAGGTTGGTAGAGTAGGCTTCTTTAAGTTTCCACGTTTGTAACAATTCGTTAAAGAAGCAGTAGGTCAGTGCAATTATCTTTATATAAGAACAGTCTGAGTCCTTCATCCACACCAGACATTTGACATGCATGTATCAGTACATGTTATTCTTACAACTACCTTGAGACAGGTGTTGAGAATATCCATATTGGAGAGTAGTAGAAGAAACAGAGATGTTAAGTAGGTTGCCTAGAGACTTATAAATAGTAAGTTGCATGACTGAAGTTCACAAGCAGGTCAGATGCCTCTGCACTCTAGTCTCTGACTCACAGGGAACTCAAGATGAGGAAGAATGAGTTATAAGTAGTGTTGTCTAGTCTTCCCTAAATATTATTGACTCCTCCTTTAAGACAAAATGCATAGATTTCATTTCTCCACAAATTGAGCTAAAATTCCATATTTTCTGCTGTCTTCAGATGATGAAAAATTTTGGACAAAGCTAAACATTAATTACATCCCTTTTATTTGAATTTCCCATACAAAATAAACTCATAGGTCCAATTAGTAATAAAGCTAGGTTTCCTAAATTTATTCAGACTCTGTTGTAATGCCTTCTCTATCACTGGCAACATATCAAACAGTCACACACACACACACACACACACACACAGAGACTCTGTTGTAATGCCTTCTCTATCACTGGCAACATATCAAACAGTCACACACACACACACACACACACACGGACAATTTATTAACTTATTAAATATGTTTACTCTGTCATAATCCTTTGGCTAATGAAGAGGAATATAAAAGATAAATGAAAGGTTTAGTTATGCCTTTATGTGACATAAGAAAATAACAAGATAGAACATTAACATAGAATTAGTTTTAACAGCTTCTCAACACGCAGCAATTGTGACCTAACCACACAGTTTACTCAAACTGCCCTCCAGCAATTTTCTCAACGTCAGAAATATTATTGCAATAGATATTATTAACAAACAGGGTAGACAGTGAGACACTATTGAGTGCTTGCATGCTTATTTGCACACACATATGCACACAAGTACACATAAATCTATCTATACATAGGCTCATGACACATGCACATATGTATACATTCTGCTCCAAATCCACTTCACTGAAGCTGCCTGGATCACATAAGTTGCCACAAAATAGATTCAGCCAAATATATCTGGCCTATTTGCATGCATATGCAAAACATTCAAAGTATGAGTCATTCCAAATGACTCATATATAGAGGTCCAGATGACTAGTCCTATAGTACCTTTATGATTCTTCTAGTTGTTATTATTGGGCTGGGAATTGTAGGTCAAGTATAAGTTTCTGGGTTAAATCCCCAGGACTGAGCAAAAAAGAGAGATAGAGAAAGACTAGCCTTCTCCTGTATTCTAAGGAAAAGTATGTCTACTTCCTAGAGCTATTATAAAATAAACAAAACAAAAAATGAAACACGACAGTCAGAGTAGCTGTAAAAATAAACATTCAAGCTCTCTTTGATCAGGAGACAGTCAAGTAGTTTTAGAAACAGATATCTGTGTTCTCACGGCTTGGGGGTAATCCTTCAAGGCACTGGCAGCTCGAACTTTTTCAGAGGTTTCTGTCATTGGATAGCAGAGGTATCCCCTCACTCACTTTCAACCCTGCTGTCTATGCTGTTTAAAATGTCTATGCACATAGATATGAACACACATCTATGTTGTATCCTGATTTAATACACTCACATTTCATTTTCTTACAGAGATTCCTGTCTTCCAGATGGTCCCATTTCCAAATAGACTCATGTTTGTGAAGCTCTTTGGGTGAACACTTCATCCAATGAATCTGAGGGATTTCGCTGCCTCCCAGTGCTATGCTTTAGGAGTGTGCCCTTTTAAATTACATTTCTACTTCTCTGAACTGAAATTGAATGCATATTATTAATGTATTTTTAATTCTTGGGGGCTGGGTAGAAAATTCAGCAATTAAGAGCACTTCCTGCTCTTACAAAGGACCTGGACTCAGTTCCCAATATCCACTTGCCCATTCACAACTGTCTGAAACTCCATTTCCAGGGTATCTAACACCCTCTTCTCACTTCTGTGGGTGCCACACACTCATACACCATTTACGCATACACTCAGGCAAATACTATACACACATTTTTTAATTAAAATGTTTTTAATTTCTTGATGAATGAAGCCAAATTTCTATCCAAACTCCTAAGTAGCCTGTGATAGTGACCGTTTCTTGTGTTTGCTGTTTCAAATATACATAACACCTGTAAGTTTTAATTTTACTTCGTGACAAGTGAAAATAAATGTTTTTGAAAATGTAAGAGTAATTAATAGTCACTCCAAGCTCTGAACCTATCAAGTAAATAGCAATCACGCAATTCTAGTTTACACAAATAACTAGAGCATAAAAATAATATGTGAGATCAAACTCAGTTGTTTGGCTTTGTTAAGAAAGTATACATAATTTTATTGCAAACAGACTTTTAAGAGGCACATTTGAAAATAGATACTAATAAAAAATGAAATATTCTTTGGCTTTTCTCACAAGATTCTTGACTCAACCAGACACTCAACCTCTCTTAGACAGTAGACTTAGCTGCCCAGTCTGTTTTTCATGTTCATATTTCAGAATAATTTATCACCTGTCATATGAAAACCATTTAGGAAAACCTTATAACTTGATTAAATCTGATTCTCTTCTCATCTATCCTTAAAATTGCACCAAAGTAATTCCAAATTTATCAGATAGGAGGTTAATGACAGAGACTCAAGACAATTTCTGAGAAAATTTTCCTGTAACACCAGTTTACATAAACTGTAACTTAATTCTGTAGTTTAAGGAGAACCTGCATGCTTATTGTCAACTTTAGTCACCAGGTTGGTATCAAAAGACAAGAAGAGGGCTGTTAGCTAGTTCATTTCTTACATTATATAGGGGATTTTTCATAAACTTTGGAGTGTATTTCACTTATTCCTATTACCTTTTGGTGTTTACTATCAATTCAGAGACTAACTCATTAAGCTTGTTGATTTTTAAACAAGTTTACTGCAATGATTATTAGTTTTTTTTTTCTCTTCTCATAATACTTTCTCTTTTTAAAAACAAGTTAGAGTTATTAATTTTATTTTATATGTATGAGTGTTTTGTCTACATGTCCACCTGCCTGGAACACGAGGAGGACACAAAAAAAAAAAAAAAACCATCAGATTCCCTGGAAGTGGCAATTCAGATAGTTGTGAGACACAGTTGGGTGCCAGGAGTTGAATTCATGTTCTCTGCAAGAGCAGCAATTGCTTTAACCACTTAGCCATCTTTCCAACCTCAATCGCATTGTTTTCTTATGGTTTCTGATGGTTTTACAGGAATAAACTCTTTAAAGAACTCTTTAAAAATTAAAGTATACTTCTCTTTAGTGTCCAGTAATATAATAAACACAGATAACTCCTTTGTAACAATACTTAATTACACTGAACCAGGGATCGCTTCATATTCCTGGCATGTTAGGTGAGGTCAAACCAGATTCCGCTTAAAATTCTGTCCTGGAAAATAACTGCCATTCTTAAAACATCAGTTCTATAAAATAAACCTCCCATGTGATGAAATGCTATATTTGGTGCTCGTCTTGAGAATCAGTTTTGGAAAACTTGAAATGTATTTTTTTCATACAGTATTTTATGATTTCAGTTTTCCTTCCCCTAATTCCTCCCAGATCCTCCCCATTTCCTTACCTACCCAAATCCACACCTTTTCTTTCTCTGTCTCATTAGAATAGAAGCAGACATCTAAAAAATAATAATAGTAAAATAAGATAAAATAAAAACAAACCAGAATAGGACAAAACAAATCAAAAACAAACAGTAGAAACACCACAAGAAACACATACAGACACATTCACACACGTACACACACACTCTCACACAGAGAAAAACCCATAAAAATCAGAAACCATAAAATATAAGCAAAATATCTATAAGGCTAACAACAACAACAAACAAACAACATCAACAACAAAATAAATGCCCAGGCAAAGCATTGTGAGACCAGAACAAAACAAAAGCTCCAAAAGTACCATTGAGTTCATTGTGTGTTGACCATCTACTTCTAGGCCTGGGGCCTGTCCTTAAGTATAAATTATATACCCAGTGAGACTGTTGGAAAAAAGTATTTTTCCTCTGTGAGCAGTTTTCAATTTTAAAAGATACACATACAAAATTTTAGCTTATTTAATGCCAAATCCACCTTCTCTCTGATCAAGAAACAAATATGTAAACACATTTCAATCAATCCTGAGATTAACAACAAAGAGCGTAAAATTACAAATTCCTGAGAGATGTTAGATTCTACCCAATGATTTCAAGGAATCCTTGGCTACAACTGAGTAGTCGTAACTCATTAACTAATATTTTGCTGTAGTTTAAGATTGGTGGCTTTCAATAAAAATTAATGTAGGAGCAAGAATTGGGGACAGGCAAAGGGATGGCAGACATCACTTTGCAGCCAGTTGTCTACAAAGAAGGGGCAGCATTCTCTTCAGCAGTTATACTCAGAGTGACCTACCCTCTGCTCTCTTGCACTCTAAAGTATCAAAAATACTGTATGTCTTTAATCTATGAAACTGGTAGTCACATTCCTTCCCCATGTCTCTTTAGTATGATCAAAATGCAAGACGGTTGCCACCAAAAAAAGAAAAAGAGTAAAACAAAGCAACAAACAAAACTATCTTTCACTAGGTTGTCATTTCCATCATTTTAACTACAAGTTAGGTTTGTTTACTATGTATGTGTGCTTCAGCTTCTCTGTACTCTAAGGAACAATTCAAACTTCATGTTGCCCTTTGTGCACAACAGACTACAATAATATGGAAACCTTCACATGAAATGGAAGGGAAGAAAATCACCAATAGTATTTTCTAATATTCCATGTTTATACTTTATTGGCTTCATCATCTTTTCTTTGTAGTTTCTAAACTTCAATAAAAGATGTAGAAATTAATTTAGGAAGAAGGAGTAACAAGAGAAGAGAACATTTCCTGGGAAATGTTTATGAGGTAAAAGACAAAAAAAAAATGTTTTTTACTTAAACCTGTAATTCAATCTTTTAAGTCTTAGATTATACAAAATTACATGAGGTTTAATAGATAGGAACTACAACAATATGTTTATGACATTTCATCTCTGTTGCTCATTTTGAGCTCTCCAGAGCCCACTCTTTTCCCAGCACACTCTCTTAGTCCGGGCTATCAAAGCAATTACATCCCTTCTGTACCTCAGGTTAATAGTATAGATCAGGCTAAAGTCCTAGAGAGAATCAAGCAGAATAAGGAGGCACTTATACTCTATCCAAATCCATGTTTCCCAGAAAATAGATGTTATTGTTCACTTTAAACAATCAAAAAGAGAATGAAGTATTCATCACAGTCTCAAATCCCTAATGGCAAGTCACAAGGAGAACATTACATGAGAAAAACATTTAGTTTGGTTGAGATGTTTGGTAGATACTGCAGGCCTGTAAGGAATGGGTGAAAGAATAAAACAAAACAGGGGGCATAGGAAATGGAAGGGGTCATTTTCTTGTCTGTTTAAATTATGACCAGCTGTAAGCATGGTTTCCACGTTTTACTATGTGTAATATGCTGTCAAAAGGTCGGGACACAGGAAAAGATCTTGCTGCTGTGTTAGTTCACTGATGCTCCTCCTGAGGCAAGAGAGGGTATGAACTCAAGCTGGTGTAGAGTTGTCTCACCATGGAATAAACCTGCTTGCTCAGCTTGTTGTCTTAGCCAGCCCACCACCACCTGCCCCAGAGAGGTACTTTGCAGAGTGGGATCCATATCCACATCAATCATTAATCAGGAAATATTTACAGGTCAATCTGATGGAGGTAATTCTTCAACTGAGATTCATTTTATTTCTCATGTGATTCCAGTTTATGTTGTACTTGGAATTTTGTATACTCTATGATTTCATTGGTTCCCTGTAGACCTCTGGGGCTAAAGAGCAAATTAAAGCCACAAAAGGGTGCCTCGTCCTCCCTAAATGGGCTAGCAGAATGCCCTGCGAGCTCCTTCTCTTCTAAGCCCTGGAGGGACTGTGGCTACTCACAGTAACATAAAGAAATAAATCTGGCAAGCTTTTTGCCTGCCCTGTGGCAAATTAGGCACCTTCCTCTGTGTTTGCAAAGACCATGAGGCCAGGTGCCCCCGCCCTGCCGCTATGCTAATCAGGCATCCGCTCGGCAGTACCGGGACTCAGCCTTCTCTGGGGAAAGTTATTTAAACAGGTAAAAGCCTGCGAATAAATTTGAGTTTTCATGCCCACCAGATTCGACCCCAAGGCTTTCTTTGTGTCTCGCTAGTCTCAGGGCCGTCTGCTCCAGGTCCCAGAGCACCTTCCAGCGGCTCAAATCCCAAGCTTTGCTCTCCTGGCCAAAGAGGGAAGTCCGACAGGCTTGGGGGAAATCCAGCTGCCGGGGGAAATCCAGCTGCCAGCAGTTCGCCGGTGGGGGTCACCTGGGGAGAGAAACCAACAGTTCCCTTAAATCAAAACATATGTCTAAGGTTCATAAATACTCGCAGGCAAAACCTTTGATCTGTCTACCTGTCAGGCTTCTGGCCCACTACTTTGTCAATCAGTCCTTGGTGAGCAAAGTTCTGCATTGCAGGGAAACTGATTTAAGCATTAAAATTCTGGTGTCAAGTCCTAGTTCTGCTAGAACAATGACCAACTTTGTGAGTTCCATCTTCTCTGGGATCAAGATTAATGATTCTTACTTTATGAAGATATGAAAATTAAATGAGATAATAGACAGTTGTATAAAAATGTATCTAAGACAATAAATAATGCCATTTAAGTAATGTTGCACACTTATCTACCTTGACATTTCATGTGAGTATATTACAATCATTCTACCCTCACAACACCTGAGATGTTAGTAAATAGTTTCCCCCACTCAGCACTCAAAGAAAGTTAAGTTCAGCCTGCTGAACTTTGGCCCAAGAGCTAACAAATGGCAAAGAAGGGACTTGAGTTGAGGACCTCTAAATCCAAATCCCATGATCTCTCACAGTCAGACTTAAGATAAAGATTTTTCCCCTCCAAATACAAAGAGGAGTTGAAAATCTTTCAACAAACAATTCAATATATCCTGTGTTGATAAAAGCATTCACAAATTGAGGCTAAGATACCAAGCTTGCCTTCCTGAGTAGTTGTTTTGTAGAAGAAGAGAAGAGAAACAAACACATTACAAAACCTGTGACTATTTGTGCCAAGCACTAATCTCAGTACAGTGGCATCTTCATGACAAAAGATGCCCAGTGAATGAGAGGCATGCCTAAAGATGAGCCAGGAACACAGGCACATTGAAGTCCTGCCCTGGGAAGCAGTTCACAGTCCAACCCCCAACACAATATTTTTGTAATATTTTAGTACTTCAAAGTTTTAATTTGTAATGGACTTTTAATTTAGTTTAAATAAGTACTAAATACCTAATGATAGTTAAAGCACTTCTTGTGGGATCAGAATAAAGATTCTTCCTAGTAAAGTTTAATGGATACTTATGGGCCTATAGTGTGGATGGGAAGAAGAATCCATTTAGAAAATGAGGTTCCATGTTCTTACTAATATAGTTCTCATTTTGGTAGTTCACCAAAGCAAACAGCCCCACAATGAAGTTTCTCTAGTTCCACTATTCTATTCTATTGATTTTTACAATTGTACAGAACACATCAGATATGAACTCTTCAAACATGTGCCAAAATGGATACTGGATGCTTCAGGATCAAACTCATAATAATGTCATCATAATCATTACTGTCAGTAAACACAAATATTTTTGTTACCTATTATTCACATGACATTGCACCTACTTATATAAATAAGTATTAAAATGAAGGCACTAGCAAATATTTTGTTCTTTGAACTAATTTCTAAGTGTGAGATCATGCTTTCCTCATCTGATTCATTATTTTCACACCCTTCTGTTAGATACAGAGTGAACACTTGATTTTTTTTTTCAAGTAACAGATCACCAGTATTAGAAAGAAAAAGTCATTGGTAACCTGGTTGACAATTCTATCTGTGATCATGATTATGGTTTTAACAGTTGACAATCAGTGTCCATTTACCTTAGTCAGTACCATAATACAAAAGTTGGTAATATTTTAAAAGTCATTTCTGCCTCTCTTAAAAAGTTATAAAGATTCAGTGAGGCAGGGCATGTAAACTCTAGAAAAGCTTCAGCTTCAAAGACAATGCAGATAATGAAGTGATTATTAGGATTAAGAAAGATGAACATAAAAGAAAACCTTACTGGTCAGACAGAATGTGTGTTACTGGATCATTAAAACAGGTAGTTCTTAAAAGTTCTAGAGAGAAATTCATGGACTGAGGAAGTATTTCTAAAAATATTTGTGATTTTTGGAAGACTCTACAGCATTGTCAAATACATGAAGGAATTAACTTTGGCAGATCCAATTATAAAGCAATATCCATAGTACAGTAAAGACAATGCTTTTAGAAGATGACATAGGTTTGACATTTTCACAAACACAACAGCAAGAATTCTTTCAGAGGCAGAAATGTCATTAGTGTGTTCAATATCAAAGACTCATATAGATTTGGGTACACTGGAATATCCAATGGATAATAGGAAAACTTAAGTTAAGAGAGACACGAGAGTAAAGTTTTCCAAGTTTTGTTAATGCACTAACAAATATAAAGAAATTAAATACAGTAACTATATCACTTAAATTGTAATGTTTCTCAATTCACATTAAATATGCATCAATAATAAGCAACAAAATTAAATATGATTTGAAGGAAAAAATACAATTATCATTTCAAACTGGAGACAATACAACAAAAGAAATAACTAGAGTAGCATTGTTGGGCACATAGACACTATACTGCTCAAGTCATTGTATAAATACAGTTGATATATAAAAATAACAGCATCGAGGAGGAAAAAATGGAAGTATTTAAAGAAGAAGTTTAAACATCTCACAAAACAATAGACAATATTAAGAAAATTGGCTAGATTATAAAGTACGCTGCATTCTCTAGAACAGCCTCTAAGAAAATAACTAAGGACATCCAGTTAAAATTAAGTAATTGGTGTACTAAGGTCTATTCATACAACCTTTCCAGTTTCCTTTTAGTTACTGTGATAAAAACTCTCTGACACAAAGCAACTTCAAGAGGAAAGGAGTTCTTTGGCTGTACTGCCAAGGCAGATTCCATCAGTGAGGAATTCAGGGCAAGAAATGAAGTCAGGACATTGAGCCACAGAGGAATGGTGGCAGAGCTTGCTGGGTCACTCAGACTCACGCTTACCTAACTTTTTTACATAAACCAGGACGATCCATCTGCCCATGGAATGGTGCTGCCTGCAGTGCATTGGGTGCTAACCTCATTAAAACAATTAAAATGCAGAAATTTTGAAATGATACTTTATTTAAAACTCAACTGTATTATCTGCAATAAAAAAAAGCGTAGAAACAATTACATAGAAAAGATTTAAAAGTGTGTATGTAGGTATGTGTTATAAATTTCTACCATGTAAATTGCAAGAATGAGTGGATTAAATTATCTGTAACTTTCATACAAAGAGAGTCTAAAACAAGATGGGGTCATATGTCATATTACCCTTTAAATAATTTTATGGGTCATTTTGATGAAAAATATGTTAATGCTTGCAGTTTTGCTTTCTTGAAACAATGCAAAACACAATGTTTCAAAGAACAATTACTTCAAGAACTGTTTAAATGAGTAAAGTTGAGTCTAGAATGTTCAATATAATATTCTGAAGTTTCTCAGTGGCAGAATACACTGGCCAACATTTTCTATAAACATATGCTTGACTAAGAATTGATGTTTTATGGAAGCTGTCCAAGAAAGAATTTATACCAGGGAAAGTAATCCATATTAATTAAGAAAATTAGATGGAGCACAGATACACAGTTAACAGTTTATTGTCAAACAGATGCCAAGCATTTCCTTAGGACCTCTCAACATCATATTACAAGAGAAAATGATCTAGTCTTTTGTGCGCATACTTATCATGAGGAATTACACATCTTAAGAAAAGAGAGGAAATGCAATGAAAAAAAAAAGGACATGCCTTTAATATTATCACCCAAGAAGCTGAGGCAGAGAAATGTCTATGTGTTTCAAGGACAGCCAGCACTACTTAGTGAGACTTTATATTGAAGGAGGAGGAGGAGGACGACAAGGAGGAGGAGGAAGAAGAAGAGAAGGAGAAGGTCGTAAAGGAATGTTTTGCCAAAACTCTTTTTGTGCTGTGCAGGCTTCCTTATGGTTAAATGCTGCTTGGACTTCTGTGAACAGCTTGGGGAGAGGTATTTAAAGAGAGAAAGCTTGTCCATTGAAAGGACAGTTGGGGTAGTGACAGGGGAAGAGTGAGCACCAGAGTGAGTCAGGTGGACAGAAAAAGCGGGCTCCAGAACTGATGATAGGAATGCAGGCAGAAATAAGGCTCAGATAAAGTGACTAACTGGGGTTTCAAAAAAGTTACAAGTTAGGGTCTTTCTTAGTAACTGCCAGGAGAAGCTGAACGGAGGTGGGTGGAGTTCTGTTAGGAGTCCAGTTACAAGTGAAAAGGTAACAGTTGCAAAAGGATTAAGACTTAGATACAGCAAAGGCTGCAGCCTTTAAGAAAACAGTTATACTCTTTACCTTTTAGCCTCCAAAAAAGCCTTTAAGAGCCAAGACCCAAACGTCAGAAAACAGCGAGCTATGCACACTTTTTAAAAGAAAAACCTTTTACAAAAGAAGAAGGAAGAGGAGGGGAGGACGAGAGGGGGGAAGAGGAGGACTGGAAGGAGAAGGAGGAGATGGAGGAGGAGGAGGGGACAAGCGTGTTAACATAAGCAACAACAAAGGCACTACATTAACTTTAAGAAATCAAAGTAACTATATAGATGAAGATTGTGTGAGGAATTTGCAGTCTACAGTAACTAGAGGGAGAAACATAGTCACTGACTTTCTTCAAGTCATTGCACTTGGGTTGAGTTTTTCAGGTAGGTCTGATATCCACTGTAAAATCTTCAAAATGTCTTTGGATTGCTGCAGGTGAAATAACACAGTTCCTGAATGCACAGTTGAGCAAACACCACAGTTGCCATGGCTCAAATATTTGGTACAGTCTGCTTCCCCTGCCCCATCACTCTAATAATCAGACTCTGCCAGAAAATTGCCCTTTTATTTATTGATTAACATCTATGTACCAAGTACAAGGTTCTATTTTATATTCACAGGCTCATATAACTTCTGCCAGGTAATATTTTCCCAATTTTACAGATGAGAACACAGACTCATAAGGGTGGTGTAATCAGGCCAAGGTCACATAAGCAGTAACTGGCAAGAAAGCTGTTCTCTACCAAACTTACTCTGTATCATACAGCAGCCATATGCTGACAGCCACTTACCAGTCCCCAGTGAGCAGCTCAGCAAACACAGGAACCAGGCTTCAGTCTGAGGTTGGCCTCTCACTATGTATCAACATAGTTTCTTTTAAAATATGATGACTCTGGGTGGAAAAAAAGAAAACAAATTCTCTGAAGGAGAGATAACCCCATCCCCATAACCAGACAAAACTACAAAAACGCAGATAAGCTGGTTCAAACACCCTAGCATTAATGAAAAATCAAGTAAGAAAACTGCCTTCCTGCAAAATAGTCATGGACACCCTCTATAGAAATGTTTTTTCCCAAACTATACCTCTTAGTTTGTTGTCACTTTGAGATTCCAGAATCTTCTCTTTGAGTCATTTTTTTCTACATACTTTCACCTGACTATTTCGAGTTAAATGTATAAGAAAGCTCATTTATTTGAAAATGATATTAAATGATATCAGATTAGACAGCAGAGCACCTACCCCTCTTTCCTCAAAGTTCTATCTCTGAAGTTCTGAGCCACCTTGTACACAACAGTGTCCATGAAAAATCCAACCCATGTTGTAGAAGTTTATTTTTAGTTATGCATAAAATAATTGTTTTATGCACTGTTGGGTGAAGGGCTGCCTAGGTCTTGGTGTTTTGTATTGTTTGCAGGTGTTGGATATATGTGGGGAATGTTTGATTGTACATGATCTGCAAGCGCTCTCAGTAGAATACCTGATGAGCTCTGAATCAATAAAAACACCTGAGCTCAGATGCTTGGGGTTCCACTGTCCAGTATGGTGCCTGCAATGATGATGTTTCCCTCTTCTGAGATCTGGCAGTGTTTGCACAAATAAAAAAATGCCCCCTTGCTGTCTCTGGGGAGATGCCACAGCAGCAGCATACTACTACAAACCCACATTGGCCAATACTCCACCAAATCCCTAAGACTGGGGATAGAGTTGCCCAGCTCCTCCACCCCCAGTCATTGAGCTTCTAGCATTTTCTATATACAAGCTGTTGAAAGCCCCGCCTGAGCCACCCAGGCAAGCCTTTTGTAAATTCCTGGTTCACATGAGCTACAGAGATATCAAAATACTTATTGTTTAAGGCCACTTAGCTTTGGGACAATGCAAAAGTGGTAGAAGCCATGACTGTTGCTCACTGCTGTGACAAGTATTTACTCTCTAGGACTCCTAGCCCTCCCATGTCTCCACAAGATACACTTTCCAGGAATGTTTGGTGACTGGATTACTCAAAAGTGATAAGAAGTGGGGCTGGTAAGATAGTTCAATTGATAAAGTGTTTGTTGGTCAAGCATGAAGAGCTGAGTACAGTCTCCATCGCCAATATAAAAAGCCAGAATGTGATGACTGCATCTCCCTAGTCTGGGCACTAGGGAGATAGACACAGGAAGACAGACCCCTGGGGGCTCACTGCACAAGCCAGTCTAGCCTAACCAACCAGGTCAGGTCCAATTTAGAAACTGTCTCAAAGAACAGGATGGAAAGTAGAGAGCTCCTGAGGGATGACACTAGGGGAGAACCACTGGCTTCTACATGCATCCCCATACACACATGCACATGTACACACACGCACACACATACATACATACATTGATAAGTAAAACTTTTCTCGGTCCTGTTTTAGACCAACACTTATATAGACTGACGTTTACTGTTTCTTCTAAGCAGAACTATAGAATTCCAAGTCAAATTCCCCTGACTCCTTAAATTTCATTCTTCCACCAGGTACACTCCAGCTCTGTCTGTCAAGCCTCAGTCCACAGAGGGCCCTTCCCAGGTCTGTCCACTCACACAGGTAGCTCTGTCCCTAGCTAAATTCACCAAACTGATTCTTTTACTCCTTTCATGATAGAATCACTAGTTTTTGAAAATATATCTTATGTTAACATGAGAAAAGAAAGTGACAGCATTGGCTCATTTTAGTACCAATCTGTATGGATGTTGAGCACCTCCTTAAAAGGTCAGGGTTTTATAGTCCAGATGGAGAGGGTCCCTGTAGGCCTTGTCCTAAGGCCTGGCCTCCATTCTGCTGATTCTGCTTTGTGTTAAAAATGGGTAGTCTCTTTATTATGGGATCTAATGGCCTCTTTAAAACCTGAGCAAGTGCTGGCTTACAGAACGGCAGAGAGTATTCCATGAATGCTGGGAATAGACAGACTATATGGCCATTATGAAACTAGCAATGCAACAAGGCTTTGCTTGTCATGAGTAGAGGAAATTAGATTCATCTCTTCAATCTCACATATCTATTGATAGCCTTTTTTCCCTAAGTCAGTGCAGTTTGTGGACAAAGTAGCCCATTAGTTGTTCTGAGCAGGGACAATTATCAAAGTACAAATATAAAGAAAAATAAGTTGTCATGGTCATGGATCCCTGCCCAGACTTGTAATGTCACATACCTTAGAGTTCAGGAGGGGGAATTACCTGAGCCCAAGGATCTGACACCAGCCTTGGGCAATATAACAAAACCTCTTCAAAAGAAAAAGCCAAAACAGAAGAACAAAAAAAATAGTATACCTTTATAGTTCAGATATAAAATTAAAAAAAACCTTGAGCAAAACCCAAATCAGATGCACAGATGCATTTCCATTGACAATAATCTCAGGTTGGCACCAGTCATACCTTTTTCATTACTTTATCTTCAATATGATTTAAAACGTCTCTTTCCTTCTTAATGGAGGTTTCTATCTCATTAATCTTCCTGAATTATACCCACTCATCTTCATGAAGAAAAGCCCCAGTTGGCTAAAAGTAATTGGATTTGCATATTTATTTAAATGCTCAATGTGTATTATGTGTATTTTTATTCAACTATGCACTCAGGATCTAAACTGTGAGTTAGCACTTCTTTCTGTCAGTGAGTACTCAGCCTGATGAAGAGATAAAGAAGGCAGTTCAAAAAGCTAGTGTGGTGGGAGCTTTTAAGCCCTGGTTTCTGTGTCTGAATACATGACAGAGTGTCTCCAGAGCTCTCTCCAGCTATTGTTGCCCTGTCCCTACTCCTAAAGAGATTGCCCAGGGTGAAGGACAGAAACCAGAAATATTTGAAAGTTCCCCAGAGGGCTTTCATTTGTGTTCAGCATTAGAAACCACAGGCTGGAAGAATGCATGACCACACACAGGTGCTGGCTTGCAAAACACTGACTTCCTGTTTGTAGGAGGTCTTGAAGTTTGGGTAAATTTTACTTTAAGCTTAGAAGAAGCATGAGATCTCATAAGGTAAGGGTGCAGGAGAATGAGTGTTCGGGAGCATGGGGGTGAAGGACCGTGGGGGTGTAGATTGTGGGTTGCAGGGATGTAGGAATGGAGTGTGGAGGGTTAGGAATGTGGGGCGCAAGGGTATGCAGATGTGGGACTGTGGGGATGCAGTGAGATGGAAGTTCAGGAGCTTGGAGTGCATGAGCGTGGTGTAGAGGTATGGAGGTGCAAGAGAATAGGGGAATAAAACTATGCAGATAAAAAAGCATGAGGATACAGGAATGTGGGTGCAGGAATGTGATGTATAGGTCTGGGTAGTACAGAACTGTGGGTTGCAGGAGTGTGGGGTGTGGGATCATGGGAAGACTTTTTGAAGAAGTATTCGCTTGCTGTAAAATATAAAATATAATATAAAAACTAGCTGATGCTAACTTCCCTCTACCCCCCAAAATTGTCCAGACTCTCCACATTGTCACCACCCAAATGCAAATCATCATCCTCTATGCCAGACAAAATAACCTTGTTCCTTGTTTCCTAGTTCTTTTTTTTACACAGTCCCTTATTCTTCAAAATCATGATTCCCTCTGCTATGAAAAGCACTGCAGTTAAACAGTAACAGCTATATTCCCTGCATTGAAAAGGTTGATGGATGTACAATGGATCTCATGAAAATACTTAACCTAATGCATAAGACCCTACAAAGTCCATCCGTCCATGCTCACTTTATTGCCCCTTTCTTTTGCACAGGAATCCTCTCGCCACTATGCACACTGGACTCACTCCCCTCCTCCCGGCAAGGTCTGTGCAGAAAAAATTCTCCCCAGTAGCATGCTTTGAAGCATTGCTTTCCAGTTCATCCTAAGACCTATACCATTCTCTTATGGCCTACATTTCAACTTAAATGTCTCTTCTACACAAGTATCTCAGGTCTTCCACAATTATTTGAGGAATCCCTAATATAGTCCCTGTGACAAAAACTGCTCCCTTTTGTATCATGAGAGTTCAGGAATACAAATTGGTAAACTGAAAAGCAAGTGAGAGTGGAAACTGTCTTTTCTGTATTATTCCTTTTTTCACCAGCACTGGTACATAGGATATGGTTGGCAAATACTAGTTAAAGAAATATAATAAATAAATATCAGAGAGAGAAAGAGAAAGGGGAAGCTGATAATCTGCCGTCTCCCCTACAATGACCACACACCTCAGAAGAATAAAATAAAATTTGGACAATGGGATGGACTAAGAAGCTTTTGGATGAAGCTTATTTGTACGGTGAACACTCTGTTTTGTGCTCTGATTTCTTTTTCTCCCATATTCCCTTCTTGGTTTTCCATAATAATTTAGCTTTTTGTACAGAAATATGCTTTTAACAAAGTATCTAGTAAATGATTTTATTAACAAGAACACTGTTAATTTTATTGACAAGAATGATATTACACTAGGCAGTGGTGCCTTTAATCCCAGCACTCGGGAGGCAAAGGCAGGTGGATCTCTATGAATTCAAGACCAGCCTGGTCTACAGAGTAAGTTCCAGGACAGCCAGAGTCACAGCAGAGAAACCCTATCTCAAAAAAGCCAGAGAGACAGACAGACAGACAGACAGACAGACAGACAGAGAGACAGAGAGAGAATGATATTACTTCAATACACTTATAAATGGGTTTCAAAACTGAAGGGCTGAACAGTATTTTATAAGCAGCCACAGTATGCCTAGAACATAACATTTAGCTCTCTCCCTTTTGTGTTATTTTTTATATATAAGAATGCAGTCTGTGGAAATCTTTTATATCCCCAAATACAACAGCAGAACTATCAAGGTAGTGAACACATCTGTGTAGTCATAGCTCTCCATAACTTGCTCTCCGTGACTGCATCAGATTTAGAAATGAAGTAGCAACTGAGTGTGGGGACCTTCAACTCTTTCACATACAATAAAATTTGAAGTATTTTAATTTTATATCATTTCTTTCATGGTGGATTTCAGGCGTGTGTATTTCACTTAATTATGTCTATAAGCATAAAAGATTATGCACATTATCAATTTCTGTCTCTTGTCTCATAACCTTTTGAAAATTGCATTCATTCATCCATTCAATAAATGTCTGATACTGGGGATATGATTCTAAACTGCATTCAGAAAATTAATATTATTAATCATAAAGACATTTTCCTAATACTCTGTATTTTGTTATACTTCATTTCTTTCTGAACTTTGGAATTAAGATCCATTAGGCAATACCTAGAATAAAATTGGTAATTCTTGTATATGGATGAAGTAAAAATGGCTATATTTGTATCTTGACTGAGGAGAATAAAGCAAACCCAACTGGCAAAGTAGATGTCTTAGCCAACCACATCATAGTAGAAAATGAAAAATATGGAGAAAGTTTTCATACCTGTAAAATAAAGCTAATATCAAAAATATGTCTAATATTGACTGCATACAAAGTCATACATTTTAGATTCCTAAACTAGATCTCCTGCTCTCCACATCCATCATGGACATTAGCTCTTTCACTAGAGGTATCTCTCCAGTTACTTGTGAATGGAACTGCCATGTCTCACAAACACTGCCTCCTTGCCAATATCAATCACCTCTGGTTCTTACAATATTTCTGTCCTCTCCTCCACGATGATCCCCAAGACTTGAGGCAAAGGGATATGATATAGATATCTTATTTAGGGCTGAGACTCCATAGTGTGTATTAATTTTACATCTCTATATTGTACCTACTGAATAAAGAAGTTTCTCTGATAAGAGTTGAGAGATGTACTGGTTAATGGTATAAAATAAGAACTCAGAGGGTGGTTTATTAGTATGTCCTCTTAGCAGAGTGATAGTATTAGGTCCTCCTCTAGAGTCTAAGAAGACCTAGTAAGTCACAAGTTTAGGGACCAGTTAACAGTACCAATCATGTTTTCCATCTACTGGAGAAGGGTTTAAATACAAGCAGAAAATGATTGGTAACCCCCATACTATTCATGCCACTATTGCACCAGTGTGCCTACCTTATCAGGACAATCATTATTATAGCTTTTAGCACTGGCTATCAACCTCGTTAATGCTGCAACCCTTTCATACAGTTCCTCATATTGTGGTGACCCCCAATCATGAAATTATTGTCATTGCTACTTCATAACTGTAATTTTGCTACATTTTGAATTGTAATGCAAATATCTGATATGCAGATAGTCTTACATGACCCTGTGAAAGAACTTTTTGACCCCTAAAGGGGTTGCAACTCACAAATTGAGAACCCCTGCCTTATAGGATTCACAGCAAGGTAGAACTGTAGATAACTTTCTCCACTGGTAGCATGCATAGTACCCTCTAGTACTATGAAAGCTAGCTAATATAGATGAAGCTTCCAGGTTGATATAATCTTGATTTCCCCATGCCCAACATACTCAGGTATGTTGTTGTGTTTCCAACAGTAGGGTCTTACTATCAAGTTCTGGAGGGTAGCCAAGAACAGTAGCAATAGCAAGAGCAGTAATTTTGGAAGATCTTGGGACTCCACTGCCCAATAACTCCAAAAGAGGTAACCCATAACTAACAGTGAGCTTTCTGTTTAAGAGTCTATGATATATGGAGAGGCATTATTTTCTCTCACAGGGTAACTTCATTTAAACTATGCTTGCACATTAATTTATATGTATATTTTTTAATTTCTACAATAGTAGGTTCCATATTGCATTTTCAAATGTCTTTGTATTCACTGACTTTCCACATAATTTCCTCTTCTATTATCCCCTTTCCCTTCATACCACCTGCTTTCTATCCCCCTGCCACTGAGATGCCCCTATAGCCTCTTAGTACATTACTGCTTTCTATAGCGACTGAAATTTAAACACATAAATCTAAATGTTCCATCCACATATGAATACATGTGGAGTTTGTGTTTCTGTGTCTGGGTTGCTTCACTAAGGATGATTATTTTCAGCTTCATCCATTTACCTATGAATTTCATAATTTTGTTTATTTCTTTATAGATGCATTATATTTCGTTGTATATATTTATTACATTTCCGTTCCTCATTTATCAATTATTAGATATCTCGGTTGTCTACATTTCCTAGATATTGTGAATAGAGCATAAATGAATGTAGATGAGATGAGATACTTGGTCATCCGTAAGTTAGTTAAAATAATTGGTATCGAATTTGACTGATTATTACCTTTTAGCATATTAAGGTTTATTTAGAAATTAATCCAAAAGCCAAATATCTTTCAAAGTCAATAACTAACTAGACAATTCTCTAACACACCTACATGTCCTATTATCATCACCCATACATGAAGAGGACTTGTGATACACTTGTGTCTGTTCACATTGTCACAACAAACATTGTAGTTATTCAGAAACCACCGACTCACTTGAAGAATTGTCCTAGTAAAGACACATAGCAAGGGGACATCAACTCCTGGAACTCTTGCTCTAGATTTGAGACAAATCTATAAAAGGGGGGCAAAGAGGAATTTAAAACTGGAAGTGTAAAGTGTACTAGGAAACTCAGTTCAATTAAGACACTGAATTATTTGTTTTTAAGTACCCATTGCACTCTACTGCTAGCCTTAGTGAATTGCACTCAACTCCAAATGACTATAAAGGACCAAGCAAATGAAGTAAATGCTTCTAATTGTCTTATAGAATGGAATGCAGGATAGTAATCCTCAAATAAGAAAGAAAGTCAGTCTATACTATTTGCAATAGCCCTTACATTTTTCCTGGAATCACTTTCCAGACTGTAGTGCAAGGGAGAAGATTCAAACAAAATATGGTGGCTTCATTGAGTTCAGAAGATAGAAAACAGGGTTGGGGTTTGGGGGATGTGAGATATATGGGATATAGCCAAAAATAATAATAATAACTGTGGAATTCATTTTCTACTGGTGGCCAACATTATCAATACCATAATTGTTCAAAATTCATTCTTCATCACTTAAACACAGAAGATACAGATACTAATAAATGAATAACCACACCTAGAAAAAAATAATTGTTCCTAGTCTCTTGAATCTTCCTCTTCCCTGACTCAATCACTATGAGTATATAATAAGCAATTTTCCTCCAGCAAAGAAAACAGTGGTTTCACCATTCACCAGCTCATGTGAGACACCTGCCATTTCTTTTGTAGTTTTCTCAAAGTTGTCTTATAGAAGAATACAGATTCTTTCTCAAGTAGATATCAACTAGAATCAGTGAATTCATATTTTTAACTAGCTAGCCATCTAGTATTTATGACCCAGAAAGTCTACAAATCTCTGCCTCAGTCAATAAAGTCAAAATGGTTCCTCTGAGATTCAAAGACATAAGAATACACAGATGCTCTGGGCAGCTTCTCATCCTGGAACTTAAGGTGTCAGAGTCAAGTTCACAGTCACCCTGGGATGCTTTAGCATTGTTTTCCCTCACTTCTTGGGTTCTACTAAAGACAGATAAGCATATTGTCACGTGAACAGTAAAATGGGCAACTATACATAAAAATTTTATATATTGTTATAGGGCAATAATTTAAGTGGGTGAAGAATGTACATATCTGGGAGACACAGAGAAAAGGGGTGAATGTGATCAAAAAATAATGTATAAAATTTTCAACTAGTAAAAATGAGGGGAGAAAGATATAAAAATAAACTAGAAAAAAGTGATGATAAGAAATATATACACATGCAAAATATGAATTAAATTGGGGGAAGCACAAGAAAATACCCCAGTCTTAGTAGGCACAGCTTGCACTAATGATGATGACAGACTCCTCTTCCCTTAAGGATGGACCTGCAAAGCAGGAAGCCCCTGCTAAGAAAGTGAATCCAAAGAGTAAAGTGGAGGGGAAAAAAAACTCTCCCTTTGTTTTTTTGGGTTTTTTTGGGTTTTTTTGTTTTCTTAACCAGGGAAAAGGAGAAGCTGTCTAGAGTAAAAGGCAAAGCAGAGGTCCCCTTGGAGGCCCAAACTTGCTGTACCTGGACACCTGCTTTTACATTGTGAGAGTTGGGCATTTCCTCAATCTGACTCCCTCTGCTAACTCTTCCTCTGATTAGTCACTTTGCCTATCCTTCACTCTTACTCATCTCAGATGTCACTTCCAATCTGACATAGATTCTTTCTGAGCTCTGCCTCCTGTGTCTGCCTCTACACTCTGTTTCTGTCTTAGGGATTAAAGACATGGGCTACCACTGCCTTCCAAATACTGGGATTAAAGGTGTATTCCAACATTTGTTAACATCCTTTCTACAGTCCATTTCCACTTCACAGGCCTCTGAATGTGATTTCTTCATATAGACCCCTGGAATATAGACCCTTCCTAGCTTTCACACAGGCCTATTCCTCTTCAGAAGAATCTCAATATCATATTGGCACAGCCACTATTTATTTTATTTACCCTTCTAATTAATATATGACATTGGAGTAAATCATTTACAGTATATTAAACCAGTACATATTTGAGTAATCTTTTTCTATGTTCATTACTGGTTTTTATGTATATGTATAATATGTATATCCATATTTTACTCTATTAGAACAAACTGTTCTGAAAATAAATGTTTTTTTTCTCATAGTCTCATAGTTTAGAATTCTGACCATAATGTAACCAAATAATTTCACATCAAGATCAAATTTTAGTGTTACTCAACCTTGTTCTTGTTCAATAAAATAGCTCCGTGAGTACTATCAGCAACCAATCATCTCCCATATTTCAATATTTTTTGGAAAAAAATACTCAATTACTTCATTTCTATAAAATGATGCAATATTATTACTAATGGATCAATTTAACCTCAAACTGGTTAAAGACATAATGCAATCTGTTAAATCACTTCAAGCAATAAATCAGTGAGCCACCTGGTGCTATCTCCAGGCCAATCTACTCAGGTTAACAGGTGTAAATTAATGCGTGCTGGCATTGATTTCCCAATGGGAGACCTTACTCTATTTTTTTCTGCTTCCATCTAAAGTGAATAAAATTAGCTATTTCTGTGAAGAAAAATAAGCATATCTGTTCACTTTGCAACTTGTTCAAGTGATAAGGTGTACAAATTCTCAATATTCATTACTCCCTACAGCCTGTGCTGGTTTTGTTTTATTTCCACTAAGCTTTATTTCCACTAAGCTTTAGTGTGTGCACATGTGTGTTTGTATGTGCCACAGCATGCATGTGAAAGTCAGAAGACATGTAATGAAAGTTGGTTCTTTCCTTCCACCAGATGGGTCCCAGGTATATCTCAAGTAGTCAGGCTTGGTGGCAGGTACCTGTGACCACTGAGCAATCATACCAGCCTTTCTATGTTGGCTTGAGAGAGTATCACCAACTTCTTATTTAATTTGGGTGGTCTGCTGAAATTGGACATATGGTTCTGATTACTAAGGCATTGAAGTCTTTTTAAAAAATGAAATGCTGCTCAACATTTACCTGATTTTTTTCCTTTTAGTTTTATTGTCAGCAAGAATTAGTTCAATTGATTCCTGCATAGGATCGCCAAATAAATGAAGTGTAGAGCTGTCTTTGGAAACTCAAAATTCACTAATGAATTTTGAAATTAAATAAAAATTCATTTTATTTTGAATTCATTAAATATTGGCATGAAAGAATATAAACTGCAAAATATAATTAAGCCTCTCCTTTTCCTTCTAAATGAAGAAAGGTGAACTGAGCGGATAAGAACAAATACAAAACTGTAAAGATCCACACATGCAGAACCCAAAATGAAGCTGTTACTCTAGTATCTACGTTGTTGTATTATGGAAACCCAAGAATGTTTTGTTCCTTCATTATAAAACAGCAACAAAAAAAAATCTTTATTCTTCCATACCCTTGGTTATCTGCTGATAGCTAGTACAAAATCAGAAGCAACATACCATAATCTCGGAGTTTCAGTCTCTTCAAATAAAACAACAATTTCTGAGTACAATTCATGACATAATATACTGATTATCTTAGTTCACTTTTTATTGCTGTGGTAAAGACCATGATCAAACCAACTTAGTTGGGGAAAGGCTCAGTTGGCTTATATGCCCGAGTCCCAGTTCATCACTGAGGAAAGCCAAGGCAGGAAGGCAAGCAGAGAAGGAACTTGGAAGCAGAAAACAAAGTAGAAAAACAGAGAAACACCCTTACTGGATTGTTCTACAAAACCTGTTCAGCCTACTTTATTATACAACCCAGGACCATACGCACAAGGTTGACACTGCCTACAGTGAGATAGACCATCATTAATCAAGAAAATGCTCCCACAGGCATGCCAATAGAGTAATCTGATAAAGACATTGACTCAATTGAAGCTCTGTCTTCTTAGATAACACTAGCTTGTGCCAAGTTGACAAAAAACTAACCAGAATAATGTTGCTAAGCATAGCATTATTTTCCACATATTTCACTAAAAAGAAAAGAATATAGCATATGGTCTTAAAATAAGAGAAACACACAGTTGACCACTCACCAAAGGTATACAACTAAGTTCTTTTTACTTAAACACTTCTGCATTATATGACAGGAGAGTAAGTTTTCCAAACAAATCAAAGCTATTTAGAAAAGAAATACACCCCCACACACAATTTAAATTAAGAACTCAATATAAAATGTATGAAATTCAGTGAGTGGAGATTCAATGTTAACACATTTGACAGTTGCGAAGTGATTCATCTTATTGCTTTAAACCACAAACACATGAAGGTGTGTAGTTTTAGTTCATCTATTTAGTCAGCAAACATTATCAAGTATTTCTTGTGTTCAATATGTCTTGCCAGATGCAGACAATCAAAGCTGGGTCTTTTGTCCTTCCTTCTTTCCATACCTTACCAGCTATGCTTAGGTTTCAGAAAGGTACTTTTCCAGTACAGTCAGTATCATTCCATTTCGTAGGATTCCTTCTCTTTACCTTCTCCTTGACTCCATTGTGTAATGGAATCCCATATAAATTATCTGTGCTGTTAGACTTTATAAAACTTCAGCATTATGAGTTGTATCATATGGGAAAAACAAGAGTGTAACTATGGAACACACATTCTCATACATCTTTTGACACATTTAACATATAACCTCTCCTTTTTTCTCAATTCCATACTCCTTTTTTCTTACCTGACCTCTCTCATCAACCATAAACAAAACCTCTGTGTTTTATAAACACCATGTTCATTAAATATTTCTCTGTATCTACCTAGGGTCTCCAGACTCTTATTTCCAAAGCTTCCAGCTTTTCTAAGTAATTTACTAAACAGAGATATCTCTAATCCTGTAAGAACCTTAGTGATGAGCACAATTTCTTGCTACAAAGCTAAAAGAAAATGAAAGAGATTTTGATCACTCTCTAAAGAAACAGGCATTTAATTTTTGTACTTTAAAAAGGTAACAGAAAACATATTAATAAATAATGACCTTTATTCTTTTATCTGAGGTGAGAAAAGTAACAGATATATCTTGATCCTTGTGGGCATTTGATCTGCTAGGGTCTTCTGTAGGGAATAATAATTAAAATTAAGTTTCTACAATGCTACTTTATCTATTTCAAAGCACACTGTCATACATGAAAGAAAAATAATTACTATAGACATTACATTACAGAATAGAGTTTTATGATAGGAATTGGGCATGGAGGAAAGCAAAAAGAGTTGGTACAAGATTATCAAATGCCATAAGCAGTGAAGATTTTGTGCTTTCTACATTTTGGTTCTTTATACTGGTCTAAAACACCTTTGAGTGAAACATCATAGTATGATATTTGGAAGGAGGATACTATACAATGAAAGCCAGAAGCAGTGGCCACTGACTCTGTAAACTCTCAGCAGGCAGAGACTGAATGAATGGCAAGCAGAACCTGAGTAGATGCTGATGATAGAGGCCGAACATAGTGCTTGAGTTTAGAAATGAATACTGTAAAGGATGTCTCTCCACTATGATGATTACTTCGATCTAGGAGAGCTTAGAAAGCTTTAAACACAAGGAGTCACTTTCTCTGACTTCACTTATCTGACCAAGGAAAGTAAGAATGCATTTGTCATCAAGAACTTCTCTGATAAAGGGAGACCAAAAGCTGATCCCTTGCCCAAATAGACTTTTTTACAAGCCATAATCATTTGTCTAATGGCCCCTACATGAGAGGTTTTACTTGAATAGGAGGATGGGTTCCATTTACCATACATTTCATCCACTCCCCTTTCCAAGACCTGAACACATGGGAAGGAAATCTACTTTCAGTTTCAACAGTGAGGACCTTTTCAGGCACAGTGTTGAAAGTAGCAATAGACTTCCTGAACATTCAAGTACAGGTCGCCAATTTAGAAGTCTTTTTTCTTATTCTCTTTGATTTCTCCCTGAGGTGAAAGCTAGCTGGCATTACATGAAGACAGCTAAGTGGTCTGAGAAGAGACTTACATGGCAAGGAAAGGAGACTTCTTAGCCAAGGCTGAACTGGGACTTCTTAGCAACTGGCTTGCCAGTTTAATATTCAATTCTTCAGTCTCAGTGAAGCCTTCAGATGACTACAGTTCCTACATATATCCCAACACAAATCACCTGAGACATGGTGAAACAAAAGCACTCTCAATCCCAAACTACAGACCAGGCCCTGCTGTCCACCTGGAGTCCCTACAGCTGCTCCTACTTGGGGATTTTGCCAGGAGCTGCCTCTATTGACATTTTTCCAACTTCTTTGTCTAAAAGAACTTGCAAATGTTTACCAGTGTAAAGGAAAAGCCAAGTTGACAATGGTCCCTGATGGAGTGCCTGGGCAATGTGTGCTTTTCTATAAAAGCAACCATGAAATTAACATTGGGAATTTTCCTGACATATGGCTCATCACCCTGTCTTAGTTGAATCAGCCACTTGTTCATTGACAGCACAAAGGATACCCACTAAAGAGAATGGGAAGTAGGGGCCAGAAGAAACTTGTGCTTATACTAATTTTGTTAAAAATAAATAACACACACACACACACACACACACACACACACACACACATCTCCTTTAGTCTAGAGAAACTGACACTATAACTCCTTCTAGTTAATCTATATTTCTAATTAAACAATAGACTTTATTAGATAAAAGGATATTTTCCAGGGAACCAGAAAATCTCTCATAGTGCAGTGGTTTGCTCAACTAATAACTTCCAGTAATAAATATCATGTTATTGACATAAAAACAACCTTAAAAATTAGCTATAAGTTCAGGCCTTCTACTATAATTAAGGTTGATTCTCTGATTACTATAAGATCTCTTTTCAGACATGATTCCAGAGACATAACATACATTCTAAATTATATCATGATCAACATCATCAGATAGTTAAGAAGGGAACTTGTATCTTTTCAAAGTTATATACAACCTCCATGATGAAGAAAACACCATATTAAGTAAAATATTTATTCATTTCTGTGTACACAGAGACTGCCATTTCAAGATGCTGTTGGCAATGGGTTTATTCACAGAGAATTAAAAAAAAATTAGGCCAAGTAACATTACTTTAACTTAATTCTCCAAAGAATGTCAACTGCTATGCAGTCTTTGAGGCCCAGGCAGGAGGTTATAAGATACCACCATGTGTCAGCTACCTGAGGAAGGGCTCCTATGCTTTTCCAGTGTACAGGAGAATATTTTGGGCTTCCCAAATATTCTTCTCTCTCTCTCTCTCTCTCTCTCTCTCTCTCTCTCTCTCTCTCTCTCTCTCTCTCCCTCTCTCTCTCCCTCCCTCTCTCTCTCCTTCTCTTTCTCATATATATACATATATATGTATGTATATATGTGATATATACATGATATATACATATATATCGTATATACAAATATATTATATATATACATTTTTGTTGTGTGAGTGTATCTGTTGTGTGTCACTCTTGTTGGAACTATAGAAACCATGACTGAATGACTGATACTGCTTTGTCAAGTAAGCTTTTAAAGGTAGATACAAACATCTGTTTTGTTCTGGAGTAAAAGTTCTGGGATCCAGACTCACCTTTCCTTCCATTCATGTTTTGTTTTAAAGTCATACTCCATCTCTCACTGAAGCTCTTGCATGATGCTTTTCATTTACTATCCTTTTCCTCTCATCTCCTGAACATCCTCAAGTCATTGCTGTCTTCAGAGCATCTTCTCTTGTTACACATCAGACATGCTTTGCCCTAGCTCCTACATTTCAAGCTTACAATTCTTGAGAGACCAGGACCCTCTCCAGCTTTTGATTCTATATCACCCAATAAAATCGTAATCCCTTGCAATCTGGTTTTCACCTCCACAACTGCAAAGACTGTGTTTTCAAATATCACTAAATGCCACAGCTGGTCTGAATCCCAATATAAACATCTGTCCTCTTTCGGCTTCCCTAATGCCACGGTATCCTTCTCTCCAGTTCCAAGAAGGCTGTGATCCTACAGTGCTCTCCATCTTCTCTTCTCAAAGTTAATTCTCAAAGTTAATTGCCACCATCCTTCTTCTCACAGCTCTCCTCAGATAATCTCATAGTCTGTGGTGACTAAACAGTTCAGAGAACAGCTAGCTAGCCTTCTTCCTGCAGCCTTACCTACCCCTTTCCAAATCCAAACACACAAAGCCAGCCCATATAGGAATCTCTAGCAAACTTAAGCTTTCAAAAATTTTATCCACATCTCTCTTTACAACCCACCCCCCTCCGCCACCCCAGAGCTCTCAAATAGATGTTCTCCTAACTTTTCTGTTATCTTCTTAATCATGCAGCAGAGACTCATGCAGTTATCATGGACTAGGTCTTAAAACTCATGGAGTTGTTTTCCAATTTTGTTGGAGAGTCTTTATGTGTCTGCTATTACATAGTCACACATGTATGCACACATATATTCCCATAAGCCCTCCAGCATCACATCTAAGATACTCTCTTAATGTGTAATACAGGGATACCATTGATCTGGCTGCTCTTTTTTACTGTTTTGTTGGATGAATTTTCACATATTTATTTACTTATTTTTATTTTTGATTCTGTCATACAATACATCCTAACCCCATTGCCTCCCTTCAGAAAAGAGCAGGCCTCCCAGGGTTACCAATTGAATAGGGCATAACAAGATAGAACAAGACCTGACACAAACCCTTACGTCAAGGCTGAAAGAGGCAACCTAGCAGGAGGAAAGGGGTCCCAAGGTCACTAAAAGGGTCAAAGACCACTCCACTCAAACTATTAGGAGTTCTACAAGAATACCAAGTCAAACAATCTTAAGATATATGTAGGGGACCCAGCACAAACCTATGCAGACCCTATGTCTGCTGTTTCAGTCTCTGTGAGCACCTATCTTGAAGAGAACACCTACGGTGCAGGCACAATTCATAAATGGTGCCTCATGAAACTGAAAAGTTTCTATAAGGCAAACAATGCTATTGATAAGACAAAATGGCAGCTTACAGATTGGAAAAGATTCTCACCAATTCCACATCCAATAGCTAATATTCAAAATATATAAAGAACTCAAGAAACCAGACATCAGTAAAAAAATAATAATAATAATAATAATAATAATCCAATGAAAAATTGGAATACAAATCAAAACTGAGAATTTTCAATAGAGAAATCCAAAATGACTGAGAAACACTTAAAGAAATCTTCAACACCTTTAGCCATCAGGTAAATGCGAATCAAAACTACTTTAAGATTCCATCTTATACCTGTCAGATTGACTAAAGTTAACAACACAAGTGACAGCTCACACTGGTAAAGATGTGGAACAAGGGGAACACTCATCCATTGCTGCTGGGAGTGCAAATTTGTACAGCCACTATTGAAATCAATATGGCAAATCCTTAAGAAATGGGGAATCAATCTACTTGAAGACCTAGTTACACCACTCCTGGGCATATACCCAAAGGATGCTTCATCCTACCACAAGGACACTTGCTCAACTATGTTTATAGTGGCCTTATTCATAATATCCAGAAACTGCAAACAGCCTAGATGCTCCTCTGGGGACTGGAGGATGATGGGAATGGGATCTTTGATTGCCCTTCTTAAAGACATCATCACTTACATAAATTTTCAACCAGTGTCTTGTCTCACCTCATTTGTATGAATTAACATTCTTTTTCTGATGCCTCCTATAGCTTCACGTAGATTGGTCAAGTCCCCTGGACAGGATTTAATCCATCTTGATGACTAATATTAACTGTAAATTTAACTGTATTTAGAATATGATGGAAACATAACACTATGTATGTCTTATAAAGATGTTTCCAGAAAGAGTAATTGAGAAAGACTGTGAGCAGTAACATCCCAAAGGTTGGGTCCCTTTCTATAAAAAAGAGAAAGCAGCTAAGTTCCAACTATCATTCCTCTCTGCTTCCTGACTATGGATGAAATATGACCACGTGCTTGACTTCCTCATCATGATGACCTGCATCTCCACAAGTTGAATCTCAAATCAACCATTCCTGCCTTAGGTAGTTCCTTGTCAGGTCACAGCAAGAAGAAATATATGACTAGTTAAAGCTACCATTTAATTCATTACTCTAATTAGTTCCAACATTTTAAAAGTATAATTAATGGAGGCATTGTTGTTATTGTTTTTTTTATAAAGATTGGTTATCAAAGACACAGCATTAAGAGCACCTGAATGAAAGCTGAAATCAAGAAACTTTTTCTGCTTCTCATGAAACTGCTGAGCACACCTTTGGGAATATAGGGACATTTTAGTAGCCTTGGTTTCCATTATTAATGTGCAAAGATAGAGGTCAAATGCACCATCTTTGAACTGCTGGACCTTCAATAATCCAGGATGAATAAATCACCAGTGTTGGATAAAATGATGGGCAGGAGAGAGACATCCAAATGACTTCACCAGAGCATAAAATGACAGAATATTTTATATCTTAACCTCTTAGATATTCATTATTTATATGAAGGATTTTAATTTACTAAAAGATTTCTTCTTAAAATTGAGTTTCTCAATTTTATCAAAAGCCCAGAGCAATCAATTAAACAAGGACAAAAATATATTCATGCCTTGAGTTTTGAGGATGCCCAATTCTCTTAGTCACTGACTGAACTAAACAGTTGTCATTGACTTTGCTGACTCTGAAACTCTCTTAAGCCATAGTACATTTTAATGCATTTAATCTGGTTTTTCTATTGTTTGCCATTATCTCTATGTTTCAACAGTATATCAATAATCAGAATATATGTTATTATTTTATTCTCCATTCATCTATAACATTCTTCAACCAATAGAGTGTGCTCATTAACATTACTAATGTTGAGTTTGCTTTTATCAGGAGATAGGAAATTGCACCTACTCCAGATTCCATTGTTAATCACTGTGTTCCCAATTATCCATCACTGTGATAAAATAACTGAGAAAAGGATGAAGGATTTGTTTTGATTTGGGGCATCAGAGGTGTTTGTACACAGGCTACATTGTGCTTTGAGCTTGGAATAAGGCAAAACAATATCGTGACAGGAGAGAAGTGGAGAAAAACTGCTTATTTTGTGGTAGGCATGAAGCAAAGTGAAGGCAGGAGAGGTGGGGATCAGGATATATCCTTCTAAGACAGGGCTCTAATAGTATACTTCCTCTAACTGGGACTAAACTCCTAATTGTTAATTCACCTATGAACTCATGAGTGAACAAATCCATTGATTAAAGCAGTAAAGTCATGATCCAATCACTTTTCAGTGGGAAACAAGCCTTAAACACACAGCTTTGTTTGAAAGGCACTTTCAGCCAAACAACAGTCACCATAGCCATAAGATCATTCATTTCTAATTATTTATTAATTTCTAACATCTGTTCCAGTGAAACTATTGGAAGACCATAGCAATATGCTGAAGGATCTACTAGGGACATCATGTTGGAGAGTGTAATAAGGATATATTGCTAAGGCCGATGTTCAGATTCAAAGCTAAACAGACATAATGATCCATCCTTAGGAGAAACAGAATAAAATCCCAGGAGAAGAAAGTATTGCAAAGGTGGATCACCATATGAGATTGTGGAATGTAAGCAGGCTGGTAGCATTGGACTTTAACAGTACGTCCCTGGGGAAGAGAAGGCAGAAATACAGAATGTTCAGGACCTGCTTGAGCTACAGAGGGAGATCAAAGCTAACTTAAGCCATTTAGTGAGAAATTGTCTCAAAAGGAATGCTTAACAATCTCAGTGGGAGTGTGCTTACCTATCGTGTGTGACAACCTATGTTCAATCCCCAACACCCACCCCCAAACCATAACCTCAAAACTTAAGGAGATCTAGATGAACATAGATAACATAAAGAATTTTTCACACAAATGGTCAGTATTTAATGTTTGTGCTAAAACACATACTCATGTCTGAAAAGAAAGATGTTGAGCCCAAATGTCATTCTGTTCAATCTTTGCTATGTTTTTGTAATTATTGCTATTAATGGATTAAGCACTCTTTGATTTTAACAATACAATTCTATCACGTCATAATTTCTGTTCTAAATATATGTATTTGCTCAAGAAAAAGCATATTTATTTAAAGTAAGATGAGCAACTACTTTAACTGGGTCAGTTTAATAGATGGACAGAATGAATAGGCATGTATACAGATTAGGATAATTACAAATGATGTTACAAATTTATACCAACTGTTATTTTTTCAGAATTTGTTTTGATTTTTATCTCTCTCTCTCTCTCTCTCTCTCTCTCTCTCTTTCTCTGTGTATGTGATATATATATATATATATATATATATATATATAGAGAGAGAGAGAGAGAGAGAGAGAGAAAGAGAGAGAGAGAAACAGAGAAAAAGGGGACAGAGAGAGAAATAGAGAGACAGAGAGAGACAGAGAAACAGAGAAAGAGGAGACAGAGAGAGAGAAAGAGAGAAATAGAGACAGAGAGAGACAAGAGATGTCTGTATTGACTACTCAGTAAGGCTAAAAGAGGCAATTAGATCCCTGAAACTGGAGATACGAGCTGATGCGACACGGGTGATGAGCACCAAACTCAAGTCCTCTGGAAATACAACAAGCATTCTTGCCTGCTGAGCCCCCTCCAAGCCCTATATACTAACCATCTTGGATCTCAAATGACATCGACAAAAGTGCTATGGCTTGGCAGCAGCCAAACCATCCACTTACTTTATAGTCAATCCCTTATTTACTATAACTGGCACTAAAGTTTCTAAAGGTTTGTAAACAAATTAAACTCTGCATATCATTATTTAACTTAATTTTTTTAAAGTCTAATTGCCTCATGGGGGGTTGGAATCAATTTTTCACTCTGCTCAAGTTAAATTAACTGTGCTTGACTGGTTATATTTTCAGAAAAGCAAAACAAAGTTGAAAATTGTTGCTGTGGTGACACGAAAGCCTCTTAATTTGTTTTGTCAGAGCTTTCAACATTGTGCTACAAGAAAGAAGTGTGGTAATTATCCTACATTTCGCTAGCAATTATTGCTTGTTTCCTGTACAATTCTGATTCAATAGAGGGTACTGCAAAAATACCAATTTAAAATAAATTTTAAAAATAGGAAAAGCCAAACAACTCAAGGCTTTCTATTAAATAAAACATACATTCTTACTATTTGTTCAAACTACACTATTTTAAATTAATATTATTCATACATATGATAATGTACTGTTTCTTAAAAGTTTATATGAAGCTTATGTAGTCTACATCTTACATCATCCACCTATGACTCCTGATACGTATTTTTGTTTTTGTTTCTCTTATTTTTGAGACATAATACAATTATATCATTCCTCCCTTAACTATCCTCCCTCCAAGCCTTTCCATTTAAGCCTCCTTGCTCATTTTTAAACACATAGCCTCTTTTTTCATTAATTGCTGTTACCTGCATATATGTATTTGTGTATACATGTATATTCCTAAGTGTAACCTGTTTAATGTATATAATGTTACTTGTACATATGTTTTCAGGATTGACCATTTGGTATTTGATAACTAGTTGGTTAGTGTGTTCTTCCCCAGGGAAAACTATCCCTCCCACTCTCAGAGTTCAACTGCGTGCGGTTCTTTGTTGAGGCCTCCTGGACTTTCTGCCATCTACTTTGGCATGTCTAGATTTCAAAGAGAAGACAATACAAAACAATGAAAACTGTACTTCTAAAAACCATTTTTGCTTTATCTTATTTATAATTGTCAAGCAATAATCATGTGTATTGTATCATGTTACAATGTATGTATGCATTAGTGAGTGATTAAACTAACTTGAGAGCAACTATTTTGCATTTTTACAGTGAAACTATATAAAATCCAGTCCTCCTTTTCTACGATGATGATGAGAGGTTTATTGTCTATGTAACCCATGTTACTTTAAAATTTTGATTACTGTGTGTTCACTGTGCATAGTAAATGATTCATAATATTTTTATTCAATGTACTTTGACCATATTCACCTCCCAAAGCCTCTCCTGTACCAACTCTACCAATCCCTTTTCTTCACAAAATTCCCTCTTCTTGAGTATGCCTTACTTTGATTAATTTGAATATTTTTATTTCTGCTCATTTTCCTGCATATGGCATATCATTCTTCTCTATGGCCAGATAAAACCAATGTATTTTGATCTATGCTCCTCCATCATTCTTCATTCATATTTTTCTCAACATCTTTAAAAATTATGAATATGATAAAAATATTTTGAAAATCAAAAGTTGTCCTATGTTTTTATTTCACTAACAAAGACAAAGCTATGTGTTGATTTTAATTCAATTTTCTAAAAATAGTTATTGAGCTTAGGACTGGGATATGGAATTAAAAGTTAGAGTCCCATCTTCCAACAGTGTAGTTTCAGTAAAGACAATATATTGCATTATATAAATCATGACAATATAAAGATATATGCTATAGTAAGCATAGGTCAGAGACTTTAGAACTATAGAGTATGGGTATATCCACCTCAGGACTGAGGACAGTCTTGGTATATTCCTCTTTGAAAGGTCAACATTTAGGCACAATTTGAAATATTTGTAGTAGTCAATCAACCAAAGACAAATATTTCTGAGATATTATGCCAGAAGGACAAAGGAAAAGGTGCAGATACGTGCACACTTGTTCCAGTAAGCACCTGTGGTCTTTCTTTACAAAGAGAACATGGAGGCCAGGTGAGCAGATACAAAACACCAGGCTTCAGGGCTTAAACTTGACCTATGAATGGACATTAGTGTTCACATAAAATCTTACTTCTAATATCTGAAAATTCACTTCCTGAAGAGAATCTTAAGCAGTTAGATTAAACTATATTATTATATTACATTATATTAAACTATATTATAACAAATATATGATATGTTCAAGTATCTTATAAAGGAAGAAATAATGAGAACAAGGTGAATGCCACATAAAGGAGAGGGGTAAGCGCTGTGTTGGTTCTGTATGTCTAACTAGACTGACTTTTCTGATTCATAGCTTCTGATATAGATAAAAGCCTGATGTGTGCTTTGCCTTCTAATTAACAGTCAATTACTCCAAATCCTGCCATTCTCCACTGGCTCTTTAGGATAGAGGCTACATTATTAATGTTACCTATTTGTCTCAGCACCATGGTGCGATCAAAGAATACTAGAAAAAACTTCAAAAGGCATCTTTGCTTGAACTTTCATCAAGGAGCATCAGAAAGAGCAGTGACATCACATTCCAAAGAAAGAAAAGAAAAGGTCAAGTATACTCAGTGAAATAAAAGCATAATGGAGCATAACTTTTTAATACACAAAACAATCTTCTGACTACAATGCTGTTAAAGTGCTTCTCTCTAGAATGTTTCTTTAACATAAATGACAGGGAGAGACACAGTATCTCCAGTTTTATTCATTTACCAGCACAGCAGAAAGAATCAACTTTAAGTACCTTCTGAATTGGTACAATTACAACACCAAATTTGTTCCTATTTAGTCTCTATTGCTGAAGAAGCTGCAGCATGTGATGTAAGACGTAATGAGAAGGCAAGGCTTGGGACTTCCCTGCCTCACCTAAAATTGAAATATCAACAATATAATATATTAAATCACCCACTTTTTTTTTTTACTACAATCATGCAGAGCGAGGAAAACATCCATAGATTTACCCATTCTAGTCTAACAGAATTGCTGGAAATTTATTAGTTTCCCCAAATTCACAGACGTCTAACTTTCAACATACCTATAACCTAAAAGAGTGATCCAAAATAAATTCTATTAGCAATTTCTCTAGAGGAAAATGTCTATATATATGTGTGTATGTATAGGTATATGTATTTCAATGCCTTTGACTTTTAAGCAAAATTAATAACAATATACTATGGAATTTATAATTATAGAATTCAATGGTGTGTATGTGTGTGTGTGTGTGTATGTTTGTGCAGGTAAAGAAACAGAAACAGAGTGACAGAGACAGACAGACAGACAGAGGTTCAAAGAAATACAAATGATTTATAACTAGTATCATTTAAAGATAACCAATGTATGTTTGGATATGAAAACGGCCCAACATTTTGAAGACATAATAAAATAATGTTAAAATTTTTGTGAAAATCATAAACTAATTAACAAATAAAATTTAAAAGCTCGAGAAAGCCTACTACCAACCAGAAGTGAGAGGGAAAAGGAAGGAAAAATTGGAAGACAAGAGGAGGAGAAGGCCATCATTACCACCCTACCCCCACCAGCACATTCCCCTCCACCAGCATGATAACCAGCATCACTACCATGACAATCACCACCACTACCATGACAGCCAACAACAACACCATGACAACTACCACTACCACAGGCTGGCATATAAATATCACAGTTCTCAAAACCAGTGTTAGATAAAATGTCTGAAAAGCAAACACGAAAGGAAGGACATTATACAAAGTGAAGTAAACAACGTAAAGCTGAAGGCATTAGTTCATCATTTAAAGGCATTGAAAGAACTAAAAATTATCAGCTTCAAATTCCTCAATGTGTGAAATACTTTTGGAACATAAACAGAAATTTAAGATGCATACAAGTTGAAAGTGTTCATTGCTACCTGAGAATGACAACTGCTAATGAGAATCTCTGTACAGAAGGGAAATAATTCAGAATTTGGGCTTGCACAAAGGAATCAAGCAGATCACAAATTCCACCACGCATAATTATTGTTTTCTCTCTGCCCGCAGAGTCTCACTTTCCTCCCAGGTAGATGGCTGAGCTACAGACTGCCAGCTCAGTCCCCAGGAAGGAAGGCACACAGCCTGGAGTTGATGTACCCAGATGGGTCCCAGATCACAGAACTAAGAGCTGACCAGAGAAAATCAGAAACTCTGGAGAGGCTCTCAGAGGAGCATATCTCTCATTTATTAATGCAAGGGTTGTTACATTTATAGGGTACAGGCAGTGGAAGGTGTTTGGTACCTAGGGAGGAAGCCACTGGTTAAGACAAAGATACTGGAGTAGCCCAATTTGCATGTGGAGCTCAAGTCTAAGCATCAAGGTCCTGCAAGGGCACCCTCTGCAAAGGTGTGAAGGCACAGGGCAGATAAGCACCAACCAAGCCACATTCCTTTGCTAATGACCTTCTTTGAAGCAGGCAGTATATATAATATACAGCTGGGTTCTGGCCAGGGCTAAGAGAAGTGGTGAGCAACTGAACTCCTACAGTTCTCAGGGTGAGAAAATCCGGGGTTTAAAGCACACTTTGACACACTCTAGCTTTAGAACAGCCCCACACATAATTATAAAATATTTATTCTAATATTGACATTCACTATTTGAATTTTTTTCTAATATAATTAATTCAAAGAAAAGTAAATAAATAATATTCTGGGGTTTCTATTATAGAATTTGAATATAAGATGATGGTAACACGAAAGTTAATAGACAAAATGAAAATATATTTTAAGGACTGCAAACCATATATGAAATAGTATATGAAATAGCTGAATTGTCTCCGAAATGCTAGGTTATTTGAACCTGTAGTCTCCAGTTGGTGATGTTGTTTGAGAAGGTTTAGGAAGTATGGTAGTCACTTGAGGTGGGTTTTGGGAGGTAGTAGCATTGCCTCCACCTCCAATTTGCTTTGTTTCATGTTTGTAGTTGAAGACGTGATCTCTCTGTTTCCTGTGTCTGGTGCTGTACCTGTCACTTATTTGCTACATGCAATGCCTCCCTGAAATGATAGAGTCTCATGCCTCTGGAACGATAGGTCCAAATAAACTTTCTTCCACAAGCTGCTTCTGGTCATGGGGTTTTATCACAGCAACATAAAAGTACCTGACACAATATGTAAGGGCAGATAGCCAAATAAACTATAGATACTAAAGCATCAGAGAAAGAAATGTGACATTTACTAGCATATTAGTACCTATTTCACTGTAACACAGATGCTATAAATGTCAACATGCATAAGGCTATATTTTAAAAGTTACTAAATATATTCCTAGGAAGATATAGAAATTTTTTAAGGATCTAAGGATAGAACCTTTAAAAATAGGTGATACAATTAATTTGATATTTATTCTTAGAGGTTCCTAGAAGAATATTGGTTAAGTGAGAATGAGGAGGGTGGGGAGAGTCTTCACTCAGACTCTGAAGGATCTTGAAGTAAATACCCCAGACCCTGAGGAAGTAGTAATATAGGCACAGCTATACATTTTATTTGAATCTGACTTTAAAATCTGACTTGATATTTTTATTTTCCTTAACAATGACATAAATTGAAACAGGTTAAATCTGTTACATAACTCAAGGAAAAATGAGAGAAAAACAGAAAAATGAAAGAAAAGACTTTTAAGGTAGACATGAAAGCGTTGAAAGAGAAAAGAAGAGAAGGAATATATTATGTGTGAGAGAAGGAAGATTAAACAGAAGAAGCTGAGGGTTGCTGGTATCCATGGTAACATAGATGACCATAGACTATAGACCCATTTTCTCTTAACTTCTCTGCAAAATATGGGATATGAAACAAAGAGACCCTGAGAAGGTGGAGATTATTCATCTCCACCTCTGACCTTTGCTTGTAAAATTTCCTCCTCTAGAATGTGGGCTGGATTTAGTGTGTTCTATCTCAGCAACAGGAGGGGCCAGATGTGAATGGATAACACTTCCAAGTTTCATGGTCTTCGTTTCCCATCCTCAGGACCTACCTTTGGTCATCATTCATGACTCTCTCTCTCTCTCTTTCTCTCTCTCTCTCTCGCTCTCTCTCTCTCTCTCTGTGTGTGTGTGTGTGTGAGAGAGAGAGAGAGAGAGAAAACATATGGAAATGTTGGAAATGTCATTTGCATTATTTTGGGTGACAGTGTAACAGTAGCAACACAGCTGAATTTGAAGTCACATTTAGACTCCAGAATTTGATTACTTTAATCTCTCTTCAGCTACAGCTGTACGAAGTATCTCAATATGCAAATATGTATTATATTGCATTAAATTTTTTATTACTCCTATGCGTTAGAGTATACATAATAGATCCTCAGTTAAAAATTCTGTCTCTTTTTCTCTATTACTTGCCCAGGAATAATCAAGCTGTCATATTTTGAGTAATACTATACACAGGTCAACTGAATAAAAACTGAAGTTATAAGTCAGCAGTCCTGAGACACTGGGGCCAGTGGATGATGTATATGTACATCATTGCATTTTGAGGTAACTGAATTCCTGGCCTGCTTTAGTCCTCTGAAATCAAATTAAAAGACAATAGCCTATCTGCATGGAAAAATGTAAATGCAATAAAACCGTTCTAACAATAATACAAGGAGAAGTAAAAAGGAATAATGTAATGTAATATAATGTGCATCTCAATGTGTGAATACTCTTGCATAACTATACTTGAAGACAGATGGAAGTAATCACATACTTGAGCTCCAGGGGAGTCAGAGCAGTTGTATTGATGTAATTTTGCCTTCTCAGATACTGAGAGCAACATTTCCCTCTGATTTTCCAAAATGACAAACAATCCTTAAACAACAAGGCAAAGTACCAAGCATTCCTGACACACATAGTAGCTATATCCTTTGAGAAGAGTTACAGCACTGACTCGAGTATCTTAAATTTGCATGGTATATAGGTCATTATCTGTTCATTTCATTCCAGACTTTCAAAGTAGGCATAAGAAGGTAATTATTATGAAAATAGGGCATTAAGTCTGATAGAAGTGGTCTCATATCTAAAAAATTATTATAAAAAGAAGACATTAAGTCTAATAAGACTGAGCACTGGTCTGGATAGAAATAAAATCTTGAGTAAGCACTGAAACAGCTTTGTGGGTACTAAAAAAATCAATTCAATAATTCACTGCTGAAAATGGGAAAAACATAGCTGTCTACACTCCGAGGCAGTCCTGACCAGCGATCTATAGTTTCTCTGAACACTGTAACCTTTCACCTTGCAAGGTATCGCTTCTCTGCAATCTTTAACACTAATGTCATTCCATAGCTTTATTACTTTCTAATTAATCAATCTCTGCTTTTTCTTATAATAAATTTTAGTTCTGTCTTTTCCCTGTGTGTGTCTACAGATAGAAAATTTAGCAATTCACAGCCAAGCTAGCAAGTATCTGACAACATTAACCCTTGAGATGTTCTGGAAGATCCTAATGTGGTCCACGGGTGGAGCATTAATTTTATGTATGAATATATAGCAATGCGCTTGGATTAAAGTCTTCATAACTGCATCGGCTTTGATACAGTGTGTAAACAGAACAATAATGCATGCATTACTCATTTAATTTTTAATTTATGATTTTTTTTATGGCTAGAGTTACTATACATCATTGAGCAATTAAACTATGTAAATGTCTTTTGGTTATTTTATAGGCATTAGCAATAAAAAAGTAGTAAGTTGGGCATGATCATTCATGCCTATAATCCCAGCACTTAGAAAGTAGAGACAGAAGGATGAGGAGTTCAAGGTCATTCTCAGCTAACAAAAAATAAAAGCCATTCTGAGCTACCTTAGGCACTGTCTTAAAAAAAAAAGACACACAAAAAAATAAAGAAAAGCTATTATCTATACAATTGCGATGACAGTAAAACTAACCCTGAGAAGAATTTCACCTGTATCAGCACAGTAAGAAAACACGGATGAAGGGGAAATGAGGGCGAGCAGGGGAGGATGACGACTTGATGATTTTCAGCAGGACGATAGTTCTGTGTAGTGAAAACTCCCCTGGCTTATTTTCAAAAAAGCCTCTTAGACTTTTCAGAACCACATTGTATGGATGGAACATTCCACAACTCAAATATGTAAAACCTTCATCCTACATTCCGAGACAGAAAAACCCAAGCCATCTCTCCTTCACATTGTTGGCTTTCCATAGAAGAGAAGAGTGCATTGTGCTTTGTTTTCACTTCTGAGCTACTTGTTTTGCCTACAGCTCCTTCTAAAGATGAAGTCACCAAGCCCACCTTCCTGCCTTGTGCCGAACAGTCACTTTCATATTTCAGCATAGTATTCTTGCAAGTCCTGTGAGCTTCCCTCACAGCTGAGGCTGCAAAGCTAGACTAGAACAAATCTCAGTAATTCATTAGCACATGCTTAACTGCGCACTTATCTCACCCTCTAGAGCAGCAGCGAGCACTCTCTCAGGCCCAAAGTCTATTCCTTTCTGTTCCAATTTTGTTGTTTCACCAACGCATCCTTAATATATCATATGTCAGAGAGAATCAATAAAACACTAAACTAAATTGACTAATAATCATGTTATTTTTAAACTTCTTAACAAACCATTATTCAAAGGTATTCAAAGGGACTATTATATAACTTTGCTGTTAACCAAATCTGGTGAATATCTAAGTACTGTACATGTTGCCAACATGTTGTATTTATAATAACTCTAAAGTAGAGAATAAAATCTCAGTTTTGCAGAAAACTAAGTCAAATTGTGAAGCTAGTAAAATGAGAGTTTCTAGGGCTGAATTTTGTCTTTGTCTATGTTTCTTTCTCTTGTCTCTTCACCTACCTGTGGTAATAGGCAATGCCCTTGAAGATAATGTTACTGTACTTCTTCTCAAATGTCTGTTAGCCAGGCATTTCCTAAACTAGCTGAGTGGCATCTGAAAATCACACTCAGATGACACTCCGCTCCCGAAGAGGGAAAGGCATCTCACTGAATCTATGCAAATCTTCTGACAAAAGGTTTCACTTCTCCAAAATATAATAAAATGATACCTCTGTCATTGCATTCATGGATGCCCTCTCATTTTGCATTGATTCATCACTGCTGGAAATCTGATGTTTCCAGTATCCCAACGGTGTGCATAGAGAGCTATGCCCTTCCCTCCTGAACAAAATCACCCCATCAGGATTACTATCCTTAAGGAAAACTGACTCCACCCCCTAGCAGCTATCAACTGTCCTTAGCTTCTATAGCTATGCACGTACTAACTCAGCCATTCTCTACTTGGTGCCTCGGGAATCTCATTTCAAATGCACTATTCATGCCCAGACTTTTCTCCAGTGTCTGAGTGTGGGAAACTTCAAAGCACAGTCTCAATGATTCCATGGATTCTTCACACACTAAATTCTATACCAGGCTTGGGTAAACAGTTGGGATTAGGTCACTGAGAGTCAAAGAAAGAAGCAAGTATTAATAGCTGTGGAGGACTCCATCATTTCCTGGATGCTTTCTGGATGCTTCTAGCATTTTCAGGACCTGTTCATGGCTCACTGCCATAATGGTATTCACTAAGAGGTAAAGGCAAATTGCTCCTGATTTTACCGACATAGTCTAGCTTTAACATTAAGAGGATACCTGTGGAGACTTGCATCTCATGACTGACTTTGAGAGCTTCCCACAATGTCTGGATTTTATAATACTAACCTGAAATCACACCCATATCAATTTATTCAGTTTATAGACTTCATCACTAAACATGATATTTTGTTCACATTTACAGCATCAAGGTTTCCAGGCTGCTTTATATTCAACCATTTCATTAGCATCCATCTTTCTTGAACATTATTATTGATTTCTAAGTAAGCAATTCTGCCTTTCAGCATAGCGTATAGATCAGCTAGAGAAATAAACTCAGAAGCAACATTCATGGTCCATTCATTTTAATTTTCCACTGAGGTTTGGGAAACTCAACCATTATCCAATTAATTTCATCTCATGAGTAGCTTGCATGGTTTACAAAACAGGCTTTTTTGAGGTAGACATTAGACAAACAAACATGTTAAGATATATTAGTAAAGAAGGAAATAGCAAGATGGATCTAGAAGAAAATTTTTGTGTTAAGGGGTTTGGGGATGGAAGCGTGGGACCAGTAAAAAAATTGGGACAAAAAATAATTTAATGAGGTTTGAGTTGTTGATTTGATTCCTTCAGTGAGGCATGTCAGAGCACCTGATTTGAGGAATTGACTCAGTGCTTTGCCCAAATGTTATTTGTTAAGCTAATTAACGAATGACAAGAAAATATATCTGTTACATTCTTTCCTATTTTAGAAGGTGTGCTTGTTGAACTTGAAGCTTGGGGGGAGGGAACTCACTGACTTCCCTATGTGATTCCTGAACTAGTTTCAATATCTAACATAACTCCGTCTACTCTGAAAAGCAAGTGGTCCTATTAAATTCAGTGAAAGATTTCCAGTGGGAAAAGCAGCCCTGAGTGCAGAAATTGTCAACTCAATGACTGCCTTTAACAAGGTCTAGCACATTTGAGCACTAAATGGAATATCTCCAATAAAATTAAACTCACTGGGCCCCTTAGCAATTGTCCACAATGATTTTCATTGCCCTGTTGTTGATTTCATGGCCCATTCCATCTTCACTTGGCTTTTAACCTTTTTGATCTGTTTACTGGTATCTGGAAATAGAGTCACCTGGATTTTTCAATACTCACTAACTCATGAGATGTGTGCTAAAACAGAAGAAACTGCCATTTGCAGTTAGTTGCTGATAGCTAATGAAGAAAGGAAAACAGTACCAGAACATTTGTATTTGAGGTTTTAAATTCAAGTTTGTGGATGTCCTGGGTACTGCAATATTTGAATAGGTTTACCCAGTCCACAATAGTCTCACAGCAATAAGGAAGCAGAATCACTGGAAAACATTATAATTTTGTTTTTATCACTGCTGCATTTTCTTTCTGTTATTTAATGCAATTACTACAATTTTTTGGAGTTTCTCCATAACCTCAACAACAAAGTCAGTCTCTCAGTGTCTCTCCTGAGTTTGTAGAGCTATGAGCAGAACATATTTTACGGTAAAGCATCTAAATACATGGCAGAAAGACATGTCAACATGAGCTCAGGGATGAGCATGTAATATGTATTTAATATGCAACTTTAATTTAATTAAGTTAATTTATTTGAACTTCTGTCTTACAGTTTTGCATTTTTGACTAAGTTCTTTGACTTGAAGGATAATAACTTACAATAATCTACAGATTTCAATCCAACAAGATTATTTTTAGGTGCTTATTTCTCCTTGGAGAAAGAATTGTTTGACAGTCTCATAGTTATATGGAGCCAATTTGCATACCAGCTATTTGATCTCTTTCTTTTTTTAAGCAATGCCATTTAGAAATAAGTCTTTTCTTGTTTACTCACAAGAAAAAGATCATTCGGAGTAATGATTCAAGTGTAAACAATAGGGGAGTGATTTGAATGTTTTACGTGAGTTGCCCATTATTAATGAGTTATGCAGCATAAAAATAATTATGATGCAAAGCCAGTTTTCTGTCCATATATCTGTCTGCCACTGCTCATCATTATCATCAGTCACTTGGATGAAGCAAAGGATAGTGCAGCCTTTGTACTTTCTGTTTTCAGTCAGTGTACCTCTTGTGAAGACCAAGAAATTATTCTTAGGCAGAATTGTGGAACACTTTCCTTTGACATTCACACTGATCACTACATCTGATAATCATCAAACATGATATATAATTCCCATCTGCTATGTTTTTGAATGCATACTCTTCCACAGAAGAAGTGAATGTAAAGCAATAGGAACTCAGCATTAAAATGGTAGTAGGGTAATATTCATGCTGTATTTTGTTTGACATTGATGGTTGGCATCATTTGTATAAATTACAATGCTTAGAAGAATCCAGAAGAAGGGTTAAGGCAGGAGGAAGCAACTGGACATCTTTTCATGAGCCTGTAACTCATTACCACCATAGTCTACTGCTATCAAGACTTGTTATCTAGCCCAGGGTACTTGATCCTGGTTTTGTTGTTGAGTGTGGGCAATAGTGCGTTTATATTTCAGGGAAAGTGGGTCTCTCATTTACTTCTGTTTTCTACAGAGTTGATCCTACTACCAGCAAACTGTATGTCCAGCAGCTGCTTCTGTTGTGTCTCCAGAAATGTGCATCTTGCCCTCCTCACAGGACTTGGATATCACTTTGTTCTGTTCTAATTCTGCTGTGGAACTGTGTCAGGCACTGTACTTCATACTTATCCAAGCTGCCGGTTGACAGGCTTATTGATGACATCTTTTGTTCAAGGGAAGCTATGACTTTTCCCCCAATGGTTCATTTCCTTAAAAACTATCTGTTTAAGTCTGCTGATCAAGAGATGTTGAATCCAAATGGAGTGTCTATGGTGGTCAATCAAGTCTTCTTTCTATAGGAGAAACTGGCCACCGTAAGCTTTGCAAGCCGAGTATAGAATCAGCAAGTGAGTGAAGCTTCAAAAAGTATCTTCATTTTATAGCAAACCAGATGATGCAGACATAACTACTGGTTCTGAGGACCAGTTTCATCCTGTGATGATTGTGTGACCCTGACAAATAGATCTAAGATGCCTTAACCTTAATGTTTTTCATAAAATGAGAAAAATAATGGCATTTACCTCATCAGACTAAGCTGTAAAATGCCAACTTCTATATAAAATTGCACTCACAAAAACGACAGCAACAATGTACCATTGTGGTCACTAAGAAGCACAGGATATCTTTGGCCATCAGCTCCCTACTATGTGCCACAGTGACACCTATACAGCTACCCAGTGCATGGCTTCTGGTAGGACTGACTACGTGAGACAAAATATAAACAGCAGACTGTTCACAAATAATGCTTTGCTCTGAAGTACAAAAGCAATATCAAAGGGGTCTGGGCCTTTCAAGGGAGTGTCTGCAGATGCAAAAGTCTCCATAGAGATGACTAACTCACAGTCAACAATTGACCAGTACCTAACTCAAACTTTTCACTTGTAACCCTGAGGCAGAAGGCTGGACTGTTCACACTGGCTTTGGAGGAGGTCTGTTTCACATAGATGCACTTTTCTCACATGTTAAGCCTTTGGAGAAGCTAGTCACTTGTACTTACTCCTACTTATTTCTGAGTCAGAGGCATTTGAGGAAAGATACACATTGGAATGACATGTTTTTATTAGAATTTCACACATTCCACTTTAATGATGTGCCTTCAAGCTCCTTGCCTGCCTTCATAGTCTTTAGAAAATCTATACTCCTACATACTTCTAGAAGTACAAACCTTTGTCATCCTTCATGGTTCGCAGCCCAGGTCTTCACCTTCATAGAGTTCCTCTCAGTTCCTGCAGCACTCCAGTTGATGCATGCTATCCCTCCTTCACCCTCCCACAGCATTTGATCTGCTCGTGCATCACAATAAATGACACTTTGACTTCATGGGCCACTGATTCACGTACTTGCCCTAACTCCCTTATCATTTATTATTGGATGACAAGTTTTCCTTTTCAAGTTATATTAAATTTTAAGCATCCATATTTTAATAATATGTTTTGAATGTTATAGAGGCTCAATAAATGTTTGTCATTTGCATGCCTTATCACCATCTACCTTTGAGGCTTCACTTTCTATTCCAAACAAATAATTCAAATTAAAAAAAACAAAAAACATTTGCGGTAGGGTCTTATGTAGCTCTGGGTAGCACTGAACTTACTACAAAGCTGAGGATGATCTTGAAGGGCCTAACCCTCCATTCAAGTGCTAATAACGCAGACATGAGTCACCTTACAGGACAAATTCTCTTGTTTTCTCAATGTAGAACTTCTGCCACAGTAGCAAACAAAAGTTTTTCATGGTGAATAAATAGGTGACTCATACAGGCATGTTACCTACAAGAATCCACCAGTTGGAGGAAGCCTCACATAGGTGGTGAGAGTGGAATCAGAAGCACCTCTGTGACCTCTCCTGACAGACCTCTCTGAAATGAGAGGACCAGGTAAAGGCAGGAATATCTGGAAATCATGTGACAGCACTAAATCCTGACACCTGATCAAAATGCCTTTTCCTTCATTCAACAAGATTTTATCTCTCTCCCATGTTCATTAGGCATTTACTTTCTTAATGAACTTTAATTTGAGTGCATATTAACTACTGAAACTTTAAAGGAAAGTAATTATTTGAAATCATATTAAATTTTACTTGTTTTAAGATACACCATAAAAGTTTACGAGCCAGTGCTTCTCTCAAATTACATGTGTGCGATGCTCACAAAGTCAGACGTAATCACTGGCACTTAGTATACATCAGGTCTTTCAAAAATTACAAACACCCATGGCACAGCAAACATGACAAAAACGTACAATAAATTGGAAATATGCTGTAACATTTCGAAAATCTGTTTATTCCATTAACTGAATCATATGTATAACTGAGAATTGAAAAGAAATATGTTTTCTCAGAAACATCCTTGACTGTTACAATAATTTACAGCATAAACTCCTGACTAGTCCACTTTTTGTGCATCCCTATCATCTCTATCAACTCGTAACAGACATAAATGTTTTAAGACACATGGTCGGCCATAATACTGAAGTCAAAATTCTAAGTACTCGCATAGGGGGAAAAACTGGCCATGAGATACAGAAATGCAGGTCATGCTGAGTGGATCTCTGATTGGTCTATATGTTAGAGTCATATGGGGAATTTCAACTATTCTGATGCTTGTACACATCCTGACTTAATCAACCTGTGTTGGGCCTCAAGAAAGCATATCCTCTATAGATCCTCAGAAGATACAAACATGCAGCCAATATGTTACACTAGTGTGCTAAATGCCAGTTCATCAGCCTAAGAAGGCAACAGCTCTCACTGTATTATGGATTATGCACAGCACAACTTTAGTTAGCCACGTACATTTTTGTTTGTTTGTTTCAGAAGAAAATTACAAGTCCACCATATTTTATAAATTCTCAAGATTTTAACCCCTTTTCACTAAAGAAAAGAATTCATGTGCTATTTGTCCAATTTAATGAAGTTGCTTAATGAACGTTTATAAAACACCCATGAATCCATGTTCCTGAGACACAGCAGTGCATTATTACATACAGACCATTTGTTCATCATTCACTCACTCCTTTATCAGCATTTGATGTGCATTCATTCTACATAAGGCTATGATCCCAGGTACGAGAAAGATAAGAATGAAAGACAGCATTCCTGTCAGCGATATTCTCCACTGATCAGAAGGACAGACCAGCATGCAGCTGACTCAGTGAGAGAACTGTGAAATCTCCAGAAGCAAAGATTAAAAAGTGACCATTTACCTTTGAAGATAAGTGGAAGGTCAGTGATCCAAGCTTTGCTGCAGAAAGGCCACTCACCCCATGCCAGAAAATCAGATGATAGGACTTGTCTGCTGATTTAGGAAAATGGCAATGGCAATGATCAGGTATGAGAGCAGACACACAAACAGATTTTTGAAGGCATAATAGGCAGTTGAGGATATGGGATGCCAGATGTTTAGGAGAGATGGAACATGATAAAAAATGGGGAAGTTTTATATATATGTTGAATACTGGTACAAAACACATTTTCACAGAAGGAAGGAATTCTGATGTTTTGCAATAAAAAGGTAAAAAGGGGTGGTTATAATAATCACCAGGATTGTGTCTTATGCCTATAATCTTTGCATCTTAGTGGATGATGTAGGAAGACTTCCATGCATCAAGTCCAGCATGGGAAACATAGTGAGTTCTAGGACAGCCTGGGCTATAAAATGAGACACATTCTAAAAGTTACTTATAATATAATAGTGTATATGTTATGGAGAAGTAGCAGAGAAGAGCTCAAAGTCTTCAAGAATAAATGATAGAGAAAAATGTTGCTAACCACTCTAATTTAGCCAGTATATGCTGGATACAAATTTTGAAGTTGTACTTTGAGCTACTTTAATATAGATAACTAATATTTTAAAATGAAAATTTGAATGATAGTGTACTTTAAAAATGAGTGGTTGAGGAGAAAGCTATGCTTACCCTGATTTAAACATTAATATCTACATATGTCAAAGTGCCAAACATTACACTGTAAATGGACTTACATATTTTACAAAGCAGTTTAAATTTAAGAAAGAACAAAAATGCACATTATTTCAATGTACTTCAAGTTTCAATGTCAGACAATAATTTTGGGCTAAGAAAGAGTAAATGATTTAGTAGAACAGTCTAGAATCTGGAAATTTAGTTTAAAATGTGAGAATAAAGTTCTCATTGTACAAAATAGAAGGACTCAGGACAGGAGCTAACACGCCAGCTCACAGCTCACGCTTCTCTAGGAGTTAGTAACAATTCCATATGGCAGCTTATGTAGATAAAAGTCACTTGTGGTTTACATGAGGAGTGAACAAAATATCAACCTGCCCTAACACATTCTGTGTTAACTTGAAACATCTATCTAATTTATAGTCAGTAGTCTATTCCTTGCAATCCAGTCTTGGTCTAGTTCTTGTTAGTGAAAATACAATTTTACAAATGCACAGCCATGCTCATTCATTTGCATATTATCCATGGATGTTCTCACACTGCAAGAACAGAGTAAAATATTTGTGACTGAGACCAGATGGGCTACAAACATAATAATTTACCATCTAGTCCTTTACAGAAAAAAATAAAAAGCAAAGGCCTGCCAACTGTTGATCTAGTTGTATGATTTTCTCTATAATGTTCCAATTAAAAGAAAAATCCCTGGGGCTGGAGAGATGGCTCAGCAATTAAGGACATTGGCTGCTGTTCCAGAGGACTCAGGTTTCAATTCCCAGCACTCCAAAGCAACTCACAAACATCTGTAACTCTTGTCCAAAGTGATCAGGCACAAATCCACGGCATCCTCCAGCACTACGTATACATGGAGCATAGGCCTGCATGCAGGCAAAACACCCATACATATAAAACAATATTTTAAAAATGCAAAATAATCAAAATAAAAAATTTTAATTGAGATTAATAATGAATTAAGCCCCATCTCCTGACAATACATTAGCTCAAAACTTAGTGTAGTAGCACATAAACCCATAAAAGCACCACGTACAAGCTCAAATTGAAACTTTGTGCAAGTAACTTAGAAAAAAATTTTTTAAACACTTTTATTAATAATTTGACTTTCATACAACATATCTTAATAACACCCTCTTCCCATTCCTCCCTGATTTCTTATCCTGCCCCTCTGCCCCCCACCACAAACAAATAATTAATTAATTAAGTTCATCTAGTGTGGCAGGAACATGAAACGTGGGCATCACAATGGATCCTGGAGGCAGCAGGCTGCTCTGATGATGGACACTCACCTGGCCCATACTAACCCAATACCAAGCATGATGAAGTTCAGCTGAAATTAGGCCCCATTGCCCAAGCCCACTGGCATCAGGATATCCCCCAGGTTCCATGGTATCCTGCAGACACTGGAATATCATTCAAGTACTGAGTCAACCCACAAACACCCAGATATCTCACAGGCACCAGGGCATCCTGTAGGCCAGAATATCCCACAGGTGGCTGGGCATCATACAAGCACTGGGCCAGGCTATAGACATCTGGATATCACTCAGCCACCCTGACAGCACACAGGTATCAGGGCATCCTGCAGGCACCAGGACATTCCACAGACACCAGATACCCTACAAGCACCTGGGCTTCCTGCAGGTACCCAGACATCCCTTAGGCAACAGGTCCTCCTACAAGCACTGGGGCATCCCACAGGTGTCAGGACTTCCTTCAGGTACCGGTATATACCACAGACATCCAGGCATCCAGCAGGCACCAGGACTTCCCTAAGGCACCTGAACATCCCAAAGACACCAGGACTTCCCACAGGTACCAGGACATCTTGCAGGTGCTCAGACACACACACCGCCCCCCCGCAGGCACCAGTACTTCCTAAAGACACCTAGACATCTGGCTGGCACCAAGGCATCCCAAAGTTAGCAGGTTTTCACACAAACACTAGTGTCCCTTGCAAGCACCCAGCTATCCCACAGGCATCTAGACATACTGCAGGTGCTAGGACTTCTCATGGGCACCAGGACATACCCCAGGCCCTGGGAATCCCATAGATGTCCAGGCATCATGAAGCACTGGGTTAACCTGCAGACACCTGGACATTTCACAGGTAATACCCAGACATCCCACAGATAACCCAGACATCACTTAGACACCCAGTCATCTGGCAGCCACCAGAGTCTCCCACAGGCACCTGGACATCCTTCAAATATCAGGACATCCCATAGGCACCAAGAACTCCCAGAGTCACCTGAACCTCCCATGGGTGTTTGGGCACCCCACAGGTACCCAGACATCCCACAGGTACCAGGATGTGCCACAGGGACCAGGGCCTCCCACAGGCTCCAGGGAATCCCGAAGATGCCTGGGCATCATGCAGGCACTGGACCAACTTTCAGACAACCTGACATCTTGCAGATTTCCTGCAGGCACTCAGATATCCTGTAGGCACATGGACATCACACAGGCACCAGGACCTCCCAAGGGAACCAGAGCTTCCCACAGGTGCCTGGATATCCTATAAACACCAAAACTTCCTGCAGGCACCAGGGCATCCCCCAGACTCCAGGGATTCTTGCAGACACCTGTGCATCACACAGGTATTGGGTTAACCCACAGATCCCCAAACATCTTGCAGGCACCCAGATATCAAGCAGGTATATGAACATCACACAAACACCCAGACATCACACAAGTACCTGGCCATCCCTCAGGCACCCAGACATCACACAGGCATGCAATACATCTGGCAGTCACCAGGGATTCTGTAGGCACCTGGACATTGTATAAGCACCCGGATATCCATCAGGCACCCAGACATATCCTGCAGGCAGTAGGACTTCCTGGCACCAGGACATCCCCTAGGCTCTAGGAAATTCCACAGATGCCCATGCATGATGCAGGCACTGAGCCAACCCACAGACACTCAGACATTCCACAGGCACCTGGCCATCTCTCAGGTTCTCAGACATGACACAAGCACCCAGTAATCTGGCAGGCACCATGGCCTCCCACAAGCACCAGGACATTCCTCGGGTATCTAGATATCTCATAGGCACTCAGACTACTCACAAGCACCAGGACTTCCTGCAGGTACCAGGACATCCTTTAGACTCCAGCGAATCCTACAGATGTCCATGCTTTATGCACACACATTGGGCAACCCACAGGCACCCAGACATCCTGCAGCACCCAGACATCACACAGGCACCAAGCCATATCTCGGGCACCCAGATATTACACAGGCACCAGGTCATCTGGCAGTCACCAGAGCTTCCCACAGGCACCTGAACATCTCCTTCCATTGTGACCTAGGTCTCTCACATGCATTCTGCCCTCCCAAAGGGACCTGGATTTCCCACAGGGATCTAGTCCTTCTTCAGGCACTTAAGCATCTCAGAGGCTCCCAAATGTCACATAGGCACCCAGACTTCATGCAGGCCCCCAGACTCCAGGCAGGTACCTTAACTTCTCATAGGCACCAAACAGCTCACCAGAACAAAAGCCAGATGGAGCCAGGGTCAAGCACCCTGCAAATTCTGACAGTGTCAGCAGCGCAAACAGATCTCTAATTTTCCTGGTCCACATGAACACTTTGAAGTTTCTATGATCCCTCTTAAAAGGATATTCCTAGTATGGAATATTCTTCAACTGGTACATTTGCTGTTGCTCACAATTAGGGTTATCCCCAGGTTTGGCAGAGGATTTGGAGTCAGAATTTGCTTGAACTCTGATTGTTGCACACAGCCCTTATCACCCTTATCACCATCCATTGTGTTGCCTTGGACTTTGTGCTTGCAGCCTTTGAGTAGCACCACATTCCATGTGCTCTTCCACCCTGTCAGAGATAGCAATATGAGTAGCAGCCATGTCCGTGGGAGCAGCATAATTTGCCTGGCAGGTGGTGAAGAGGCCAGGAGGGTCTGTTGGTCACCAGAGGAAAGGTCTCTTGTGTAGATACTCAGTCTAGGAGATAAGACACTCTTCAGCTAGGCTATCCTGTCATTGTTCAGGGGCAGGGTGATCCTGTGTTTGGGCACCTGGTTTGGGGACAGGACCTGGTCCAGCTCCAGATTGCTGCATTCTGCCCTACTCTTATGGCCTGACCTTTGTGCCTGCAGACTGTGGTGGTGCCTCAGCACATGCTTTCTCCCACCCATCAGGGAGAGCAATATGAGTAGTAGCTGTGGCCATGGGAATAGCATAACTGGCTTGGCAGGCAGTAGAGAGTCCAGAATGGTCTGTTTGCAGTCTGAGCACCTATCCTTTGTCAGTCCTGGGTGAACACTCCTGCTTGTATCTGACTCCAGTCATGTGTCTCCTAGAGGTTCTTGCTGACATTCTCCTGTCTGCCTGTCCCCAGGGTCTGCCTCTCTTCACTTTGTGAATGCTACATTCTTGAAGTGGCAGCTCAAGCCTGGTGGGACAAGACAGGGTGGCCAGTTCATGGCCTCAGCCTCTTGGAATCCCAAACCCCCTGCCCTCTCAGGGACCCCTAGTTCCCTCATCCTCTATACTGTTCATAACTTTATTTCCAGTTCAGTGTCCTCTGTGCAGGCTGAGCCTGCTGGCTCACTCTACTATCTTTCCTCTCCACTCACAGCCAGCTGAACTTTCAGGTATGTTATTGATCCCATGTCTTTCCAAATACTTTTAATTCACTAGATTCTTCCTGCCTGACTAGGCACCAGTGTAGTTTTCCTGGTCCACAAATATATGAGGAGTCTTGTGGAGTGCAGGGGTGGGGGTGGGGGACTTGAGCAGAGGTGATAGGCAATGGCCAGAGCCCTGTCAGATTTCACTAATGGGGCCCTGGCCTTTCAGATAACTGTGGTGCCTGGCAGGCCCACTCCGCATCTCAGTTGTGGTTTCCACCTGTTTCTCCCATTCCTGACTTACCTCCAGTCTCATTCTCATAGGAATGGCCTATAGCTCACTCATCAACAAATATACAGCATGGTAACAGGGTCTTAACTTCCATGAACTTTCAAAAATAAGCTAATTAGGTGAATTGATGAGGGAATAATTTTTTTAAAATGTCCATCAATTTCAATCATTTCATTATTATTCACTGAGTTTGGCACAATTGTCACCATAGTAGGAAGCAAAGGCCAACAGCAAAGTTTAGGCAGCTTTCACAAAGTTAGGGGAAAAAAAATTCAGTGGCAACATTTTTGCAAAACGAAATCACTGATCTTCTAACAATATTTGGCAAATAAGAACAGAAATAAAAGAAAAACCATAATACTCAATGTTATGAAAACTCTCAGGAGAGGAACATTTTTATTTGACATTTAAAGCTCTCTCTGTTATATCTTTTTCAACTCTTGACATCCAACCTAAGAGTAAATAATAAACAGACTGATCATGAGTGAACAAAAGTATAATATGCTACATGGAGGGAAAAGCAAGAAAATGGACAGCTGGGAAGAAAACAACCCTCAGCAGGCTTGGTGACAGGGTGTGTGAGCATCACCAGTCTTACTAACGGGGCGGTAGGGCATCTGTAATTTTATCTCCCTTTGCTACTCAACATGCAACAGTCATTATTCAACCACTCAAGGATTATTCTAGAAACTGGAAATACGATGGTAGATACTAAGTTGCCCTAATGGGACATTGTATTTCTATTGTATTCATGGAAGCACACAAGTAATAGTCATAGATCAAGGGGCTGCACATTCTGAGTTCTCACGACAATTCCAATTTAAGTCTATTGCTGGCTATAACTTTTGCTAGCATCCTTTCACTTTCTATAGTAGCTGGATGATAAGTATCATGCCAGGATGGAAATCTTAATGGAATCTCACAGGATAGAATTTGAGTCTATATGAACAGTTCAGGGAGGATTTCACACAGAACAAACATTTAAAGTGGATATGAAATTGAATGTGAGCCAGGAACATAAGAACAGGGTTGAGCACTTCAGAAACAGGGGAGACTGTAGACTGAATTTCAGGGTTAAAAACAAGCATAGTGGTTTTTAAGAAAAAAAAAAAAGGAGGCAAAAGATGGAAACGAAGGAGCTTAAAGTGGAACTTAGTACACTACATTTCTGGAGAGGTAGAATACTGGATCCACTGGTAATCTGCTAGTCTTGCAAGCATGAGGATCTGAATTTGATCCCCAGAACCCATATTTAAAAAAAGCATCACACAGGTGTGTGCTTCGAATACTAGTGCTTTGTAGAGAGAAACAAGAGGGACCTTAGGGCTTCGTAGCTAGCCAGTCTAGCTTACTTTGTAAGTTCAGGCCAATGAGAGACTATATCTCAAAAAACAAGCAGGACGATTCCTGAGGAATATAAGCTGAGGTTGCTCCAACCTTTACCTGCATGTGTGCTCATGGGAGCATACACATGCATACACACATACACAGAGAGAGGGGGGAGAATTATGTGCAGTAGAACTAATGAAAGATGCAAAAAACATTTCTCAGGTCCAAGTGATGTAATGAACACCAATTATTAGTAAGGTCTGGCTCCTTTCTGACAATACCTTCAATACTTTCACTACCTCCTTCAATACCATCTAAGCTGGAGCTTTGATTTAACATTTCACAAGAGTGTGGGACAAAAAGCACATGGTGTGACATGTCACATGGTGTGACAATGAAGCGTTTAATACCATGAAATTTTCTTCAAAACTTGGTAAAGGAGATGTAAAATCAGGAGACAGAATAAAGAATGTGATATCAAACAAACAAACAACAACTAAAAATATAGAATAACAAATCTCAAAGCGCAGTGTCTAAGTTTCATCTGATATGTGCTTTACAGATGCAGTTTCTCATGTTTCACTTACAGAACCCTAACATTCAAAGTAAAATGGAAGTAAAGAATAAAGATCTGAATTCGTGAAACTTAATGTGATATGCTGCCTCTTTAAATACTTGTTTTCAGTGAATTGGGTCAGGCAGATGAGCCACTCATTATTCAAGGTATTAGAAAACTTAACCTAAAGTTGTCAATGATATGATGATGGTAAGGACAGCTTGCTGAGCTGAGTAGCATGTGGAAGACTGTTTAAAATGTTTGCCTGTGTCCACTCAGTTCCCTATAGTGCTATGGGTTGACCCCTTAACTTCATTTGGTAGCATAGAATGAAGTATCTTGCAAAAGACTAGCCTGTAACTAGTAAAACTGAGAAGTAATACTATCTTGCATTCAACACTGTTACTGTGCCACATCTTGGAGAGAAAATAAACTATATAATAAGATAGATAAGCAAATAATTAAATGACAAATAGTGATTGTGTAGATGAAATAGTTGATAGTGAGGAGAGGGCCTCACTGCTCTTACGGCGTTAGTAAAGAATTTCTCTCCATTGCAACAATGCCAAGCTCAAAAATTCAAAGCCAGATAAACAAATGGTCAGGACAGTGCCCATACCTGGGGAATGGCATGTAAGGAGGTGCAGGTGTGTATGAGCCTACCATGAACACACGAAGAATTGAATTTCATGTGACTATAATGTCGGGAGCAAAGACAGCAGTTAGCGGAAATGCTTACTGTTGAAGAGAAAGGCAGAGATGAGATGATGTAAGATACTGGGCGAATTATCAAATTTCAGTTCCATTATAAGTGCAAAAAGAAAGTCACTGAAGTTTTTAAAGCCAGGAGTGTGACTTCTATGCTTTTTTTACAAACTTGTTCAGTGTATGTCAGAATGTGAACACAAGTTTGAATAAATTAACAGTTCTTAAAATTATTAATGGAAGGCATTTTTTCCATGTGACTCTTCAGTATTGTTATAGTTGGGTGGAGAGCACACAGGTCATTGAATTAAGAAACGCTGTGTACTAAACATATCTCAGAACATTGTCAGTTTTCTCGCCAATAAAAATATTATTCCACCCATGTACTTGAATTACTAACCAACAATGACACTATTTAAAGTCAAAAGGTCTTTGGTTATCAGTCTACATTTTTAGAAATCCCCAGCTTAAGTAGAAAGAAACATTCAGCTAGTACTTTTTTTTCAGTCAGTCCATCGATTCCTTACTCATATTTTACAGAAATTAAGTATTTCTGCCTTTAAGAAAAATATACTCTGATAAGAGTATGCACTTCTTTAGTGACCCATCTCAAATACAAAAAGTGCATCAGAGCAAAAACGAAAACAGAGTCAACCTCTAACATAGAAAATCAGGAGAGTGATTGGATAGAAGGAAATACTCCCAGGAATTCTTCTGATGCTTTTGCTAGAATCAGCTTTGAGTAACTGTATTCTGGACTAGACCAGACAAATATTGTAATGAAGATAAAAATGAAAAATGTGTACTCAGTTCAAGATCTACTCATAAAGTAGCTAATATGTCATCCAGAGGACGTTTACAAGACAGGAGAGTAGGGAATATGGTCCCTGTTGTCTTCCTCTATTGCACAAAGGAGCCCCCAAGCTCAGATGACAGACCACAGAGTGAATACCACCATGACAAAGACACACAGATTTATGGGCTTTGTGCTCCATCTCATTCCAATTGCATTAGTACCTAAAACATTTTACATTTTTTTTTAAAAAAACCATATTGGTTTACAACTTAGTAAGTCTCATCAACCATAAATCAATGTATAAATCTTAACATGTCTACCCAGCTGGGATTTGGGAAATCTCTCTTAATCTACGCCTTTACTGCAAAACCTAGGAGTTCCATGTTTATTTACTCTAGGGACATTCTGTGACAAATAAAACATTGCTGATCATAGTAACCAATCCAAGACAAAACCTTATATCTGGCACTATATGTTCTATTGTTTGTGGAAGTGGCATGTTAAACAACTCAGTTAAAGCATGAATATGGTTAGTATATATTTATCACCACCCCCTGAGTTACATGTTTAAAACTAACAAATGATGATTGACTCAACTCAAAATACAGGAAAGAAACAGCATTAAGATAGTGATTTTCGTATTTAGCATGAGCTAGGAAGAATTCCAGAATAAAGATGTTGGAGTAATCATTATGCAAAAGTATCTATCAAGGCTGGAAAGAGGAGTCTATGTTTAAGAGCACACACTGCACTTACAGAAGACCTGAGCTCAATTCCCAGCACCTACATCAGGTCGCTTATAATTCCTCTGGCTCCAAGGGAGCCTTCTTCTGGTCTCTGTGAGTACACGCACTCACATGTACTCATATGCATGAACATACCCCTACACACACACACACACACACACACACACACACACACACATGCACAGAGAGAGAGAGAGAGAGAGAGAGAGAGAGGAGGACATATAATGAAAATTAAAAAAAATATTTGTTAGGTACACATTTATAGAGATATTTAAAACTATGTATTTGAGCATTCCATCTTTTCAGCATAGATAAAATCTACCCTGACAAAGCGCTGCTATTCACAATTCTACTGATGTCACTGATCTAGGAAACAAAATGCTTCTGTTTCAGGAGACAGAAACTTGTTTTGATAATATTTAAAATTGCTTTGTTTTAGATGCTATTTTTCTTCGAGAAAGGAAATATCCTTGGAAAGAGCTAGAGATTTCAAATCTTTTCTTTTGAACAACAGAAGATTAAACACTGCAGTAAATGAATTCACAGAAAGTCATAAGTTTAATTACAGTGTTCTTTCCTTCTAATGATTTTAAGACATGGGTTATCCATTATAGATGATGTCTATATAAAAGCATGGGAGTTGTCTCGTCAGAAGGGGTCTCTTTCACTTTTGCTTTTACAGCTGCATCCTCAAAGAAAGTGTTGATTTTTGATATACTTTATACTTACAGTTTTACTCATAGTTTTACTGTGATTACACAAGCCAAATCAGGTGACTCAATAAAGTAATAGATACACAGAATGGTTAGTTAACCTGTGGAGCATCCATCAAACAAAATAAAAAAGAATCAAAGACAGAGATTTTTTTTTTCTCCACCATCTGAGATATGAGTCCCCAGACTCATTAAGAACTTAAGAATCCACTGCAGTGAATGGACTGGTGTCTGAGTGCAGGTGCCAAACTGTAACGAGTATCTTTCCTTGGTCGATATAATGTTATTATCCAGTGTTCATGCACATTATCAAATGAATATTTAATCTCACCCTACAGGACTGCCCTCACATGATGTATTTATTTCAATACATATAAAATGTGTCATTAAATTTCCAAAATAATATATGCATAAAAAGATTACACCAAATAATTCTTCAGGGTGAAAATGGATGTTCTGTGTATTATATTATTTGTAAATATTTGCAATTTTTATAATGTCTCTAGCCAGCTCATCCTCATTCTCAGCTAAATAGATAAACAGTTAAAACAGATACTTCTGTGTGATGGTTTGAATAAGAATGGTCCCCATAGGCTCATATGTTTGAATGTTTATTCACTGGGGAGTGAACTCTTTTAAAATATTAGAAGGATTAGGAGGTGTGGCCTTGTTGGAGGAAGTGTGTCACTTGGGATGGACTTTGAGGTTTCAAAAGCCCATACAAGGCCCAGTCTCTCCCCCCTCCCTCTCTCCCTCTCCCTCTCCCTCCCTCCCTCTGTCACTCCCTCTCCCTCCCCCCTCTCTCTCCCTCTCCCTCTCTCTCTCTCTCTCTGTCTTTCTCTCTCTCCCTCTCATTTTCTCTCTGCCTGCAGGACAGGATGCAGTTCTCATCTACTGCTCTAGTTTCCTGGTCCTGCTAGCCACCATGATCCTTGCCATAATGATAATGGACTGACTCTCTGACTGACTCTCATTTAAGCCCACTTAAATGCTTGGTTTTATAGCATTTACCACGTTCATGCATCTCTTCACAGCAGTAGAACAGTGATTAAGATAGCCTGGATAAAACTTAAGCCACCAGTGGAAAAACAAATGGAACATGAACTTAAACTTTATGTTTTCCAGTATGTCACAAAGCACAAAGAAACAATACTGTTGCTCTAATGTGTACTTTTTTGTTTTCTTTAACATATATTTAGCTATACACAGTAATGGGTAAGATTGTGACATTTTCATACTTGCACATTTTATAGTTCAACTCTATTATCTCCCGTTACCCTCTCTTATCACCTCCCATTTCTGTTAAATCTCTTCCTCTTCATGCATTTTTTTTTTTTTTAGTGTATGTGTCCCAAGGAGTTCTCCAGGGGTTGTTTATAGAAGTGTGAATGGGAGTTTGTTTGCAGAAGTTTGTGCTCCTCACCACTGGCTACACCACTGAAGAAATGCCTCTTCCATTCCCATCAACCATCACCTGCATATAAATGCTCAAACCTTTTATATTTATAATTTGAAACATGTTTCTGAAACAATACCCACTATCTGTTCTCACAATAACTTTCTAAAATATTATGAGATCATCATGCCAGGTGAGCCCACATTAGGCCAAATATGCTGAGGACATCGCCCTAACGCCCTCCCTGAGCACTTCTGCCACATCAGACTGGTGAAAACAGAGGCAACCTATCTACAGAGGCTGGGCCTGACCTTTGAATCATGAGACTTATTTCCAAAAGATAAAATAGACCAATCTCACAGTCATTTGACAATCAGAGCTATGTCCTAACAGGGAGAAATTTAGTCATTTTCTCTGAAGTTTCTAGAACTGAATCAGTTGAGGCAAATACTCAAATTTGATAAGGAGAGAATCTCAGAGAAAGGTGGGAGACAGGAACAAACAGAGATAAACCATGGATGAAAGCAGGATGCAGAGGTGCTTGAACCCTAAAAGATACGGTCTTCTGCTTTGTGTTCTAGTGTCTTGCCTTTTACCAATCTTGGAGAGGTAGCAAGCACTCTGGGTTCTTTACAATAATTGTTTTCTTTAATGAGAAAATCTGAATGATCTTGACGCTGAAAGCTTTGTCGATCTAGATAATTAAAAAGCATGTGTGATGTGCAGATTTGCCTTCAGGTTATCTTTTTTCATCCACAAAGAAAACTACAGAATGAATAATGAGATGTTTTTTTAAAAATATTTTTTAAGTTAAACCATTACAATTTTGAATGTGAGGATGAAGATACTGGGGAAGACAGAAGTGTGAGAACCTATTGATTGTATGTATGTGTGTTTGAGTGTATGTACATATAAGTTCACACACACACATGCTTCTACCTGTGCAAATGTGTGCATATAAGTGTACAGAACATATCAGATGAGTTTTTATGGATTGCTTACCACCTTATTCTTTGAAATGGAGTCTTTCACTGAATTTGGAGCTTATTTATTATGCGCTCTGTGCAATGAGCTCCAGGAATCCACTGCTCTCTGCCCTTCAGCAGGATTATAGATGCGCACCTGTCACACCTCGATGTTCATGAGAGCTACAGTCCGAGTTTAGATCCTCATGGTTATGCAGAAAGCGCTTTACCAGCTGAGCTATTTCCACAGCCCTAATGATCACGCATTAAAATATAATTGGGAAATCATTTGCCATGACAAATCCATGGCCATGAAATGCTAGGATATGGGCATCGTAGGAGAGCCTTAATTCAAGAGTGCTTTGCCTCAGTATGGATTGACATGACAATACATCAAACTTTTTAGACTCACTTATTTTTCTTCTAACATGTGAGAAACAGAGTTTCTGCCCTCTGGAGGACACAAGGCTTTATCTTGGCGGCACACCTTGGTGTTTCACCAACCTGCCAGTTGGCTGGTACCTTGCTCTTCGACTTCCCAGCCTCCATAGCTGTGAAAAATAAATTTGCCTTGTTAATATTAACTCAGTGTTCTAGTTTGGTTCATGTTGCTGTGATAAATACCATGAATCAAAGCACCTTGGGGAGAAAATATTTTATTTGACTTCTAGGTTAAAGCTCATCCAGAGTAGCCAGGCAGGAGCCTGAAACATGGGAGCTGAAGCTGAGACCATGGAAGATACCTGCTTACTGGCTTGATCTCAAGCACAAATGGAGCTGCCTTTCTCTTATGCCTCTCAGGACCAGGTGCCAGCGGAGGCTCTGCCCACAGTGGGCTGGGCACTCTCACGTCAATCATCAATTGAGAACACATCACGCAGACTTGCCTAGGTGGTGGAGGCATTTACTCAGTTGAGGTTTCCTATCACGTTCACAAAAACTAACCAGCACAGTCAGAATCTTAGATATTCGTTTACACAAAACACTACAAGTTAGAAATGTTAACAAGGTTGGTGATGCACTGATCTCAGCTACACATTCAACTCATATTGGGATGAAAAAACAGGAACATGCAGGTCATGACCTATGCTAAACCTGCGCATAGTTAATATCCACCACTGCACACAGCAACAAGTACAGGAGGGCACCAAATCTGAATGAGAACCTGCTGAGAAAGAATAATATCAACCTGCATAAGAAAATTGGGTGGCAAGAGCCAAGTGTCTTCATGCAAATATGAAGTTCTGATTTCAGATTCCAGCACTCACAGACAATCACACTAGGGCATGGGGACAGGACTGTGGAGCTCAATGACCAACCTAACCAAATTGAGGAACTACGGATTCTATCAGAGAATCTGTCTTTTAAAAAAAGGTGGAAATCTGTCTAGGAAGACACCTTGAGGTGGCCCAGGAGCCCTCACATGCATATTTACAACACTTGGCGATTGTGTAGCCACATGCTCATGTGTGCACATTCGTGGCAATTTCTATATTTCAAATCAGAAAATGGCAAAGTTTTTCTTTGCTAAAGCAAGTTTTAGAATGATTGACTAGGAGTTGCTCCTTGGCAGACAGGCCTGGAATTTTCACTAGGGGTCATTGCATGAATCTCTGGGATCTTCTTACATTAAGCATTTCCAAAAATTAGTTTCATAGTTTTACCGTTGTCCAAACATGAGTCACTTTGCCCAGTGCTGGCAATGCTGAAGCATTCTTAGCTCTGTCTACACACAGTGAGATGAGGACATTTTGAAAATTCATTTATTTGTTGGGAAACTGATTCTGTTAATAAAAGCCCTGGTTGGTATGGTGGTTGTAATTTCCTGCTGAGATCGTAATAGTAAGATATTTATTTCATATTTCCTAATGACTATCTTCTCCTACTTTATGGTCTATTTGTTGATTCTGTGACTCCTATTCATCCATAACAACACCTCTCATTTGGTACTTTATTTTCAACTTCAGACAGTAGAATAAAAGTAGAAAAACAAGATAATTGACAAGGTATGTTCAGAAGAATCATTTCTAGCAATCAACACATATTTTATGATAGAATTGGAACTTACAAAAAGCATGGTGGACAGTAGCATCACTACCCCTAGAAACTTCAATTGTTTGTATGATTTGATATGTAGGAATAAACTTCTCTGGATGTAATAGAGCTAAGCATTGTGCCTAGCAAACTGAATAGTAAATGCTGGAAATGCTGGAAAACTGGCCAATTATCTCAGGGTAAAATCTTAGGGCTATTTACTCAATATGCAGACATGGGAGTCCATTAGAAAGGATTACAGGATGCTTTGAAGTTGATGCACTGTTTTTCTCCAACAAAGAAACTATAATTTTAAAGATGAAGCTTGTAGTTTGGGGATCCTAACTGAGTTAGGCATAGATAATTTATATTCATCTAAGTCAAATGCTCTACTCTCTGGCATGTTAAGTGCTACAATTATCAGGGCCAGACAAGTGCTTCGTTTTCATTTTCTAGAGTGGTGGTTTTTATGGTTGAGTATCTCTGTGGATATTTCTGCATGAGTGCTCACAATGGGCTTGCTCATTCCCCACTTAAACTCGCTAAAGGAAGTTAGCCTAATGCTTCACTATATGGAAATTTATACTAATCCATAGGGTCATGTTGAATTACTTTGGAGTGGTTTATGACTGATCCTTAGTAGACTATAGGAAGGAAATTCTAGTGAAAAGGGAATTTTATTTTGCATAATTAAATATCTCTTCCCTTTTGTTTTATTATATTAAACTATAATTATATATTTTCCAACCAGTAAAACATTTCTTTTGAAAAGAAGAAGACTTGCTATAATGAAATTATTTTTATTACATTTATTTATGAGAGTGCACACTCGTGTGTGTGTGTGTGTGTGTGTGTGTGTGTGTGTGTGTGTGTGTAGTTGGCATGTGCCATGTATGTAGAGATCAGAGGATAATTTAAGAAGATAAATTTTATCCATCCACCAGATGTGTTCCAAGGATAGAAATCTAGTCTTTGGGCTTAGCAGCAGGTGTTTGTCATCTCACCTGTCCCAGAAAGCCTTTCTTCCATTTAGTTTGGTTTGGTTTTAACATGGTCTCTATTCTCCATATTTGTTCCACAATGTTTCCAGTGTTCCTAGGGACTACCAGAAGGGGAAAAAAAACCCAAATGTTTGACTTCATAATTTCAAACAATAATAAATAGCTGAAAGGGAAAATGAAAGGAGAAATGGGAAGGAGTGATTCAGGAGAATAAATGGACTGATGAATTCAGTACTGAATTAAGGACAAGAGCTTTGTTATATACTTCGTATATGATAATTCTCGGTAGCAACTTGTCTTTCATGTGTGTTGTTCACAGTGTTCATATACACTTGTTTCTGATCATCCTTGACTTCTCTTTCTTTTAGTTTTCTCATATACTCCAACTGTAGCACCTCACATTACATCCCTGCACCTGCTCACTCTTTCCAGGCTCTACTCTCAACCCCTTTGACTAAAAGAGCAGTCTCCTGCTCCAAGTCAATGCTTCTGTACTTGAAATACATTTCTGCTGTGTTAGTCTTCTCAACCACCACAAAGTATTGGCTTTTTGTGTTCTCTTTTTCTGGAAAATTTTTGTTTGTCAGTTGTTTTATACTTTATATCACTCAGTTCTGAAGCTAGAATCCAAGATCAGCACACGGTTAGTTTCAGTGTCTATTGAGAGTCCATTTCTTAGTTCATAGATGGCTCTGTTTTCATATACTCTGACATGTGAGAAAGTAAAGAACACCTTTCTCTGACCTTTAACAAAAAGGATCATTGGAAAGTTGGTTAAGTGGGTAAAGGTACTGACAGCCTGAGTCTGATTCCCAGACTCACATGGTGGAGGGAGGGAACCAACGCTTGCAAGTTGTCCTCTGACTTCTGACACAAAATAAATAATGAAATATAATAATTTTAAAGGGCATTAGTCTTGTTATTAGAGATTCTGCACTCAAAGCCTATCACTTCCTCAAAGTCCAGTTTCTTAAAATCGCTTCACATTAGGGTTTACAATTTAACTATATCAATTTTAGGGATATTCACACCCAAATATTCACACCCAAAAATAATTGTATACTATCCACACTATTCCCCATTTTTATTCAAATTTTTTCTTTGTATTGTTAATTATTCTTGGGATGTTTTCATAAGTTACTCATTTGCATATTTTATATTCCTCCCTTCTCTCAGTTCTTAGGAGATAAACTCTGTGAAAGACATGATTTCCTCCAAACATGCAGAATAATAGTCACATTGCATGCAAATAATAAATGTTTATTGGATGGACACAAGTATCATATGTGTTATTGGATAATAGAAATACATACTAGAAATAAGTATATCATATAGTCATAGTTCCTGGTTTTTGTGTTGTTGTGTTTATATTTTATTTTTATCTATGTGTATAAATGTGTATCTGCATGTAGGTATGTACATGTGACCTCAGGTACCCATGGAAACCAGATAAGGCCACTAGATTCCCAGGAACTGAAGTTAAATGCTTCTCAATATGAATGCTGGGAACTGAACCCTCTGAGCCATTTCTCCAACCCTGTTAAAATGTTTTTTTACAGCAGTTGTAGATTTATAACAGAATTGGGCAGAAAGCAGAGAAAGATCAATTTGTGTTCTCTATCATATGTATGAATAGTCTTACTCACTATTTATAACTTTCAAAGAACACCTCCAGAGATTGATGAATATGTCCATGAGTATGATCATCCAAAGACGACAGCTTACATTAGGCTTCTCTCAGGCAAATTATGGCTTCAATTCGTGCATATTGATAGTATTTATCCACAATTGTACGAAATGGCTCCACTGTCTTGTATTCTGCTGGCTATAGTTATCTTTCTGTCAATCTCTGATGCCTATACTTCATCCAGGACAGTACACAGGAGGGAATAGATCATTTTAAATGTATTATATTTTAGTTGATGATTGTAGTGTTCAGATTACAAAGTTATATGGGTTTAAAATAATCTGCCTCAGTTCGGGTTTCATATCATATTTAACATGTAATTATATGGAATGGGTGGGTTACTTTTTTATATGTATTTGTTTATTTTAAGGAGTTGGTATATTGAAGTTTCATAGATCCACAGTGACTTTGAGTATGTCTACATTTCTAGGATTCAATACTATCAGAGCTAGCAGTTAACTTACTCTACTTTATGCAAATCTTTAACAAAAACAAAAAAAATCATACATTTACCCAAAGGCGTTTCTAAGCAGTGTTATTGGAAGCACTGCAGCATAGTAGTTGTGTGACCATAAGCAAATCTGTAAATCTTAATTACTGTGTCTGTCACAAAGGTACAATAGGTTTCTGTGAGTGTTGCCTGAAATAAAATGTATAACAGTCCTAGTTCAGACCCGGGGCATAATATTCACTCAAACGTTCCACTGAACCATTGGGTCAGAGTTCAGACTTGGCTCAATTCTGCCACTTCCCATCCATCCAATCTGGGAGTGTTCACAGCCTCTCAAAGTACCGCTGTCTTCATATGTAAAGTATAATTAGTGGTGTGCTGTATCTAACCATAGAAGAACCAAGTGAGATAATATGTATGTAAAACTAATAACATGTACTAGATCCACTTGAACTAGGACAATGCCTTTCATTTACCTCAAGAGCCACATTGAAGAGCAAATGGGGCTTTGGTGCTTTTCACATAACAGGTTGGAAGTAGCTGTTGTTCGTCTACACACATCACGATAGTACCAGGGGCTCCTGGGAAAAAAGAAAGTGTCTGTAATCAGAGCAACTCAGTAAGCTTGAGAAAAGGAAAAACCTTTCAACTAAAGAACTTTCATTTAGCTGATCCAGGGACGTGGCCCAGTAAGAAGCTGCAGGCCAGTAACTAATATGTTAGGACTTCCTGGGTTTCATTGTATTCAGCTTACAAGAAGTAAATCAGACAATGCGGTAACCCAAAACAAACTCCAGAACTGGTGGGTAAAGCAATAGAGAAGAACAAAGCGCAGGGAGAAAACAGCATGTGAATATTTAAATCCACTGGGCCACAGAACAACTTTTTGAGCAAAATATTACCGAAGGGAAACACAGAATAAAAGCTTAGCAAATAGAATTTGCTAAAAATAATGTTCACAAAAAGGCTTAGTCTCCCACTAGCCTCACACTCAAAGAAAATGTAAAATACAGCATATATATATTACTGTGATTCATTTACTCTATTGTAAACCTTCCAACAAGTAAAGGAGAAATATTGAATAGAAAAGTTAGTAAGGGTTACGTTCAACGAATTGATTTAAAAAATATTGAGTTTCCACTCCCAAAGCACAAATCCTGATAGAAGACATGTTGGTTGCTGGTAGGCAACCTCTTTTGTTTGGAGATGTGGCCATTGGTAGGTTGGCCTTGCCCCAGTGGATGGCCTCACACCCATACACAATAGTCAACATTATTGGAATCAGGAGTTAATAAATAATAATAATAATAATAGTAAATAATAGTAATAATAATAATAAAATAAACAGTGTTAAGATGTGGATGAGTTGAGGAGTTTCGGAAGTCAGAGGGAGGTAGTTAATATGCATGTAATAAAAATATGACATTTTCAAAGAATAAACAATATATTAAAACATATTATGTTCCTAGTGTACTGGAGTCAGGGTCCTTGGTGGTGGAAACTAATGCTGTAATAAATAAGATATTGGGACTTCATCCAGGAAGCTTCTATAAAGCAAACAAAAGGTAATTGCATAAACAATCTATCAGTGAATTTTAAGGTATAAGAATAGCCTGTGGTGACCAGACTATTTTTTCATATAGCAAGCAACCCATATCAATGCCTAACTGATGTAACACTTTGCTTTTATAATGTAAGATCTCTAAAATTCAGAATTTCCAGATGTGGCACCAAATGACAAAATTGATGGTACAATGAAGAACCCAAACAGAACAAAACCAAAAACACATGTCAACTCTCCAATGAAATACAAAAAAAAATCTCAGTTTTGCCATTACTTTTCCTTGAGCAAGTAAGCATCAGCTTCTTTACAAACAAGATGATGGATTATGAATCTTGCAAAATGGCTCAGCAAGTAAAGTTGCTCACTGCTAAGCCTGATGACCTGAATGTGATCCCTGGAACCCACATGGTGGGAACAGGAAACTTCCACAAATTTGTCCTCAAAGCTCCATACACATGCCATGGCAAACGGGCCAACAGAATAAATAAGGAAATGTTTAAAGCAATGGGGAATAATACCTGACTGTTAGAATTAAGATAATATCATGAGACAATAAACTTCAAACATAGAGGATAATATTTGGAAGGAGAAGGTAGGAAATAAATACTCAAGATTCTTTACACATCTTTATTGTCTAATGTATACATCATTTCCCCTTTATTCCTGCCTTTCTTTCCAAATAGAATTCATTGAACTAGAACTCACTTGATGGTTTTTCATATTGTTAGCCAAGTTCCACTTCTGTGGCACTCACTGTTTGAGGACCGGCTCTGTACAGTGAAGATCTGCCATAATCCTAAAGAGAAAGGAAAAGGCTTTCTCTGGCAAACAAACTATTGAACCCTGGAATGGATTTCCACAGGCCAATGAGAAAGCTTACATTTTGCAGCCACTGTTTGTATGTCATAGGTGTGCATAGTTGAACTAACTGGAAAAGGCAGCTCAGTTGGTAAAGTACTTGCCTTCAAGCATGAAGAGCTAAGTTCTGGCTTCTGAACAGGGGTTAAAATATAAAGTTGGGTGTAGTGATGCATGCTTGTAATCCCAGTGTGGCAGCAGAGGCAAAAGGATTCCTCAGCTCTGCTGCCCAACCAGCCTGGCTTGTTGGTAATTTCAAGGCCAACGACAGACCCTGCCCCCAACAAAATGTTAGCACCTGAGCAATGTCACTCATAGTTGTGCTCTGGCCTCCACCTGCACACATGCGCACAACACACACACACACACACACACACACTCACACAGGCATATGAATTCGCAGTGCACACACACAAATGCCCACACTTACATGCATATGCATTCAAAATAAAGTGAGTGTGCATGGTACGGTTGCCAAAGAAAGGGATCCTTTTCTGGCTGGCCAGACCACTGAATCAACGTAATAAGGAGGAGAGTAATGATGGCTCTACTGCACTTGACAACGTGTGCTTCAGAGGCAGAGGCAAACCTACGGGAAGTCTTGCAAATTGCAATTTTCGATTCCTCCCCCACAGAGCATTTGAGTGAAATGGAAAACGAATGTTGTCAATTTGAGCTTTCTAATAGATTTGACAGAAAGGGATATTAACTTGAAAAGCAAAGCAATCCATTCTTCTCTATAGGGTTATAATCGAATCCTGTTTCCTGATGAAGACGCAGATTATGAGTACAAGAGCCAGCAGGTGCCCTTCCTAACCCACATCCACAGCTGCAGTGACTTATTTATGTGCAATGCTTGTCTTGTCGATATGCTGGGGGACATTTCTTTTGTTTTACCTTCAAACAAAATGTTAGCGATAAACATGTGACTCATCAGAGGAGTTTCCAAAATTGCCCGTTCTCATCATCTGGCATTAAAATAACATTGATTTAAGAATATGTGTGCTGTTGTGAAAATCACAAGTATTTCTGAAGGATATCTTGAGAAATGGCAGGACCCCATCCTTGCTTTTTAGGGAGGAAGAAGCCATTCAAATCATCTTTACCTTGTGCATTTTCCATTGAGATTGTATTTTCCTTGAATTTTTAAAGGGTCCTTTATCTCAGCCATCTCCATCCTTTGCTACTTTATTTATTTCATCCTTGTAGTTTTTCATAAAGCATCTCCATTTGACTCAAACACACACTGGCATACTGTCTTTCTGTGATTGGAGGACATCCCTCAGTAGCCTTTCCTACTCCTGCTGTCTCCCCAGTCTCTTAGTGTTGATGTGCCCAGGACACAGTCCTTGGATATGAGGCCCTTCCTTGTCCCTTCCCTATCTAAAATCAATCTCTGAGTGCCCTTACTCATCTATTGGCTTGAATATCCTATTGACTCTGATATTGCCATGCAAGAGCCTAAAAAAAACACCTCAAAGTTTCATACCTGCAACTGTAAGTCTGGATATCCCCCAAGTCTAATTACCCTTCAGTCTTCTTCAGTTTTCTAGATAATTATTTACAGCAAATTAGGTACAAGTTTAAGGATTAGAGTCTTTTCTTTTCCTGTTGTATCCTGCAGCTGATCCATTAACAAATACGATTAGTTCTTCTTAACATGGCATTTATAATCTGAACATTCTTACCACTCCCAAATCAACCCACATGGATCCAGCATTTCCATCTCTCTCCTGGATAATCTGAAGCTTCTTCACAATCATCTTCCTTCCACTCTTCACGTCTTCTGAGCTATTCACACTACCACAGAGGTATTGATCATATTACCTTTCAAAATTCAGTGACATCTCAGCAAAAGCCAGGTCTGCACCAGGACCCCAAAGCCGTATAAGAAACTAGCCACCACTCAACCCTCTGAAAATACCTACTGCACATATTCTTTCTGCTCCAGTTACACTATGCCCCCTACCCAACACACACACACACACACACACACACACACACACACACACACACACTATTCTGGAACATACTGACATATTCAAACCACAGGCGCTTTGCAACTGTTGTCAACTCTGCTTGGACTGTTGTTCTCTCAGATGTGTGTAGGGTTTCCCCCTGTATTTTCTACAGCTTTTTATTTAAATATCAACTTCTTTCAGCATAATTTTGTGGCTAATCTGCCTAAGATCTCTACATCCCCACACTTACTCTTAGCTATTAGAAGTTACTAACCCCACGCCACTCCACTGCTCTCCTCAGCTCTTATTCTACGCACACTAACTTACTGGCCATCTTACTTCCAGTGCTTCCGGAACGCCCATTCTACTAGCACTTCACTTTCTTCTATATCTCTAGCCCCTGACAGTACCTGACACATAGCAAGCATTCAGTAAATACTTGTTGAACTGCTCAGTGTGCATTTCTCTCCTGAAACTCCGCAATCTATATAACTGGGTCCCCACATTTCCTCTGGCTCTTGGTTTCTCATTTGAAAAGATTTGTTGTTGTTGTTTTTCCTTAAGTGAATATGTACAGATAGCTTTACATTTTTATTCATTCTTTTGAGAATTTCATGCATGGATGCATCTGTGTATTTTGATCAAATTCATCCAACCACGTGCCCTTCAACTCCTGGATTTCCCCTATACTCCTCACCCAACATCAGGTCCTTTTTATTCATCATGTCATTAGTATGTGTCTTAAGAATTCACTGAGTTTTTAGCACTGCTCATATGCACACGAGTGTGGGACCATCTACTGGAACATGGTCAACCTACCAAAGACCATGACCTTGAAGAATAAGGAATCTTATTCTTAGCAGCCATCAGTTGTCAACAACTTCTTAGCTAGGAACAGGGATCATGTGTCCTTTCCACCATCTATGCTAAAATGTTGACCGTCTTTCTCTTTGGCAGATTTGATGCAGGAAATAGCTTGCTATGAGATCCCACATTGTCCAGAAGAAACTGTTTTCCCCTAGTTCTCCCTGATATCTGGCTCTTACAGCATCTCTGCCATATCTTCCGTGATGATTCCTAAATCTTTCAAGAGAATATGTGATATAGATATCCCATTGGTAGCTGATCTGTCCTTTGCCCAGCTGCAAGTCTCTGTATTAACCACAATACACTGAACAAAGAAGTCTCTAATGATCCCAGAAAGCAGCATTTAATACATAGGCACAGGGATACATATTTAGAAGGCAGTTTGCTACTACATAAATTTAGCCAAATGGAAGTAGTAGGTTCTTCCCTAGGACTCATGACCTCACAATTTACAGTTCTAAGCATGAGTTTCTTCTTGGAGAACAGACCTTGAACCCAATCATAAAATGCTTGGTTACCCATGTAAGAGCCCTTACTTCTGCTGTGGTATTATTCAGTCCAGTATCATTTTCTGCAGAGAAAATAGTAGCTTTTGGTTTTATAGCCCCTTCTGCGCAGCAAGTACTAGTGTCATTAATCTCAAGTTCAACACTGCTCTTACATGTTACAGATGAGGAAAGCAATCTTGGAGTGTGTTGCCTGACATCACTTTTGGCCACCATCATTGGTCCTCCTGAGTCTGTTTTCAAAGCTGACTATTTTTCATAAATTGTGCACCACCCTCTCCTCCCAGCACTATGTCACATGGCTCTACATGAAACTGCCCCATGAGGAGCTTTCCCAGATCATAATGATGTAGCATCAAGGATTCCTTTGCTGGAGTCCACGTGTATCATTTCATTTAACAGTACTATCACGAAGCCTTATTTTTTTCCATTTCTTGAAAAGCCTTTCTGATGGTGAGAGGACTTTAGATACATGCTGTGTCCTGATCTGCTATTTCCACCAGGTTCTATTGATCTCAATAGTTAAACAAACCTCATATTGCAACTTCATTTTTCAGATGCAACAGGGAAGTGAGTGTTAATAGTGATAGCCAACCATCAACAGAAATTGCAGAGACCTTTTGTTTCAAAATGAAATCATTGGTTCATTAATCAGGCTGGGTTATTTGCACAAAAAGACACTAACATGTACCAAGCATTTCTTTGTAAGTTTTATTTTACTGGAAAATGTTCTAAAGACAAGATTTTAAGATGATGCAGAGTTTTAAGGATGCTGGCATCCCAGTCTTCACTATATCTTTGTTCCACTTTTAATCACAAAAATAAAAACCAGCTACTTGACATTAATGGGAAAATGCTAGGAAAGGGAAAACCCCTTTTATTTTTGTACTTTACAGATTACTCATTCTTGCTGAGAATGACTAAATTCAGACATTGCCTGTGAAGAAACAGTACTGCCTTAGTGGAAAGGAATCCTAATCAACAATGTTCATGATTTTCAAATAAACGTATCTTTCTATTCATAATTCATCACAAATCTAGCAAGGTAAAACCCCACTTCTTTGTGAGGCAACCTCTGAGTTTTTATTGGATAAGGAGGAGAATATAATGGTCTTATGGAGGCACATGCACTAATTCATTTCATTCCCTAGAGATGATGGTGGATTTTATAGCAATATTTCCTGGAAGCATAACTCCCTTAAACATATGGTAGGATTTTCATTTTTAATAACTTTCTGTGGAAAGAATAAAGGTTAAAGTTGTTTATTTATAGAAGAAGAAAAAACATGTTATAAATTTGAAAAGGATGCATACATTATAGAAGCTACCACTCTCAAGCTGGGGGATGGTGGTGATGTACACCTTTAATCCCAGCACTCTAGAGGCAGAGGCAGGCAGATCTCTGTGAGTTTGAGGCCAGCCTGGTCTACAGAGTGAGTTCCAGGACAGCCAGAATTACAACAGAGAAACCCTATCTCAAAAAACCAAAGAGAGAGAGAGAGAGACAGACAGACAGACAGACAGACAGACAGAGACAGAGAGAGACAGAGAGATTGAGAGACAGAGAGATTGAGAGAGAGAGAGGGAAGTTATCACTCTCTACTATTCTACTGAATTGGCACTTAAGTGGGTTTCTCCAGACTTGAGTTCTGGCTCTTGCCCATGTGCAGCAAACATTTTAACCAAGTGTTTGCAACACTTCTGGTACATCAGGCAGCACCTTATGGTTATATCAGTAGGACTGACTTGATGATCAATAAGTCTCTTATCTATATTATTTTGTGACCAGGTATGTACATCAATCTTCTACCCTTGTCAAATACCTCATTTATTTAAGAACAGAAGGACTGGGGCTGGAGAGAGGCTTGGTGGATAAGAGTATTTGGTGCTCTTGTAGAAGACCTATGTTCAGCTCCCAAACCCATGTCACGTGGCTCACAGGTGCCTGTAATTCCAGTTCCAGGAGACTGATATCCTCTTATGGCTCTGTGGACACCTGCACACATGTGGAGCACAAGCATACACACAGGCACACATATATGTACATAAAATAATAAAATAAATAAACCTTTCTAATAAAAGAGCAGAGGCATTCCTCAATAGTCCCTACCAAACATATGCTAAATAACTACCTTTCGTTTCATCTGTGGTATTACCTATGAAATCAGCAACATTCTCTGTGTTTATTCAGATATAGGCATGTAAAATGTTGAGAACACAATTTGTAGGGAGTTTATCTTTGGCAAAGATTCTTTTAACAAATCAAAACTAGCTTGTATGTGCATACGTCAAAATTACATAGTTAACATGAAAACAGTTTCAAAGTCAACTTGTAGCTCAGAAACATAAAGCTTTGTCATATTAAATAGTATATAACCAAAAAAATGGCATCCTAGCAACATATGTCAAATGATGGACAAATCAAAATCCGCAACTCCAAAAGAGATATGTAAGGTGTTTGCAAGTCTTACAATCCCAGGTAACCGTGTTTACTTTTGTTTCTTCTTTATATACATTAAAAATAAACTTTCCTTTCTGTGACTCTCCTGAATTATATTAACAATTCACCCCCAGTTTGCCTTATAATGCAGAAATCTGATCTTTGAATTGGCTATATGAGAAAGTTTGAAAGCTAATTGAATTAAGACCTACAAATTTCCTTTCTAGAACAATTTTGGCAACATGAACTTTGGGTGCCTAGAAACTGCTCCTTACTTTTCTTTTTGTTTCTTCAAGTTATTGAACAGGCAGGTTATTTTTGAAACTGTGTTTAGAAAGTTATACCAGAAATTATTAACCTTAATATTTACATGTATTCTGAGTAACTCATTATTTTTTGCATCAAACATGAGTCCAAACCTTTCTTCAAGTTTGTTAAAATTAATAACGTGTCAGAAATACAATTACATATACTTTAATGCATTAGGAAAATATATTTGGCACTGTTAAAAATGGTTGCCAATTGAGATGAAATGATCCCACATACTTTTGCATTTTCAATGTTTAATAACTCTTGTATATGTCTTACAACAAAGGAAGATGTGCTGGCTAGCTTAAGCTAGGGTCAACTGGAAAGAAGGGATAACAATAGGGAAAACGCCTTGAAAGCATTGGCCAGAATTAGCATGGAGACAAGCCTTGAGTAATGATTGCTGTGGAGGGCATAGATCACTGTGGGTAGTGCCACCCCAGGACAGGCGGTCCAGGATGGTATAAGAAAGCAGGCTGGGCAAGCCATTAACAAGCAAGCCTGTAAGCAGTGTTCCTCGTGGTCTCTGCATCAGTTCAGGCTTTCAGGTTTCTGCTTTGAGTTCCTGCTGTCCTGACCTCCCTGGATAATAAACCCTTACCTGGAAGTGTAAGATGACAGAAATCCGTCTTTCCCAAGTTATTTTTAATGGAGTTTTATGACAGCAATAGAAACCCTAATTCAGACAGAAGGAATCTATGCTTTGTTCGTTTTGAACGACACTCTTAACAGCTCAACACTTGAAAAGTACCTCAAAAAGAACTCTTTAGATTCTCCTGGTTTGTTATATCATAGAATCATTATCTAGTCTAAATAATACTAGGAAGATTCGATTAAGAAGACGCCACTCACAGAATTGGAATAAAGAAACTTCTATGGACTTCTAAATTTTCGCTGGAGGAATTTAATCTTCAAAACTGTTGGTATTTATGCAGTTCTTATAATAATGCTGTCCAAAACTAAAAGCGTAAGATGCAAACTCCATTAACAGT